>JACTAT010000144.1:478698-593698 GCA_014526335.1 Chrysaora quinquecirrha
CCCTTGGGGCTGGCATATCTCCAGCACCCAAAATATATTAATTAACCCCCCGGGAGGGTGGCTCAGTTATCGGTAGTTATCTTGGTTGTTGTTACAGTTCTTGTTGGAAAAATCCATTCTGCGAGAATACATTGCTAGATCATTTATCAATTACCTTCTATAATGTCATCTGGAGATTCATTTTTACAAAGCAAACGACACCATTTGGTCTTCAATTCATGTTGCCTTATGAATATGTATATTTTTCTTGAGTAGAATTTCACTGTCAAATCCTTGAATCTGAAACAAACATAAGAATCACACTGCAAATACCTTTTCAACAAACGGCCGCTATCATGATGGTAAAAGAGCAAGAGGCACACAGAGAACAATGCATTTGAACAACATCAAAGAATGTATGAACATGACAAATGGAAATGAACTCGTCCAGATGTGTCAAGATAGAGAGTCTTGGAAGAACATGATCGTCAAGGCTCTCGGGCATGACACATTAAGAAGAAGAAGAATCAATCAATCAACCATCGTCACCATTCATGATATCACATCAATCATCAGCTTATGAATCAATCAATCATCTGATTAAACAACTAACCAATTATGCAATCAATCAATCAATCAATTATTAATCACCTGATCAATTGATCAATCAATCAGATGAGCAATTCGTCAATCAGACAGCTGATCAAATGATTCATCAATCAATCAATCAATAACTGATCAATTAATCAATCAACATTTAATCAATCAATCAATCCCTTCAATCAATCAACCTTACCTATCAGTTGATAAAATTGTTTCAAATGTATTGTGTATATGTATATTGCTCTCAGGTCCGTGATCATCATAATAATCAGCAAATGTCTTCATGTCCTTATTATGTAAGCATTCTTTCTTATAAGATAACTTGATTATTTTTGAAATTTTCTCTTTTAAATCCTTTTCACATCTCAGCCTTAGCCTAAAGACATCCTTCCAATGAATATCAGCTGTTGGCATATGCTTCCAGATTCTCCATCTATGGAAGAAAATATGCAAATTTAATTCAAAATTGTTACATGCCATTCTCTGTTTTGAGAGATTACTCTTAGGAGCACAAACAACTTAGGTTGTATGGGCTTTCGTAATTTATAAAAGTTAAACCCACCTGAACCCACCTGAACCCAGCTGAACCCAGCTGAACCCAGCTGAACCCACCTGAACCCAGCAGTAACCCACCTGAACCCACCTGAACCCAGCAGTCAAAACCGCCGAACCCACCTGCTCTCACCTTAGAACAATGAAATTTTAATAATGCTTTCGGGAAAACGCACCTCTGCTTGTTTACAAATCGGGGTTCTCTAGAAAATCTCGGAGGAAAGAATTACCAAGGAACGAATGAACCCCGATTTTCACAATAGAAAACTTGTTCATCCTTGCTAGAAATCCTATGACTTTAATCAAAATCCCTTGGAAATCCTTTTGCCTTTACGGCAAAATGGTAGGTCTTATAAGGGGTGCATTACGTGCATTAATGGCCGAAAAGTGCATGAGATTTCTGCCTGAAATCTCTCAAAATTAACTTGAGATTTCTTGATTTCTGTCAGGATTTGATGGATTTAACAAACGCACAAGACTTGTTTTTTCCTCATTTTCTGATTTTTCTCTTCAAGACCAGGCTCGTATAAATTGTCGTTATCCATACCGAACCAAATGTGATTTTGATCGGCAGCATGCGGCTATTAGTTACTCCCGATTCGAAAAAAGCGAGGAAAACAGCGCAAGTTTTTGCGTGTTAAGGTTTAAGAAAAGCGCAAAGAGGTTTCTAATAAAAGCGAATATCTTGATTATGACCCTAGAGAGAGCCCCGATTTGTAAACGAGCGCTAATTGCGTATTCCCGAAAGCTTTTGAAAGCCCATTAACAAGTTTCATTGTTCTAAGGTGTGAGCAGGTGGGTTCAGCAGTTTTGACTGCTGGGTTCAGGTGGGTTACTGCAGGGTTCAGCTGGGTTCAGCTGGGTTCAGGTAGGTTCGGGTGGGTTCAGGTGGGTTTAACTTTTATAAATTACGAAATATTTCAAATTTGGGACAGTTTCTACTTGGCACTGAGGTGATGAGCTCAGGCTATTATTTGGTATATTGCACGCACAGCACAGCTTACTCTGTTGTCTTACTCTATTGAAACAAAAGCCAAGGGGATTATTTATGCCCAGCCTAGCCAAAACTTGTTCACCTTTGCAAAGATTTTGTGCGCCAGATTTCTTTGCCATTAGATATGATATTGAAGCGACGACAGCTTCTTGATAATCTGCAAACATCTCTGTGACTTAATAATTCTAAATTAAATATGTGTTCAATAATTTCATCTGCCAATGACAAAAAATTTGCAGCACTGGCAGAGGAACTTTCCTTGTTTACAGTGTCGGCCATTTTTTGCAGATCTGTACTATGGAGCTCACAGCACTAGAACGTGGTCGACTTAAGAAAATTATGACGTAATGCCAAATATTCGATTCGAGGCTTCAAATCTTCAAAGGGGCAGGGGGCTATTCACTCCTATGAAATCTCATACACCTTTGATATAAATTCTATTGTTTCGCATGGAAAGCCTTGGAAATCCTTTCTTCACACCGTTCTGAAGAGTTTACTGCCCGAATGGGATCAAAATCGAATAGGCAAAGACTCCAATCCTGTCCCGTCATTGCTACCCGGGGGGCATCGCAAGCATCCAAAACACACAGTTCTCGACTACAAGACCTTGTTCTAATTTTCCGAAAATGTGTACCCAGCTGACACACTATAATTAAAAAGCTCCATTTATTTTAAAATTGTGATAATTATGGCCTCCCAAAAAGGTCCAGCAATCACGCGATCACGTCCATTTTTTCGCCTTTTCACGCTATCAGGTCGAAATATTTTCCATATCACGTTCACGCGCCCAAAATCGGAAATCCAGTCAAAGGTTTGAGCTAAAGTAGATTTTAAGTGATATTCTGTATCCTATGTCTTCAAACAGTTGCTTCAACCACACTGCTTCCTGAGCAGCGGAGCACATAGCAATGTACTCTGCCTCTCCTGTTGAGAGCGCGACAGTTGCTTGCTTCTGGCTGAGCCAGCTGATTGGGCCTTCTCCCATCACGAAGACGTTCCCACTCGTTGAATGACGAGTTTCCATGTCATTTGCCCAATCTGCATCGCTATATCCGACAATTTCTAAACTTTCCGTTCTTTTGTACTGAAGGGACAGGTTGATTGTCCCCTTGAGATAGCGAAGGATCCGCTTAACGGCCGTAAGGTGTGCTTCTGTTGGCGCTGAATTGAATTTGGAGAGAGCTCCCACTGCCTGTGAGATATCAGGCCGTGAAGCAATTGCAGCGTAGAGCAGACTGCCTATCATAGACCAAACAATAACCAAACAATAACCCAACTTGCCTAATTCTAGTTAGAATTGCGAACGAAATCTTATGCATTTAATTTACCAGTATTACATTCACCTTTGAGCCTAAAGTGGACCTACCAGACCCGCCCACCGTGGACTTATTACACGAGTCCCAGTTATTTCAGCTTCAATCTTTAGTTGTTTTCGTTGTCAGAAAGCTGCTGAAACTGGTATCCAACTTGTGCATATTACGCCAAATACTGGAAAAACATTGCTCAGTGCTGGAGATGAATGCTCCCCACTTGCATCCACATTGCCGAGACAATGTGGCTGAGGCGTCGCATCTTACGGTGGTTCCCGTTACAGGAAATCGCTATTCTCCCGTGAATCTTCGGCCAGCCAAGGGGGAGGGACTATCCGGCCCCCAGACCATGTGCTTACGCTTGGATATCCCGCCAGCTTCCGACTCACACACTGAATCAATTATGTGAAGACATCGTCTTTATACTGACAGAATTTCTGCAAGTAAATCAGGAAATTGTGGGAAAACTTTTGCGCGCATGCGTTATTATTTGACTCGCGGATGTGAAAAAAATAAATTCCTTGCTCTACGAAAAATTCAATTCCTTGCGGGCGTATAAATTCTTTGTTCGACGGTAGACTCACGACACGAGTCTCTAGTTTGCGCTTCCCTTATTTTGATTAGTCACCACACTGTGCAATTGTAGAAAACAACAGTAACAACATCGAGCGAAGTGGTGGGACTTGTGTAGCGAGTCTAGCTCTACGGTGGTGCTAGACTCACTGGTCCTGTCACTGGTCTTCTCACTGGAACTGGTCTTCCAAATCGCGTTCTTCTCCCTAGCAAAAGCTTGTTTCTATGCCGATCTCAGGTTGCTGATCGAAATCTCGAGTTTCGCGTTTCACCGATTTCTTTTCACATGATTCGTTTGATTCGTACTGAAGTACCTACCTTCTGTCTGAAGTTCCTGATCGTCAGTTACTGTATCATTTCTAGAGACTCTTGCCTCTCTTCCATTTCATCATTCGTGTTTGGTTCCGATGTTATTATTCGGCGTAGAGCTAAATGTCCTTAATAAGGAGCGTTTATAGGGAACAATGATTTACACGATTTTAGAAGACTTATTTCTGTCTTGCAGGTCTGATTTGATCATTGTTGTTGTATTAATGTGCGTCTATACTCAACAAAACTATAGTTAGCAACCTAAACAGACAATATTTTAGAACCGAATAATAGACCAACATCCCGCTGGAAGGGGGCTTTTCTTGGTCTTGCTAATCTTCTTTCGTCGATTTTCAATGTCAATGTTAGTGCTGGTCTTATTTTGCCATGTTCTATTTTCAATGTTCTTCAAAACTCAACAAACTTAATTACATGACGGACTTTATTTGGAAATGCATGGTAGACTTGTATCTTACTTGAAAAAGACTTATTTTGGTCTTGCTGGTCTTATTTTGTCGATTTTCAATGTCAATGTTCGTCAACACTCTACAAAATTAGTACCTTGACGCACTATATTTTAGAATCGAATGTGTCAATGTTCGTCAACACTCTACAAAATTGGTAACTTGACGCACTATAATTTAGAATCGAATGGTTGACTTAGATCTCACTTGAAGAAGACTTAGCTATGTCCTGCTAGTCTTACTTTGTCGATTTTCAATGTCAATGTTCGTCAACACTCTACAAAATTGGTAACTTGACGCACTATATTTTAGAATCGAATGGTTGACTTAGATCTCACTTGAAGAAGACTTAGCTATGCCCTGCTAGTCTTATTTTGTCGATTTTCAATGTCAATGTTCGTCAACACTCTACAAAATTGGTAACTTGACGCACTATATTTTAGAATCGAATGGTTGACTTAGATCTCACTTGAAGAAGACTTAGCTATGCCCTGCTAGTCTTATTTTGTCGATTTTCAATGTCAATGTTCGTCAACACTCTACAAAATTGGTAACTTGACGCACTATAATTTAGAATCGTATGATAAACGTGAATCTCACTTGAAGAAGACTTAGTTAGGTCCTGCTAGTCTTATTTTGTCGATTTTCAATGTCAATGTTCGTCAACACTCGGATCTAGGGTCTTTCTTTAACAGTTTGTAAAAGACCCTATATAACAAGAGTAGTATCCCTAGTATCCCTGCCAGTCCGCCCTGAATGGAAGCAGCAGCAGGCAATGGCAATGCCACCCGAATCACTCCCTAGTTCATCCCTAAAGGCTACCAACACAGTAATTTTAATACCTGTTGAGACAAGACCTTACTTAGTAGGTTAACAGGACAACTATTAAATGTGAATAAAAGACCAGTATCTCACTCCTTATAGACACATTTTGGTACTATTGGGAACCAAAAAGACAAAAATGGACTAATCAAGCCAAATACGACAAAAAATGTCTATTACAAGTGATATGCTAGTCATTAATTTGCCTGGAAGCTGTCTGGGTTCAATTGTTTTGATTGCAATGGTAATTACATGAAATCGTTAGTAGATTTTAGCAATATTATGACTAATATAGGTTCAAAAGAGTACGTTGAGCATTTTGATGTAATTTTTATAGGAAAACACTCCATAATAAGCGTATTACTTACATAACATTCCATTCCACCATTCCATTCCATCATTCCACACTCCATGTTTCACCGATAGTCAATGTATGTTATCTAATAAAGAATAAAAAAGAAATACAATAAAACTTGAAAGTACTGAATATATAGGGTACTTAATTTTTGCACAAGAGAAAATAAGCTGATTCATGCAGGTGCACTCCTTTCCCAATTGCTTTGCGATCGCCCCCCAAAATGAAAGCAAATATATTTTACTATCTGTAAAAAATGGGCTGTGGAATGTTGAAATGGAATGGTAGAATGGAATGATATACAGTATATAGAATATGCTTATTATAGAGTGTTCTCTAATAAAAAATTACATCAAAATGCTCCTCGTAGCCTTCTGAATCTATCTTACTCATACTATTGCTAAAATATACTAACGATTTCATGAAATTACCATCCAATTAAAACAATTGAACCCAGACAGCTTTCACACGTTAGTTTTCTTATGAAAAGTCTGTAAAACATGGAGTGCTGTAATGGAATGGAATGGCCAGCTGAAATACGAAAATTAAGGGATATATCTGGACAAAATTTATATCAAAATAACGTTTTTTTGTCTTTAGTATAGTTAAGATGAGGAGCATGACTAGGGTTCAGTTCAGCTAGGAAACAATTTTAAGATAGGTGTCCCGAACAGAATAAAAGATTGAGTGAAATGATTTCAAGATAGACTTATCAGTGTAGCGAATTGCTGTTGTTGTTGGTCTAGATTTTATTAGCGGAACTGGGACTCTTGTAATAAGTCTACGCCGACCGCGCCTTGACTTATTTCCTTCCTCCCACTCAACAGGTAGACCAAATTTGAGAATTTGGAATTACGAGAGTTTTGAACGCACAGGTGAACCTGTTACAAGACTACAAAGAATTTAGAAAATCGATGAACTGTTTCTGAGAGATTCTAAATAACAATTTTTAAATTGCCCTAAAATATTTTGACCAGTTCTTGCGAACCATTTGAACCAGTTTGGATCTGCGCCTATTGTTCACCTTTGACCCTAAAGTGGACCTACCAGACCCGCCGATCGTGGACTTATTACACGAGTCCCAGTTATAGCAGCTTCAATCTTTAGTTGTTGTTGTTGTCAGAAAGCTGCTCAAACTGGTATCCACTTTGTGCATATTACGCCAAATACTGCAAAAACATTGCTCAGTGCTGGAGATGAATGCTCCCCACTTGCATCCACATTGCCGAGACAATGTGGCTGAGGCGTCGCATCTTACGGTGGTTCCCGTTACAGGAAATCGCTATTCTCCCGTGAATCTTCGGCCAGCCAAGGGGGTGGGACTATCCGGCCCCCAGACCATGTGCTTACGCTTGGATATCCCGCCAGCTTCCGACTCACACACTGAACAATTATATGATGACATCGTCTTTATACTGACAGAATTTCTTCAAGTAATTCAGGCAATTGTGGGAAAACTTTGTCGCGCATGCGTGATTTTTGACTCGCGGATGTGAAAAAATAAATTCCTTGCTCTACGGAAAATTCAATTCCTTGCGGGCGTATAAATTCCTTGCTCTACGGTAGACTCACGACACGAGTCTCTAGTTTACGCTTCCCTTATTTTGATTTGTCACCACACTGAGCGATTGTAGAAAACAACAACAACAACATCGAGCGAAGTAGTGGGACTTATGTAGTGAGTCTAAGAATTTCTCCTCACTTTTCAACTACACTAAGAGTACTGCGCAACGCGTTTCTCATGCCAACAATTTCTCTGCACAATCCATTCGTTGTTTTCGTTCCTTGTGAAGAATAAATTGCCCTTTCCCTTTGATCATTGAGTTTACAAGCAAGCACCAGAATTTGGTTCATTTAATCATTTAATTGGAATCGAATAAAATATTTGGCTATACGTTAAGTAAGGATTTCCAATGGATTTCCATAGGGCATGAAATCAATAGAACTTCCAGCAAAGGTTACGGGATTTTAAAGGCGTGAATTGCCCTTCGATCGTTGTATCATTTTATTTGATACCAAAACCCAGATTCCTATGCAAACCTGGTTCAAAAAGAGGGAAGTTTTTAGCGCGACGGCAGCAACTCATATAACCTACTTTTTAATGGCACTCACGCTGTAAAAAAATCGATTTTCACGTGCACGCAAAAAGCGCGAATCACGCCGTAACGCGTTGAAGACCAATTTTCACGTCATGACGAGCAAAAAAAATGCCTTATAACGCATCACCCCAAAGCCTGTGGGGGGGCACATAATTGACATCGTTCTGGGCGGCACGCAGCACGTCCCCAGTACCCAAATTATACATAGTCCTCCCGGTATTGTTCTTCAGAGATTTTCTTTTCTCTTGAAGATCTCTAAAAGCTGTTCTTGACAATAAAGTAGACTTTTGTTTTGCTAAGAAGCATTAGCATTCGTATGCTTTAGGACACTGAGGGGCGGCGAAAGGAAATAACAAAAAACGCCACATCTGGAACCAGCTGCGGCTGAAAGAGTCATCGGGGTCAGAACATCTATTCCGATAACAAAATGGTAAGGTTGTTTATGCAGTATCTTGATATTTATTTACAGTGACGGTTGATGAGTTTGAAGCAGTCCATGATCTGTTTTGCTGCTGCTTGCCGTCAAGGAAATTTCATTGAGGAAAATAAAATTGAGATAAGAATGATGAGGGTTGTTCAGGGGTTCCAGAGCCCATGGGACGTATGGAATGTATTCAGGAAACGAGGGAAAATTGCCAAAACTTAAAAGGGAAGGAGGGATCGTCGGAAACAGGGATAAGGTGAAATCCTCCCTATCAGGTCGCTTGACTATCCATCTGAAAAATAATCCTGCAAAACTCCAGGGAACATGGGGATTTTCTCAAGGGGACAGGGGAGCATGTACCCCCAAGACAACCCTCTAGAATGCCATGAAAATTTCTTTTTTCGTTACATATTTTTAGAAGCAGATGAGTTTTACCTTAATGAACCCCAAAAATCATATTTTTGTCAAATACACTCTTTTCTGGCATTTTGTCTTTGTTGATAAAGCATTTATACCAGATCATTTGTCCCCGTCAAGAGGCATTCACTCTTCTTCAAATAAATGTGTGTGAGGTTTCTATCAAAACAAAACGATTTTCATGAAAATAATGGGATAAGCAGCAAAATGTGTATAGAGATTTTCAGAAAGTGAACTGCCGCACTTTCTTCTCTTATGTTATTCAGTTAAAATAAAAAATCCTCTGTACCGTTTACTGCCGGGTGCGAGGCAACCCCAAATGACGTTCTTTATCTACCCCGCCCAGGAAATTTACTCACATCGCCCCCGCAAGCAGTGAGCCCTGGAAAATTCGAAAAATTTTCTTGCGTGCGTAGCTAATTTGCATAATAATTAGTTGACTTAAAAAGAGGCTAGCCTCACTAACCCATACGTCATATGACAAAATATGGTGTTCTTGTTTTTGTTATTTTTGGGAAGGAACGCAAAAGTTAGCAAGGTTTAACCTGTAAAGAAGCATTATCTTGTGGATTATGAAGGAGTTTGAATTTTTTAAAAGATTACCAATGTTCGGACAGAGCTGAAAACAAGAGATACAGGCTCTTTTCCTGTTTAATTACGTCACTGAGGTTTAATTTTCGTCGGGCCAGAACTGGACGTTTTAGGCCTTTTTTTCGTTTTCTTATGTAATCTTAAAAAATATAAATAGAGTAACAACGCGATGGATCCGCCAGTCATAACAGAAGAAATGCATGTAGATGGTGCACACGAAAGCAACAACACGATGGTTGAAAAAGATAGACTTTCGTCGACATCACGAAGTTCTGATGATCTTTCAAAATTAAACACCAGTTCCCGGTCTTCTTCCCCATCAAGACATCAGGCTCACAACAGGCCTTGTCAGCTAAGTCGAAGTAGCTCGATCGGAGGAGAAACTGGGAGTGATTCTTCCGTGGCCAACTCGCCATTAATGGAGAGAGTTATGTATAAAAGGGTAAGACATGTTTTATAGGTACAAAAGAACCAGTGAATCTTGCAAACAATTATAAATGTTTATGGTACGTATAGGTAGATGTAGATCACTTCGGTAGAATTTAAATTTTTTGAAATCGCAGATATCAATCTTTCAATGCAAAAATCGCATAAAGTACCCAAAAATTAGTCTAGGTGTAAAGTTTTACTATCCCAGCACATGTATTATCAATTCTATAAGCATCCAAAGTTTACGATTTTATAAGGGCTTTGACCGTATGGGGTAAAAAGTTTCACCAAGCTCATTTTTTGCAGTCAAAGCCTTTATGAAATCTGGAACTTTAAATGCTCATGGAAATAAGAACACAAACGCTAGGACAGTGAAACTTTGTACCTAGACTAAGTTTTGGCTGCTTTATAAGATTTTCATATCGAAAACTCGATAGCCTATCAACATGTGATTTCAAAAAAATTTTAATGTTGTCTGACGTCATGCCAAAGTGATCTATTGATATTTCAAAGAATGAGGTGGAGCCGGCTGGTGGGGGAGGAACAAATTGGCTTAGAAGTCAGGATAGGTAGATCTAGTATAGATAGAGCTAGGTAGTCTAGAAATTCTTTGTTGTGTTGTGGGGTTTAAATGACAGGAAAACAATTGAAATTGGCATAATGGCAGATGGCGTACATGTATTCCAGTGGTTCTACATCAGCAGTAGTGCTGTCAGAAATCCAAAGCTTCATTATCAAAGAGATAGATCAGTGTATGCTTAAGGTTCGTTTTGCTTGCTTGCAGTTTCACCATCATTGCATAATAAATATTGTTTTGATTATCTTTCCACAGTCAAGAAAGTCATCAGAAAGTAAGACCCCCACTGAATCAGAATTTGATGAAGACGAGAGTGAAGAGCTAGAGGATGGAGTCAAAATTACAGTTGGAGTTTGTGCTATGAATAAAAAGGTATGGAGCTTAAATATACAGAAAAGTGCCCCAGCACCTTTAAATTTACTTTCACTCTCAGTAAGAACATTTAATCTAGCCTCCTCTTTGAATGCCCTGTGGCAAATAAAGGGCCCTCGTTCGAAATGTTTTTCTCAAATAGATAGAATATGAAAAATACGCTGTAATAAAGTTATCTCTGTTTACTAAAGAAAGAGTTTGTTTTCTCATTTGGACTCTTGAACTAATTCTATTGATCTTCCTGCTGTATTCAGCAAGCCGATTGGTGTTGAAAACATAATACTGACTTAGCTTTACCAAGTCTGAATATGGGCTTCCCCCTTTGAATGCCCCATGTCAATGAAAGCCCCCTCTCAAAAGATGAAAAAACTAAAAACAGAAAAAAGAAAACTGCCCTTTGCAATTTGAAAACTTTGTTTCATTTTTTTATCTTTGCTATTTTACTTGCAGACATACTCACGTCCCATGAAAGAAATCCTGAACAGACTGAGGAAAAGCAATTTATTACAATTTATAGTCTTCCAAGATGAAATGATTTTAAATGAAGATGTTGAAAAATGGCCTGTTGTTGACTGTTTGATTTCATTTTATTCCACTGGATTTCCCCTTGACAAAGCCATAAAATACGTTGAGCTAAGACAGCCATTCCTACTCAATGATCTCAAGATGCAGTATTTGCTTATGGATAGGTATGTAGCTTAGCTGTTTTTAATAAGCACCTTTTTGCCTTTCTGTTGCACTCTTTTTTTATAAGAACCAGGAAATTTTGATTGAGGCTGGCTGTTCTTAAATTTTTGTCGTTTTGAGCCTGAAATGTTCTTAATCTGTTCTTAATTCCTTGGTTACTTAAATATCTATATTTTTCAATGAATGTCTGGGGTCAAACTAGATTTGTGTGAAAATAATAATTCTGATTCATGACAACATATTTGTTACAGTAAGTGACTACATACTTTGACATACGCCCCAGAAGAAGCAAGCTTATCGAGTCTGGGACCCTTACTTACATCCTAAGCTAAAACAATTAAACCAGATTCAATGCAAAATCTATAATTCAAAATAAAGTTAAAACAGAAAAAGCGAGTCCAAATATTAAAATATTTGCAACATTCTTGTCTATTTCTTTGTTTGCTTGCTTTTTACGTTCAGTCTGACTGTCTTACTTATATATTTAGCTGATAATTTTAGGGCTTTCGAAAATGCCAGCCTCAGCTTGTTCTTAATTTGTGCTTACAATCTGGGCAAATCCAGGCTCGTGTTTATAAAATTGTTCTTATAAAAAAAAGAGTGTATATCTATACTATCTTGCCTTCACCGTTTTATAACTATTTCAAATCAGAAATTAAGCCTGGTTCTCATAAGATCGTAAGAACTTCTGCCAGCCTCAGACCGAAGATTCCTTATAAGAAAAAAACGTGTATAAAAACAAATGCAAGGCTTTTCTTAAATCTTGAAACTGTGTATTTTTATTCCATTTAGACGAAAAGTTTACGAAATGTTGGTAAACGAAGGCATAGCAGTACCACGATATGGCGTTTTCAATCGAGATAGTGACAATAAACCAATTGACAGCGATACGGATCTGATAGAATACGATGATAACATTGAAATCAATGGACAAGTTTTCACAAAACCATTCGTAGAAAAACCAGTCAGCGCTGAGGATCGTACAATCTTGGTCAAAATTAAGTGAGACAATTTGCTGGTGGCTCCCCCCCTCCCCCACATCAATGTTGGGTATTTCTGGCGAAATCGCCTTCTCGGGAACTTTGCTGCTTATGCGAAGTTGCTGGTGACTTTATGCATTTTCTATGCGACCGAGAAAAATCGTCTGCTCCATAACGCGGCACCGGGAAACGCGCAAAGAGATGCGACCAACGTCATATGGACACAAATGTCGCCTTGTGTATATCATCTTCCATGGCGAAACAATTGTCGAGCAGAACAACAACATTGGGTGGGGGAGGGGGGCAGTCGGCTGGTACGGCTTCATCACTGTTGTCTCAATAATTTTAGCCATGATTGTAGAACATTGAGATTATATAAACCAGATGCGGATCGAAATGCACCGATAAAAAAAGTGAGGCTGGATTGCTATTGTGTTTGATTGAACACTAATCAGCATGCGGTATACAGCGGGATAACTCTCTCTTGGACTCTTATATAAATTTAATTGGTCTTCCCGAGCTGACTGGTATTCAAAATAATGCCTTGCTCGGGACTCAGTGAATTTGTTAATGAGCAATCCATTATAAGAATAAGTGATGTTGGACAGTACCAACTGTTGGACAGGAGTGTATAGGTTATCTTCAGGATTATGTCTACCGTTAGGATTAGTGTTATGACCTAAGTTATCTATGGGGTCTTTGTCAGTTTGGCATTAGAATTAGCGTTACGGGTTGTGTAAGACTCAGGACTTCACTACAGTAGAGTATGTCTTGAAATTTTCTGACATTGTAATTTGTACTCTTTTTTATTTCAGCAAACTGTGTGTGGATTCGATCTTTTACGAACAAATGGAAAATCATACGTCTGCGATGTCAACGGTTTCAGTTTTGTGAAGACATCCCAAAAGTATTATGACGATTGCTCGCAAATCCTCGCCGATATAATATTTCAAAATTTGGCGCCACAGTTCTGGATCCCGAACCCCCAGTTATATCAAGTTCCGCAGTTTGAAGAGGAGCCTGTCATGACAACCGAGGGAACGATGTTAGAACTGCGCTGTATTGTTGCGATTATACGTCATGGTGACAGAACACCGAAGCAAAAGATGAAGATGATTGTACACAATAAACTGTGAGTTTTTTAGGCTTTACTTTGTTTAGTGTTTCACGTTGATAGTGTTCTGTAGCTTCCTCAAGACTTTTTGTTCCATTACCTGAACTTGCATGACGTGGCCATACTCCTTTTGAATTATTTGACTTGACTTGACTTGACTTGACTTGACTTGACTTGACTTGACTTGACTTGACTTGACTTTTCTTTACGTTACTTTACTTTGCTTTAGTTTGCATGACTTAGCTTGAATTGACTTGACTTGACTTGACTTGACTTGACTTGACTTGACTTGACTTGACTTTTCTTTACGTTACTTTACTTTGCTTTAGTTTGCATGACTTAGCTTGAATTGACTTGACTTACGTGACGTGACATGACTTTGACTTGACTTGACTTGACTTGACTTCAATCTACTTGACCTACTTGACTTGACTCGACATGATTGGACTTATACCGTACAAATGTCTCCTGGTTAACTCTGCTTTACTTTTGTTCCAGCTGGTTTGATCTCTTCGATAAATATGGAGGACCTGATGAAGGCAAACTAAAATTGAAAACACCGAAACAACTGCAAGAAGTTCTTGATATAACGCGGGAACTTTTACAGGATGTGCAAGATGAAGAGACGAAAGAGAATATACGCGAGAACCCGATAAAACTTCTTCAAATGAAAAGCGTCCTTGAAATGTAAGTTGGACTGTTTCATAGTGACATCTATGTGTGTACCATGAGTCTCTACCTTTTAATCAACAGTTACAAAAACTGGATAGAGTCCAGAAAAGTGTTCAAATATTGAATCAGTGGGGAGGGAGATATTCCTCCAGACAAAAATACCCCCCTGTAGCTGAAAACCTTCCTCACTTAACAATGAAAAATAGGCGTGTCTTAGGTGTGGCATCAGATTTTCTTTTGTTCTGGTTGACCTTCCTCCGGTCAATGACCGTGTGACCGTAACTTTTCTTGGCTCTGAACGAGTGAGTTAAGAATCTATACCAGGGTTGGCTCTAAGGACAGTTGAAGTGTGTCTCAAAAAGTTTGTTGCAATTTTTCCCTCAAAAAATTTAAATTTCTTTCCATAAAATTCTATTTTAATTGTAGAATGTAAGACTCTAAAATTAAATGCCAATTTATTAAAATAATTTAAGTTATTGACGTGTAATTATAATGTCGTGGTAGATTGTTGACTATATGTGCTACATGACCCAAGGAAAGAAAAGCTGATCAAGCTTGGGCTTCTAGCAAATGAAAGAATAACATTAGCAAAATAAATCAAACATTTAACCAACAAAAATCTAATTACTAATAGCTAAAATATTTGGATAAAATATAGGGTAATGCAAAAGAATGTAATTTTATCTTCTTGTCTGTTAACAGCTTTTATATTATTATTTAATTCTGCAAATTAATTAAGCCCTTTAAAATCTGCAGTTGAAGTTACAAAGCTGTGGAAGGTCCAAGGACCTTGGGGAAGGTCGAAACATTACTGCAGAGAAGTTGGAAGCCATTTAAAGCTGGGAGAGCACGGAAATCTGGGGCACTTTTAATGGTGCTTTTAGTATTTCAATTCCACTTCGGTTGCCGCCCAAGCCTTTCGTGCCCTTCAGTTCCAACGCCTATGAATTTCAGTGATTTTAATATCTAAAACCTGCCTTTTTCGACAAATGAATTTTGCTTGAATTTGACTAAATTTCACAATTCTTCGAGTTGAAAGTTAAAACTCGAACAACTTTAATTTACTATGCTATTCTTAAATATATACACTGACGACCAAGAGAACTTCTATTTATTTGTTCAGATTTAAATGCTCGTAATTGTGTGATTCAAGTTTGTCCTTAAATGTTTTACTTAAAATCATAAAGACACACATTTAAGTCCAGATTATAGCACAATTTTAGAATATACGAAGGAATTAATTTCTGAACATCTTTTAATTAATTTTCGTTAAGACTTTCTGTCCTTCATATGTCTCTAACACCTTTGATTCTATATATACCAAAACTTACAATTTTCAATTGTCAGTGTTATAGAAAGCCGATCTCTCTTTCTGAATTACCATAGCCTGTTAAATTCTTTACTGCAGCACCCTGCCTGCTTTTCAACCGCTGTTTCTCACAACAGTTTATTTTTCTTTACTTAGTATTCGGCCGTTACAGCACTCGACACGGTGAGTTATCGTGTGTGTTTTTTTCTGTTCTGTTGCTCTTCATAACAGATGAATATATGACAAGAGCGTTCTATTTTCTGTACTAATCCTGCCAGTGTAAGGAGAGAGATTTTCTAAATCTAGGGATTCCTTAGCTAGGACTTTGTGTCTTTATGATTTTAGGTCTGCATTATACTTCACGTCATTATTACTTGGTAAAGATATTGGTCCAGAAAACACGCATTTTTTATAAGGAAGTTCGGCTAAGGCCCAGTACTGAAAATTCCTTAACTGATAGCCAAGTTTGAGTACTCAAAATTCCTTAGCAATTCCTTAGCTTTTATACTTGTTTCTTAAAAATAAACCTAGGGACAAGGGAATATAGGGACATGAAGGTGTCAGAAGACGAATAGAAATGAATACTAATCAAACCATTGACAATAAGAGTGTTCCTTGCTCATTTTATACATGTAAATAATCAGCTTAAGACATCATCATTTTTCATAAAGTCAGATTCCTTAACTAGTTTCTGATCCAGTACTGGAACTCCTCAAGTTTTTGCCTATCCGAGTACTACCTTCCTTATAAAGCACTTCCTTATAAAAAAATGCATGTACTATATTAAGGGCTTATCGTCGTTATTGCGACCCTTGTTGTCAGCCTTGATGTTTCTCATTCATAATATCTCAGCCTGTAAAGGCGATGAAGTAATCATCGCTAATAATGAATAAAATCATGCTTATCTTTCAGGTGAATATGGGGTTATACCTGGCTGCGGCTTCCTACGCCTTCACAGCACATATCGACATGATCTAAAAATATATGCATCGGATGAGGGTAGAGTACAGATGACCGCTGCTGCCTTTGCAAAAGTAAGCCCGTTCACTCTAACTTTTCACCGCTTGTGTTTTCTTCTCAAAACTCTCCACCTCTCATGCCAGGGGTACTTCTGAGCGGGTACTTCTCTCCACCTCTTTCTCTCCACCTCTCATGCCAGGGGTACTTTCTTGAATAAGCTGATTATTTGCCGCTTCTTTAAATCTGTCTCTAGGAAATTCCTTATGAGGGGATAAGTCCGATTCTTGACCCTGGTAATGGGTCATATTTTGTGCAAATTTCCCCAGTTTGTGTTCAACCAATCAATCTGGTTTTTTTTAGGAATTCGTCGCTCTCACACAGTTACTATTCGGTCTCCTGAAAGAGAGACGGTTCGAGAGAACTTAGAGATGGTTAAATGTATTCTTTACAGAACATTTTGCCCTGGCTATGAGGCCCATTCTATTAGAAAAGCCCTGGGGTGATATTTCCAAAATGATGCTCTACTTGTAATCCCGTCTGTCATATCCAATCATATCAAAGTCCCCTCATCCCCTGTATGACTTAACTCATTGGATTGTCCTTTAACAGCAATTTCCCTTTAGCCTTTTTTAGCTTTTGTGGTCTTAAAAGTAAATCTTTTGAAAACAAGATTTAGAAGCAACCTTCCAAAAACCTTCTATTCCTGAAGGAAGAAGTGACTATTTAATGTAGAAGTTGAAACCAAGTTGTGAGAAAGGGTGGAAACATTTTTGGACATGCTTAAAAGCTTTTTTCGTCTAACACTCCTTAGTTATTGGGCTACTTACTGGGTCCAATTTAAAACCACACAAACTCGACATTCTTTTCTGCTTTCATCTGCGTCTTTTTGTTTTGCTAGGGACTGCTTCAGCTCGAAGGAGAACTACCACCAATTCTAGCATCTTTGGTTAAAAGTGACAAGAATGTAACTGGTATGCTAGATGCAACAGCTGATGTCTCATTGCGCATGCTCAGGTATGTTGTATACCTCGTTTCACTCTTTGCCTTCGTCCGACTTTTCAATTTAGATTGTTTTCAGTGCTGTTAAAGCTGAAGTTTTGTAATAATTCATGTAATGTATATTGTTAGTTTAGTATGCAAATTCGAATTATATCTTAGGTCCTGGCCAAACGATCAAATTGGTCAAACATTGGAGATTTTGCTTCATAAGCAATGCTTGACCGTTTGCCCACGTCGCTCAATTTTTCAGCAATGTTTTGGAAATCTTCCAGAAGCAAAGAATTGCTCGACGAGCAGTCCAAACATTTTGTTTCAGAAAAAACCTTGAATGTTTCATCATTTGGCCAGATCGTAAGAGTGAGAAACAAACTGGAGAAATACACCTAGGTGGAATTTCTACCCAGATATGTATCGAAATCTAGGTATATGTTCCGCCTTAGTCGATTGTTTCGGTCTGTTTCTGACGCTTATACGGTGAGGAGTTATAGAACACTCGTTTTATAAGAAAACTCGTTTGATAAGAACCAGTAAATTTTGAAAGAGGCTATATCTAAGCACTGAATGGTCAAAGCTTAAGAATTATTTATTTGCAGAGTAAAGTCTCAAATTCATGACATAATGCATATAGAAAGAAACTTCACAGAAGAAGATGTACAGAAGGTATTAGCATTCTATATTTCTTCTCAAACAGTTGAATTCCCACTCCGAGCTCCGAGCGGTAAGGCTAAATAGACCTTTTGAAAGAGGTATGGGTCGGCGCGACATTTTTCTGGAAAACGGTAGATATCTGGAGTAAGGGAATCCTCTCCGCGTGCAACGACTTTGATTACAGTCACTTTGGGAGAGTTAGTGCAGCAGATGTTACTTCTAATTCACGAATAATAGTTAAAAAGGGGACATAAGTAATCTGTGACAGTGAAACGACTGCAATTCCGGTCCAGAAATGAGCGAGGAAGAGAATTAAGGTGGATTTGTACCATGATATCTAACACTGTTTTTTTGTACTGTTTCTCAGCGCTTGTTTCATTTCATTACAGCTTGCGCCCACAAGAGCAAATTCATTGACAGAAGCAATGAAGACAGTCAGTAATCCCCATCTTATGTGTGATAAGGTACACGAGGGTATCAGATCACTTACAGCACAGATTAGCGCACTTTGTGAAAAACCTGATATAGATCCAAATGGTGAGTTACATCAAGTACTTCAAATGTTTTACTCCACTCATGCCCTGGTCAAATGATAAAGCATTGTTAATGATAAAGCATTGATAGTGGCACTGCAGATGCTATTGTAATGTGGCTTTATTGTTTTGCTTTTTAGCTCCAATTCTTTACCATGATGAAAGCATACGACTTATGGAAAATCGATGGCAAAAACTAGAAAAGGTAAATAGTAGAAAATTCTTCAATTGCCCCACAAGGATCAGACTGGATATTGACTTATGGATCTAATGTAAGAAGTGTATCGTTGTAAACTCTACAGAATTAATTGGGGACGCACCAACTGGGACATTAACTTCACCAATCTTTCAGATAAGAACAAGCATGCTACATTTCTCTGTGGGTGGGGGATCACCCCCAAATAACTATGTTGCATTGATTGTCGATGGCAGTGAGGTTAAGACATCAGCTGGGAGGAATGTGCACAAAGCAACACCTTCTGGAAATGTGCTGATGGGTAGATTTTGGTGGGATGTGAGTGAGTATGTTGGCAAATGTGCAAAGATTAAGATATATGATTTGTCAAGTTCAGCTTGGGGTTTCACCTTATTCGATGATCTGAGAGCATCACCTCCTTGTTTCAAAGGCATGAAAGCCATATGGACATCAAAAAACCATGGTAACGTTGTATATGTTGGTGACCGCATCGTGGAATCAATCAGCCTAAATGGATTCAGCACAACAAAAAATCGCTTGCTCACTATTACAGTGACATTTCCTGTTATTGATGATAAGCCGTTGATTTATTTTAATTTAACTGCCAAATTGAGAATCGTCTATGCTCGAATTTTTAAAAATCGTCATTATTCCGTTGGAGAAATCGTAAAATTACAAATAAGAATGGCTCATGATTTAAGCGTTTCAAAGCAAAGGGCATTTAATGTGATTGTAAGGGTCCATATTCCTTCTTACTTGACCTTATCTGGTACGCATGGTCTTCAAGTTCGTTTGGGAGATAAGCAATCTTGGATGTCTAGCTCTGAGCTTTTGATACGTGCTCCGGAGTTGCTGATTGGAGACGGGAGAAGTTTTGTGCTTGATTTTAAAATAATCGGCGATGAAAAATGGAAAAGAAAGGCAGGACAGAAGCTCAATGGAAGCATGCTAGTTGATGTTACCTATTGCAGTCGACGGAGATGCGAGGAGGTTGCTGGAAATGGAACCAAAGCTGCCTGGCTGTTGAAGAATGAAAATTTCGTCTTTTCATATTCGTACGAAGAGAGCAAAACTTCAAATCCTATTCCATATCCATTTACAGTCATTGTGGATAAGACAAGTTCCCTAACATTTATATGCGGGCCGTATACATCACTACAACACAAGTCACGTCCGAATTGCTATTTCAAGAACGTGACAGCTGAATGGAGAGGCCTTGGATCGATGTTGTCGAATATATCGTTCTATGATTCTGTCAAACGGGAGCTGTACGGGTCTTACACTGCTGGGCGCTATATGAAATTACAAGGAGAGGGATTTAGGCAGAAATGTCAAGGTAAAAAGCTCGCCCGCATCGCGGGCGTCAAGTTAAAAAGCTAGTCTACTTGTAATGGTAAACACATAAGAGAATTGATAAAAGGGTATTAAACTGTGGATAAAAAAAGAACATTATCATCATCATCATCATAGTTATCATCACCGTCAAAATTTTCATTATCGCCATCATCAACTATAACATTATAATCACCAGTAGAATCATCCTCATCATCATCATCATTACCATCATCATAATCATCATCATCATAATCATCATCATTACCATCATCATAATAATAATCATCATCATCATCATCATAATCATCATCAGATTATCATCATCATCACCATCATCATGCCATCAAAATCATATTGATAATAATCATCATCATTATCATATATCTTCATGTCATCAAAATCATCATCATCATCATCATCATTATAATATGAAAGCTGAAGGTCAAATATAAGCCAAGTTTTATAAAACAAAACCTTGGGAGGGATAGTGAGCCAGTGAGTCACGGAGGTTAAGGGTATCTCTGACTGTGTTCCATCCACTTGAATTCTAATGCAACGTTTCTATGCTTTGTCTGCACCCGAAAATCCTATTATTAGCAGCCTAAATAAAAGTCAAACAGTTCGATGGTAAATGCTCAATGGAATTTTTTGCCCCCAAATTTCCAGATCTACTGAGAATATTCCAAACGCTTTTGTGTCAACTTAAGACGCAAAATTAGTAGTATTACTGCTGCTTAAATTCGAAAATCCTATCCCTATCTCATCGCCGACTTTAATTTTAAATGTCCTTTATGAACAATAAATATCTACCTACATCGGAACGATTTTCATTTTGTGTGTTTGTGCTCTGAATTTTCAAAGGAACATTTCAAGTTGAACCCGAAAAATTAATGGCCTCTTGGTAGTGTTTCCTATGCATTGAAACAGTAAAACACAAAGTTTAGCGTGGCGATTTATAGAAATAGTCAAATCAAGAACTCTGTTTAAAAACGCAAAGAATATGAGTAAAATGATAATATGAGTAAAATGATAATATGAGTAAAATTCCAAAATGAATTACAGTCTCCTAGTGTCCTTTGACGTCCTTTGACCCCTGAAAACGTGAAAATGTACTTACTAAAAACGCAAAATAACCCAAAATTGCCCAAAACCAGCCAAAAGCACTCAAAACGAACCATAACTTGATGAAAAGCACCCAAAACCACCCAGAAATGTCCAATTCACCTCGAATCATTTATTAAGTGGCAGAAAATCCTTGAAAAATCACCAGAAACTCTCATATTCTTTGAAATTTCTTTCTTAACTCTTAAAATTCTAGTTTCGTCTTGGGACTTTTGTTGACACAAAAAGCTTTTACATGGCTGGAGTCGGAAAAGCCTTTTTTGTTTACAACAGTACTGTAGTATTGTATTTGAGCGTGAAGTTGAGAGATAATCGCACGCTGCCGATAAATATACCGTTGGGAAAGGTATCCATTGTCTGGAAAGCGTGTTTCATTTTCATGTCTCAAAATATCTTGCAAGAAATCACAATCACAACTAAATCGTAGTAATGTAATCGTGAAGGCTCTGCTACGACCAAAATGTCACAATTTATATTTATGGTCGTGCGATAATCGTGCGAAAAGAAATTCTCACGTCTCACGAATGTGCGATAATCGTACGACAGTTAAGATTTTATGTGGAATCCAGGCTTTTAAAGCCGCAAGTGATTGAATAAACCCCTGAGAGTTGCACGCAAAAGATTTAATCTGAAATAAGTAAAAAGCGCATTGTTCACGTTATTGGCCCAAAGGGAAAAGATAATTAACTACACAGCTATGATATTTTGCTAGAATCTGAGTATTTTAAAAGTTTTCTGGCCCCTAATAATGAAAATTACTATTTTTGGATAATTTTAGGTGGTATTTGGTGGTTTTAATTCGATCATGGGTCGTTTTGCGTGATTTTGGCTGGTTTTGGGTCGTTTTGGGTGGTTCCGCGTTTTAGTAAGCACAACAAACTTTCGCAGGACAAAAGAAGCACTGTTCTTGTAGTGAAAAGAACATAATAGATGGCCGCCATTAAAAACGAAACTTTTTGAGGCTGAGATAAAATCGAAATTTTCACCAACTCACGTTTCTCAAAAGATTTAGAAAAATACGGCATGCACTACCTGGGCAGAAAGGGCTTCGATCAAAAAAAGAATCGCACTTCTAGGTGGCCCAGGGAAAAAGCCTTTCTTGTGTAATCGAACAAAGGGCCATAACAAAGGGGCAACCTAATTTGCATTTAAGGAGTTTAGTAATATAGAAGTCGAACACACTGTCACACTGCCTTCATTCTCTAGTTATCTTGACAAACCTTCCACATTTTGTGGAGGCTATTATGGCCAGATGGTTAAGCTTTCAAGTTCACTTTTGATAGATATTGGATTGGACTGTTGTTCCTTTGGAAGAACATAGCGAGGAGTGGGTGCAGTCAAAAGCTACCCCTTTGAAATTTCCTTGCGGATATGTTCTCGAATACACGCTTTTTTTTATAAGGAACCTACCTCAAGGCCTAGTTCTTAAAGTTCCTTATTTTTGGACCTCTTTTGAGGCAATTGTAGTTCCAAAAGTTCCTTAATAGTTCCCTAATTTTAACTGCACATACAGTGGTCTTAACAATAAAAGAGAGACATTTGCATGTGAGCAAAGCTCGAGACTACTCAAAGAAACATTGGATACATGCTTAACGTACAATTTATGTGATTTTCGACTGGAAATGAATGGAACCGGCTTTCTAATTCTTGATTATTTGCAGTGATAAAACTATTCAACGCTGAAAAGTTCCTTAATGATTTTCTCTTTAGTAGTATAAGTTCTTTGAATTTTCGGGCCTTCTACATGTAGAATCCTTGTAAAGTGGTTCCTTATAAAAAAAAGCGTGTAGGACTTTTTCCCAAAACATTTGTTTATACTCTGTAACTATTCGCTCTATATTTTCAGGATTTCAAGATGGGTGATGGAAAATACGATATAAGTCTAATTCCTGATATTTATGATTGCGTAAAATATGATTATTTGCATAACAGGTAAGTCTATGTGTAACTTTAATACCTCCCACATTTTCCTTCACAAATTAAATAAGTATCTTCCAGTCAAACCGGGGAGGGGTACGTAATGTAATTTTGGTACGGACTTATGCCGCCAATGACGTTGGGTTTTTAGCAAATCTATAATCCTAGCAAATATATGTACTACTACAATAAATAGAGTAATATATGTACCACAAATCCCAACAAATATAAGTGCATGGGTTTGTAAAATCTCGGATGCACATCCTAAGTCCATCAATCAGTCATATACCGCTATGGCAATCAAGAAAATTTGCCAAGTGTTCATATATGATGCATGTGGACTTGCTTTTCTTGAATGTAAAGAACCGTCTTGCTCTGGGAAAGCTCAGGGAATTGATTTTGATGTATAGTATTCTCTATGCAGGTCGTTACATTTGGAAAACATTCCAGAAATATATCGATTGTCAAAATCCCTCGCTGACATTGTCATCCCACAGGTATGTGTCTGAAGTGCCACTCGGCGTTACTGAAAATATTTGTATGGAAAAGGAAGGAATTGTTTGGGGAAGTGAGGGCGTTTATTGGGGGCTATATGATGACAAGAAGACATAAGGTACCCCCCTTCAAGTTCCTCTTCAAACGACGCACAAAGCAAGTGATTTATAGGAGGGTGGATGAAATTGATATTAGTGAACAAAGTTTTTCACTAACAGCTGTTTCTTTTTTTAAGATACAAAACTATAGTGGGAGATTTTATACATCTCATTGTAATTTGGATAGTGAATCATCTTTCTAATATAAAGCTCATAGTCATTTCGATCTAAGTCTGAGAATGTTTTTTGTTATAGTCAATTTTTGGTCCCTTTCTGGCGTTTCATTCTGTGAGGGGTGTCAGATTAGAATCTTTTCCTCTTTTTATCTACATTTCCAAGTTATGTACTACTTTGAATCTTAGGAATATGGCATCACTGCTGAGGAGAAATTTGACATTTCAAAGCAAGTTTGTAATCGATTGATGAAGAAGATTCATGCAGATTTAATGCATATGGTGGAGAATGAAGATGAAACTGTGCATAGGCTAGATCCAAGGTAGATAGCTCAAATTGACTCGACTTGGTTCAGTTTGACTTGACTCATCTCGACTCGACTTCGACTTGATTTGACATGACGTAAATGAAGTGACGTGACTTGACTTGACTTGACTTGACTTGACTTGACTTGACTTGCCTTGGCTTGACTTGACTGGACTTGACGTGAATTGACTTGACTTGACTTGACTTGACTTGACTTGACTTGACTTGACTTGACTTGACTTGACTTGATTTGACTCGACTTGATTCGCCTTTACTTAAAGACTTGACTTTGCCTTTGACTTTGACTTTGACTTTGCCTTTGACTTTGACTTAGACTTGACTTGACTTGACTTTGATTTTGACTTGACTTGACTTGACTTGACTTGACTTTGACTTTGATTTTGACTTGACTTGACTTGACTTGACTTGACTTGCCTTCCTCGGCGTTGTCACTGCCAATGCCTTGCCATTGCCTTTGTAATCGTCCTTTCAATTCTCTTCGCCACATTTGATTTAACACTGTTTAAACATATCCTTCTGTTTACAGATATTCGAAGGATGTCGTTACACCCCATCGCCACGTCCGTACTCGGCTTTACTTCACAAGCGAGAGTCACGTTCATTGCATGTTGGCTGCACTGAGATATGGAGGCCTTTTTGACGTAAGTTCTACACTCTAGTCCAGATCCATACTGCGGATCTGGACTACAATCGAAGCTAGATTGATATTTTCACTTGGACTATTCATTTAATTTGATTGGTCATCCAGATGTAACCTGTGAGCTGTTTGGTGTTCAAAACACAATACCTATCAAACTTCTCTTTTCTATTGGTGCATTTCGATTCGCATCTGGGTATAAGTACAGCCTTAAGCTCCAGCTACACTATGCCGGCATGATATCGTTGCGTTTTGATTTTCGTGCCGTCAAAAGATTTTGCCAAGCAGTTATACTGAGCGCAGCGCCATGGTTTTCATCACGATCATTGCAGTTACACTGAGACGCCACGGCAGCTCCTTCGCAGATTTGCTTCGCATTTGTTTTGTGAAACAATAGAAAAAGAAGGTTTCGGAGCGTCATAAATCGGATTGACATGATTACACTTTGTCGCCGCCTTGCGTCTTGATTTTCATATCACCTCTAGAGCGCCATGATTTTCATGACGATTTGCGGAGGGTCTTATACCGGATTGAGTCGTCATATGTAGCTTATAGCCCAATCCGATACAAAATTTATGGCGCGACGAGGCATGCCGGCATAGTGTAACTGGGGCCTTAGTCACTTGTTTCGGTCTGTTTCTGACGTTTATATAGACTTATTACCTTCCTCCCACTCTTTCGGAAACAGCTTCTAACAACTACAACAACATACACCTCAGAGTTGGAGCGGGGTGGTGTAGTGTAGAGGAGCGTAGACTAGGACGGATGTAATAAGTCTAACGTTTATACTCTGAGGAGTGTCAGGCGAAAAAAGTTTTTAAAGTAGGTCCAAAGAAGTTTACGCTGTTTCTTGCAATTTCGATGTTTTGTACTGCTCAGTGAATATTCAAAGTTTGTTCATTTAAGAAATCTGTCATCTTTGTTTTCCAGGAAATGCATGACGAACAGTGGAAAAGAGCAAGTGAACACATAAATGAAATATCAGAATTGAGTTATCTCACACAAATTGTGCTCATGCAGTATGAAGACCCAATGGCAGACATACACTCTGATCAAAGATTCCATGTGGAACTTTATTTCAGTCCGGGTTGTAAAACACCTGACCAGATCATCCGGATGGCTAGAAGCAAGAAAGAGAAATCCGATTCGATAAAGAAACTGGCGAAATTTAAACCAAGAACGAGGGACGACTGTGATACGAATATTGATAGCAAGAAAAGATCAAAAAGTAAGTAGCAAAATCTGTCTTTATTATTTTGTTTGATGGTTGGATATTAGTTTAATAAAGAAAGAGTTTGTAAGTTCTTAGTTCGTTAGTTAGTTAGTTTATTAATTAGTTGGTTATTAGGTTAGCTAGTTAGTACGTCTGTTAGTTTGTTGTTCATTGGTGAGTTTGTTACTTTACTTAGTTATTTTGTTTATTTAATTTGTCATAAAAATAGGTTTTTTTGTTTTTTATGTCTGTTATTTAGTTAAGTCATTTGTTAGTTAGCTTTTTGTTTGGTTAGTTAGTTAGTTAGTTAGTTAGTTAGTTAGTAAGTAAGTAAGTTAGTTAGTTAGTTAGTTAGCTAGTTAGTTTGTTAGTTAAATAGTTAGTTAGTTAGTAAGTTAATTGTTTGTTTTGTAGGTTGGTTAGTCAACTAGTTAATTAGTTAGTCAGACAGACATTAAGGCAGTTAGCTAGCTATCTAGTTTGTTAGTTAGTTAGTTGATTTGCTAAGACATTCAGTGATGTCACAGACCATTAGATAATCTTCTGCAGAGTTGATCAGGGGTAACATTTGATTCGGTTGTATATGTCGTGCGCTGGGAGCTGTAAGCTTCATACCTTCATCTGTTTCAACGAGTTGTGTCTAATATGATGGTAGGCTGCGTGTCTGATGTTTCAACGAGTTATGTTTGATATGGTATTGTTGCCTGATCCATAGTCTCAACTACCCCCTGCAACATGAAAACTTTTACTACATTCTGATGATATAACTGAAAACTTAGCCGGGGGTAATAATCTTTTCTATGATTGTTCTTGTAGAGTATACCTCAAGATCAAGGCGATCATCTATGAGTGATAGTGAGCAAAAGAATGTATTACCAGCTGATCTCCGTATGCCAATCACTGTGTTACAATACAACAAAGCTCTTGCACAAGGACTGAGATCATCGCCGCCTTCTGTTAGACATCACGGTTCGTTTGTTTGTTTTTTTTGCAATATTTTTACCTTATATATTTTATTTTTCATTAATATTATTCATCCTTATTTAAACAAGCATTTCTTTGATAGGAATGCTCGTCCGAGAACAAATTTCAACTACCTAAGAAAATAGAATGACTCGAAAAAAATTCCAACCCATAGAAAGAGAATGACTCAAAATTCCACCCCCAAAAGTAGAATGACTTGTGATTTATGAGGTCTCGATGATCGTTTTTCAAAGTTTGAATATGACAAGCTACTAAGATTTTTTGTTTTTCAGTAGTGTTTTTCAGAGTGTCGTGAGTGAACCTGACTACAAATTTGTCATGGTGGATTCGATTCAAACCAATGTAAAACTCGCCATGTAGGGAGTAGAGTGAAGACATTCGCCAGCTCCTCCAAATAGAGAAGAAGCACTGGGGTTGCGCTGCTTAGATTAGTCCCGGGCTATCCAGTGGCCCCTGTGCTAAGCACAGAACGTCATATCTTGCAAAGACAGCAGGTGTACGTGCCTATGCCATGGAAATTTTGTAAGACTTACATGATCCACTGGCGGAAAGGTGAAAGATCTGAACAACCTTTTATCGGGAAAATATGATGCTAAAGAGAGGCGGAGGCAAAAAACAAGTTTTGCCACACTAAGGCCTTTCGAACTTATGTTCTCATCAGAGTGTGACTTAATATCGGGAAATGCAAGTCAAAATCGATTCGGAAATGCAGCACGTTTCCCCTACAATCTAAGCAGCTGAATCCCTCCCGGTCCAGTATTTAGTACATGTGAACAATTATCATAGTGATTTATTTTAATAGCAATGTTTTTCTTTCAATAGGGAGTGGATCTGCTCCAAGTTACATCCCAAGATACCCATTACGATCAGTACCTGGTAGAAATGATTGTTCAAAATCAAAAGATAATGTCAGAGCTTTTAGTGCTCCAAATGTACCGACATCCACATCAAGTGTTACGAATGCTCTGCGTAATAGACAAGCTTCTGATCCATTGGTATCTTTGAATATTGGTAAGATATTGGTATTACTTTAATGATGATATTTACTGACTGACTGACTGACTGACTGGCTGACTGACTGACTGACTGACTGACTGACTGACTGACTGACTGACTGACTGACTGACTGACTGACTGACTGACTGACTGAACTGACTGACTGACTGACTGACACTGACTGACTGAACTGACTGACTGACTGACTGACTGACTGACTGACTGACTGACTGACTGACTGACTGACTGACTGACTGACTGACTGACTGACTGACTGACTGACTGAACTAAACAACTGACCTAACAACACTAACAACAACAACCAACTAACTAACTAACTAACTAACTAACTAACCTAACCAACCAACAAACTAACTAACTAACTGACTAACTAACTAACTAACTAACAACTGACTAACAACTAACTAACTAACTAACTAACTAACTAAAAACTAAGTAACTAAATGGCTAACAAACCAACTAACTAACTAACCAACTAACCAACTAACTAACTAACTAACTATAAAACTAACAAACTATAAAACTAACAAACTAACTAGCTAACTATCTAACTAACTTACAAGCTATGCTTACTAACTAACGAATTATCTAACTAACTAACTAACTAACTAACTAACTTGCTAAGTAAGTAAACATTTAACTAATCAATTGACTTGCTAATTAACCAACTAATTCTAGCTAGTCAACCAACTAACAGGGCGTTATGTGTATATGTTTTAAATGAAAATGTTCATCCTATTTCAGCTGGTATTGATGTGGTTGAAACATTGCCTTCGCTGCATCCCCTCATCAGTCTACATAGTTCAATCAGCATTAAGAAAATGGAAGAGTACATGGCTAGTATAACAGTTGGCCCCGGCAACGGATTGGATAATTCAGAACTAAACCAATCACGGGAACAATCAATTTCACATCAAGACTCAGTTATTCCAACGTAGATAGTGTGTTTTAATATAAATCAAGATAAATTAGGCATATAAACTAGAGGTAAATTCAATATAAGTTTTCATTCCAATGCAAGGCTTTTATCGTACATTTGTGACTTTTCGTTAAGTTATACCCTGGCCAAACGATCAAACATTGTTGATCCAACATTTCAAATTTGCTTTTCAACAAATGTTTGACCGTTTAGCCACGTCCAAAAACATTGCTGTCCAACAAGGATGTTATTGCTAATGCACAAGCATGAACGCGTTGTTGCTAAGAAATTTTCCTAGTTGATGAAATGTTGCAAGTTGTTGCAGTTTGTCAAAAACAAAAGAAATGTTTGATAAGAAATGTTGGGAAGGCGGCCAAATGATGAAACATTGCTTGACAAGCAAAAATAAGCAAAATTTGTGGCGTGATGTTTTGAAAAAGTTCAAAAACATTTTTGGCTTGACGCACGCAAAAATGTTGGACAAGCAATGTTTTTGGACGTGGCCAAACGGTCAAACATTTTGCTTGACAAGCAAATCTCAAATGTTGGACCAACAATGTTTGATCGTTTGGCCACAGTCTTATGATCATAAATTTGGAGCTCATAAGTATAGGTTTTGGTAATTATCGCTACCAGCAGGGTTTGACTTTGAGGGCGAAGTTAAGTTTAATGACCAAAATGCTAGAAATTTCAACCCTCTCTTTGGTCTCCTGATTTGTCGTGCAGTTCAGTGTCAGTCGTGCGATTTGGGATTACTCGCTCTTAGATCTCACAGATTTCGCGAGGATTGTAGCTAATTGGCCTAATTGATTGAGTTAAAGGGGGGCTATTTTCCCATTGACTGGTTTTACCCCAACTGCTATGTTGTTTTATGAGTTCATCTAGTGAGAAAAATAAGCAAGAGGAAATCAATAAAGCAACCCTTTGCTTTTTTGATGCAGCATGATTTAGCGATTCGCTTCACTTTTCATTATAATAGTATCCAACTGACGGACTATAAATTTTGATAAAAAGTGGAAACATCATCAGAAAAAGTATTGTTTGACACTCCTATTCCTCAGAGGAAAAACGTCAGAAACAGGCCGAAACAATTGACAAACCCGTAATATAAACCATAGATGCGGATCGAAATGCACCAGTCAGAAAGTGAAGCCGGATTGGTGTTGGTATTGTGCTTTGAACACCAATCAGCTTGCGGAATACAATGGGATGAGCGACAGAACCAGTTAAGCTGATTGGTACTCAAACACAATAACAATCTAGTTTCACTCTTCTGATTGGTTCATTTCGATCCGCATCTGGGTATTAAGTCTGCCCTAGTCAATTGTTTTGGGCTGTTTCTGACGTTTTTGTTCTGAGGAGTGTCAGGTTAAAAAGCTTTTTTTAGTAGGTCCAATGATGTTCCTGCCTTTCTTGCAATTCTTAAGTTTTGTGCGACTCAGTGGCTCACTTTTTCTAACAGGCGAATTATATGGGATATGTTTTCACATGTAGCGAGTAATTTCTGTCTATTCCTGACATTTCATACATACAGCGAAGGGAGTTCTTTTAAAGTTGCTTCGAAAAATTTGGGAAAAAATTGACAAACGCTGACTTATTTCATGAAATTAATAAAGCCTTAATAACTGCGATAATAAGTATGTAAAATTAGAAATATAGGAAAATAATAGTTTTAACCTGTATGAATATGATATAACAATAATATTGTTGTTTTTTTGCTCTGAAAACTAGGTTTTTTCTGATTTACGAATTTGCCGTGTTTTACTGTAAAATATTTAATTTGAATGAACTCTTAACTTTTGTCAATATACTGTACTTGCCTGAAGTTTTATTTGAATTTATATTTGGTCGTTACTGATGATCAATATTTGTTGGATTTTATTTCAAAAATTGATGTTTAAAACATTTTTGTCACTCTGACTTTGCATCCACAAAATGTTGAGTTTTCGGACATGAAGGGGGGGGTACTTGTTTGTACACAATACTAATACCAGATGCCGTCCAGGTTAGCTAACTTTGTCCAAACCCACCCATATCTATCTTTTTAAATTTGTTACCCATGTGAACCCCGGCACGATATTTTTCTGGAAGATGGCGGACATTTGGAATAAGGGAATCCTTTCCGCGTGCAGCGATCATTGAACTAAAAAAAAAGACTAATAGTTAGTTAGTTAGCTATTTAGTTAGTTAGTTAGTTAGTTGGTTTGTTAGCCATTTAGTTAGTTATAGTTGTCAGCTAGTTAGTTAGTTAGTTGGTTAGTTAGTTAGTTAGATAGTAAGTTAAGTTAGTTAGTTAGTTGGTTAGTTAGCCATTCAGTTAGTTAGTTAGTTAGTTAGTTAGTTAGTTAGTTAGTTAGTTAGTTAGTTAGTTAGTTAGTTAGTTAGTTAGTTAGTTAGTTAGTTAGTTAGTTCGTTCGTTAGTTAGTTGTTAGTTTATTTTTAGTTCAATGGCAGCGACCTGTATTGCAACTTCTTTAGGACAGCTAGTGCAACAGGTTTTGCTTCAATTCATGTGTAAATGAAGCAAAAGCGTAAGAGAGGATTAAGGTCTCAGTTTTATTTTCTCAAGGAGGCGTTTCCTTTTTCCTTTTTGTGAGTTACTTGCAACTGCATCTTGTTTCCCGGAGTTTCTGCAGCTTTTTTCAACATTTAAGTTGTCGCAGATTTCTTTTCTCTCTTTTTCTTCCATTATTTGTGAATTTGAAGAAAAATTTGCTGCATTACCTCTGCTAAAGCGACCGCAATTCTGGTCGTTGCATGAGGAGAGGATCCCCTTACTCGAGCTGTCCACCGTCTTCCAGAAAAATGTCGTGCCGACCCAGACCTCTTTGAATAGCTCTACATTTTGTTTGAATGGCATAATGACTCAATCCCAAGTCAATCAACCACGCGCGAGATTTAAATGGCGCCTTCCCAGCAGAATGTTATGAGACAGAAAAAAGGGAAACAAATTTTCATTTGAACTCCACGTTTCCCTCAACCAATTTCTAACATCCCTTTCAACTGATTTTGTTGATTCAAAAAATATGCCGAACAGCGACGTACCAGTTTTTCATTGGCTTGTATGCTTTATTGTTCTCATTCTTTTTTGATTGACGTTAGCATTGTTGCAATTAACAATAGGACGCGATTTCAGTCTGCATTGGACGGGTTTCGCCACGGCGCAATTCATAAGGGCGCACGCAGAAAAATCGTGCCGCAATGGCGAGAGGTTTTATATTGTCAATTTTGTTCATTTCGTGTTTTGTTATTGTAAATTTATCGATATACACAGATGCTAAACCACCAGGTAGGATACCAAAAAAGGATGTTGTTGACAAACAGCATTTAAAGAAAGAGCACCATGTAGAAGCTGCCCAACAAGATGCAAGAGGTGGGTTTAGGCCTATATTTTTTAAAACTTTTGTTAAGCGTAAGAGTAGGATTAACTAAAAACCTAAGTTTTAAAAGAAACATTAATTTCATCACAACCCTTCCAAAACTTCGCATATCTTCATATTTTATCCCAATTTTACCGCCCAACTATTAATGAAATTAGGTGCGAAATAATTGAAAAAAAAAGCTGAGAAATTCGACTTCATTAATTTTGCAAATTTTGTTTCAGAAAAGGCCTTTGATAATCTGGCAGGAACTATTCTAATTTTAACATCCGAATTAATCTCTTATGTAACGGAATTAATGTCTCATTTCCCATTTGGCTGACATAATATTTTCCCTATTTTAAGCCAATTTTCATCACCCCTTTTGTTTGCAGAAAAAAGCTGTATTTTTACCTACGTTATAAAATTTTAAATCATATTTTTTTGGCCAGGGATTATTATTACCTTTAGTTTTGAATCTAAAACCAATTTTTTTTATCTGAAATAGCGGGGAAAACTACAACGAATTGTTTGACCAGCTTTGGTGTTGTTTACCAAACTCACAGAATTCATTTTAGAATGCTTAGGTAAAACATTTTTTGTTGTTCCTGTCCTAATGAGTGCCATGTGTCATATCTGATGATGTGGCAAAGATGCATAGGTACATATTTATTTCATCACAAGAGAAAATCTTAATTCATGAAGGATATATTTTCTTCAGAAATAAAAAATTTAATTAAATTTCAACAATGATATATTTATTCTTTTCTATTCATCAATAATTTACTTCCACCTGTTTTGTAGGGTCATCAATAAAAATTAGAGCATAAAATTTCCTCCCATTTTTTGCTTTTTGACTATCTACACATTTCTTCATAAGAAACGTTCAGTAAAAACTGACCCAGTACTGCAAAGTTGGTGCTCTAATTTATCTGCATGTGTCACTAAAATTCCCAGGGTATAAAAGAAGATATTCCATAGGTGTTTCCAGGCAAGATTTCCCAGTGTTAGAGTTTCTTAAATATCTGGTCATTCGATAGTGGAAGTTTCTTATAAAAAGGCCTATTATAAAAGATATGTGTAACTAGTTTCGTAATCTTAGCCTCCTGGGATGTTGAGATCATCAAATTTTAAAAATTTATAGGTTGTTTGACCATATCTAATGACCGAGAACAAAAGTTTAACTCTGAATGATTTTAATAGATCGTAGATTTCAAACTTCCATGGTTTTTGTGGGTGTGGCACTGTCCCTGTTGACTGTTAAGTGATAATGACATAATGGTACACCAAAACTGAAACATTTGTCAGCATGTGTTATATTGATTCACAATGTTGAAATGGGAAGTGACCTGTGCTTCAGCATGATGGGAGGGACTTAATACACGTTTTTTTTTATAAGAAAGTGGTTTATAAGAAAGTAGTGCTCAACATCTTAAAAACGTAAGAAAGTTCAATACTGGATTCTTGAAACTTAAGAAAGTTCTGTTTCATACTTTCACTCCTAATGTCCTTTATGTTATTTTCGCTCTTCTGTTCAGTCGCTCATCTTGCTATTAAACAAGTCTTATGTATTTTTCTATGGAAAACATGGTATTTGTGCGTTCTATACACTGCCTTAAACTGTGCATTCTTAGAAAAACTGCATTCCAAAATTTCTGCTAAGAAAGTAACAAGAAAGTTTTGGTACTGAAAACATGAAATATCTAAGAAAGTTTCAATACTGGCTCAAAAAAAACTTTCTTATAAAATAAAAAACGTGTACTTAGATGATAAAGAAAACTCTAATATTAAACATCATCAAAGCAGCTCAAAAGCACACTTCAAGGGCTTTGCATTTTCCTTAGTTAGTAATTCATGTGATTCATGGTGAGAGAGAATTTGAAAAACACAACAGATTAGGAATGTATCAATGAAGATTACTTGAAGGTGCTGTGGCATTGTGGTCCAATCCAGCTGACTCTTGGTGTTAGAAGCTCAGCAAGATCAGGGTTTGAGCCCCAGCTATGGTAGACTCAGCCATGGTCAAGGTCTAGATTGGTTAACATACTATTAAGACCCTAGCCACTGTGCTAAATACACCATTTCACCGAAAGTAGATTCACATCAGTGCCAGAACCCTGACCTGTATTATAATAGAGATATTGCTTGCTTGCTCAATTTTTTATGCTTTTTAGATAATTTATCCATAAATTTTTTATTAGGTGTCAAGCATAAGGAATCAGAGCAGACAGTTGGTGATAAAGATACTGAAACTGAGGTTGTAGAGCATCAGGAACAAAAAGTAGGGAATAAACATGATAATGCTGAAAATGAAGTTGAAGAAAACTTGGATCAAAAAAAAGAAAAAAAACATCAAAAAGAGGAAAATACTGATAATGCAACAGAGGAAGATAAAGAAGCGGAAGTGAAACAGGAAGTTAAAAAACATCATGAAAAATCTAATGAAATAAAATCAGAGGAAGAAGTTGAGGAAAAACACGAACAACCTTCACATGGTGGAGCAAACCAAAAATCAGGGATTGGTAAAATCGCTAAACAGCAAATTGGCATAAAAGGTTTCAAGTTATCAAAACACCCATCATGTGCTGATGATGTCAAACAACTTTGCTCGTCACTTCCTAAAGATAATAATTTTGGGGTTCTTGTTTGTTTACAAGATGCAGCTGCAGTAAGTTTTCTTTAAGTTTTCATTTCTAAAAGGTAATAGATATTGTAATACATATTGTACATTGGGGCTTTCCGTTTTCAATGTCTTTAGGTATCTCCTTATTTGTATACTATATCTGAGCCATCTATCAAGATCCCGATTGATGCAGGCAGGGAGCAATTTCTATTTTAATTTTAGGGGCATTGAACAAGGTACGTCAAGACAAAAGATATCTTTTAGAGAGAGAAGAAGCTGTATTCAGATATCAAACATCTTGAGGGAAGCCCCTTGTGTCTCATGCTTCAAATGTCTCTCTTTATCTTAATTTGTTTTTGTTTCTTATAGAAAGATGATGATCAAGTTAGTGATGACTGTCACCAGGTTCGTAATAATTTTTCAGCAATCATTTTGAGTTCACTTCATTTTTCATCTAAGACTTGCTTTCTAGGAAAACTCAGAGGTTCCTCTCAACCCTCAATTTGATATTCCATATATGTGTAGAATACTGTTGTTGAATGGGAAGCTAATGGTTTTAATCCCTACAAGTCCAACATCAAAGTTTGAAATTGTGGCTAATTTGGTAGATTAAACACAGACATAATTGAACATTCTATATCTAATCTTTTCAGCTTCTTTGGGAGTATAAGAAAAATCTCACTTCCAGTGTTCTGTTTGATAAAGCTGCCTTTGAAGTCTGTGAATCATCTATAGTTGAGGTAAGACACTATTAATATTTTGCAGTGTAAATAACCTTTGACATTTTTACGGTCTCCAATGCTTTTGCAACCCCTCAAAAATGCTTTTGACCTTGATGGGGGTTGCAACCCCCAGGTTGAAAATCACTGCTTTAAAAAATGACATGGCTCTTTTAGTTTCAGTTCATCCTCTTAAACTTTCTACTTTTCTTTGCAGCTTAAAGAATGCCAGAAAGACTTTCCGGCAGATGGATCCTTAGTCAACTGCTTGGTGGAGAAACGTGACCTTGTCAAGAATGAGAAATGCCACAGTTTCCTGACTAAAATGGCTGCTATTGTCTTCAGTGATTACAGATTGATCAAGGGTTTCTATCAGCATTGCCATGGAGATGTTCAGAAATTCAAATGTGGAAAGCTATCCAGTTCTAGTGACAGTGAAAATGTAAGTTTGCATTCACAGCTTTTTTGTTATGTAGTAGGAGAACATTGTAGCATACCATAAATGACTGTTTTAATGCCATCTAAAGCCTGTCTGAGTGCCCAGGGTAACTTTGAAAACCTCAATGCCCAATTTTCTCAAATATACAATTCTCCCAAATAAACCCCAGGGATTTAGAGTAACATTGAATAAACTGCTAATATGGACCTGTTGTTTGTGCTTTAAGACTGCTATTCTATATCCTAGAACAAATAACCCTGGTAGTCATTTTTTTACCTCGGAACGAAAGACAGCTAAGTTGAACGTAGGCTCATTTAAACTGGTTCCTATGAAATCCCAACCCATTATCTTATCTTATGATTCTGAGACAAGCCTTTTGACCAAATAGCAACACCACCAAAGGCTGAAACACCTTTAACCACTGACCAATTATGTAAGCTCAAAAGTCAAGTGAGAAAATGAATAATTCTTCCTATCTATAAAGTACTGGTTATTTTTCCTTTTCCCATTTTCATGTGCTTTGTTCCACTTGCCAAGTCTGCAGAGTATGGCAGTTCTTGACAAGATCTCTACATGGAGAAGCACATTTCCATTGTTCTTTTCTATTGTATTGTTTCTCATGCATGCACATGCCACAGTCCGCAGACTCAGTGTTTTTTATTCAAGTTGCGAGGATCTCAGTGGTAGGTTAACTAATCGAGGCCTTGACCCTAGCTGTAACCATGATTGAGGCTTAAACCCTGACTTCACTGAACTCCTGACACAATGAGCTAGTAGAATTAGACCACAACGACATAGCACCTTAGTAGATAAGATGAACAAAATTTTTGGTACCTAATTTGATTTTCTCAGGACCCACACACTCAAGCTGAAGTTATAGAATGTCTTGAGGATAATGTTGAGAACTTAGCTCCACAATGCCAAGTTGAGATCAAAAGAGTTGCTGAGTTGTCATCAGATGATTACCACATGGACAGAGCTGTGTTTTATGCATGTCAGGATGCAAGGGAAAGATTTTGCTCCGAAGTTCAAGCTGGTCAGGGAAGAATTTACAAATGTTTGATGGAGCACAAATTTGAAGAAACAATGTCAGAAGATGTATGATGATTTTGATTTGTTGAAATATCTAGATTTTCTCTTGAAGTCTTTTCTTTTTAATAAGTACGGTAGGAATAAGAAACTATTGCTTTGAGTTTGTCAAGAGATCCCAGATCGGAGAAACTTTCTGGACTTAGAGAGTGGACACTACTGTCGCTAACTGACTTCTTAAATTTTCCTCTACACGCAATTTTTATAAGAGTATCGTCTGGGTAAAACGTTTCCAAAATTTCGAGAACTTTTTAGGTTTTAGCTTATTTGAGGCCTAGCCTGAGCAACCTTTGCAGTTTATGTCAGTTTCAACGAGATCTCCCGAGCAGCTTTGTATAAATCGTTTCTTCGAAAAATAGCAAACATATCCAGGTACTTTACCTTTCTGCTATTTTCTCTGTTTCTAGTGTAAAGAGAAGTTGACTGTCAGGCAAAAACTCGTCCAGGAAGATGTCAAGGTAATTAGTTTATTTGATTTCAAAATGAAACCTTCAAAATGAAACCTTCGAATAGAAATGGCGCTCTTTTACTTTGCAAGCATATCAAGGTTAGACTTATTGCTTGAGTCGTTAGTTTCCGCTCCTCCACCACACCAACACCCCGCTACAACTACGACTCATAAAAGAACAGTTCAAAAACTGGTCAGAAATTTGCTGCCTCGCTTCCATGAATTTGTTCAATGAAAATGTGGTGACCCCCCGACAAAATCTCTCTCATCTCACAAAAATCTCGCTCATCTCACTTTTTGACTTGGCCAAACGAAAAAGAAAAATCTCGAAATTCCTTCTTACGAAAACAAAGGTTTGAAATAAGCGCAGCTTAGCTTTTTTTAAAAGATTTATCCTGGTTTGCTGGGTTAAAAAAATTATCAATTTCAAAATTTACTTCGGTTGCAGTCTGCTGTTTTCTGAAATAGGCTGCAAAGTGAAAGGGGCGGATGAAATAAAAACAGAATTTACAGTTTCTAATTGTCATAAAATATCAAATTTTGGTTCAAAATACAATAGCTTAGACTTTATTACAGATGAGTATTTGATTATCAACTAAAAAAAACAAGGGACAAGTCAAGTAAAAAAGAAACAAGTCAAGTCAATGCAAAACTGAGATGGCTCAAACCTTTTCAAACTTTCAAAATTGATTGATTCAGATCTGTGCCCTTAGATACCTATATCATCTAGACTATTTCATGTTTATTGCAACGATATTAAAAACAATAATATCACAGATAAAAAACTGCGAATGAGATTTCAGCAATTTACGAAGCAGACGTGCTATTTGGTAATATCTAGCGCTTACTGTTTTAGTTTAGCTCGCCCTCCCAAAATAAAAAGTTGTGAAAACTGCCCAGAACTTCAAATGAAACTTGACTTCAAAGCTGAATAAGAAGACGTCAAGTTTATAAAACAATTGTTATGTAATATTCAAAATGCAGTCAATAAAGTTAAAAATATTTACTGTCGCATTTGAGTTTTTCAGTTGTTTGCTGGCCCCTACATTTCTTCAGTTTTTGCTGCGTTCCCGAAAATGGTTTTTTCCAAATGTCAAGAAATCCTCTCGCAGAAACTCTTGTTTTTCACTTCACTTCTTGCTTGACTTGAGCCCGAAACCAACTACTATTCACCCGAAAACATCCAAATTTTGTTGAATTCAAAAGGCATTTTGGAACACTCTCCACATTGCACTTTAAATTGAGCAAAAAAATTAGCTTTGCTGTTTGTGCGAAGCTGTGGCGAAGATTTTCCTCCATTTTGTCGAGTCGACCAAAGACCTGACGTTATCCTGGGGGGTCACATTTTCACAAAAATAACCGGGAAATTTCACGTGGCAGATCGAAATAGCTGAATGAGCCAATCAGAATGCGGCATCTCGACAAGCTGCTCTCTGATTGGCGCCCGGGATTTCCCGGGCAGCTGACCAGTTTTTGAGCTAATCTTTTATGAGTCCCAGTTTGAGCGATCTCATTTTAGTGTTGGCCTCGGTCTCATGAGCGATAACAGGGGACTCAGGTAATAAGTCTAAGTTTGACAAAGTACTGCTCATTTATTCTAGTTTTCGAATATGTGTTTGAATTGTTTTGATCTTGCCTCTTTTTTAGTCTAATACCTGACAAAAAGTTGTTGTTGAAAAAGACCCTTTAAAAATGGCTCACCTGAAAAACGTTTAGAAAACTTTAACCCTGATTGACTTTGTAAAAATCGATATTTCAGGAAAACTTTTTCTACAATGGAAAAGCTAAAACAACTGGGCTTCGAATAACTGCAAAATTTTCCATCTTGGAGTAACGAAACCCCTCTCTTTCCCATAATTTCAGATCAGTAGTCCTAAAAATCTTTTCCTTGGTTTTTGAAGGCAAAGCTTCTCAGTTTTTGTGTATTTTTCTATTATACCATCAAAATAATCTTCTCCTTTCGATTTAAAATGATGGCGAGTGCAGTGACGAACATTTTCCCGCCGAAACTTGGCAAGATAATGGCCGCATGACCTCTGACTTTTAAAATGAAAATTTCTTGGATTAGGCCCTTGGCCGCTGTTGGCGGCCATTTTTAAGCGACCGTTTCCAAACTTTTCGAACGGTAGTGTATATTTGAAGAAGGTTTTGAAGAAGGCTCAACATAGCCCAAACTTAAAAATTTAACGAGAGGAGAGCCTTAGGCTGTATGACTTGGAGAGTTACTCGGTGATTTCATTGAGCTGTATACACGCTTTTTTTTATAAGGAACCACTTTATAAGGAACCTACATGTAGAAGGCCCGAAAATTTAAAGAACTTATACTACTAAAGAAAAAATCATAAAGGAACTTTTCATTGTTGACTATTTTTATCACTGCAAACAATCCAGAATTAGAAAGCCCGTTCCATTCATTTGCAGTCGAAAATCACATAAATTGTACTTTGCGCAAGTATCAAATGTTTCCTTGAGTAGTTTCGAGCTTTGCTTACATGCAAATGTCTCTGTACAGTAGTCATTAAACTGTATGTGCAGTTAAAATTAAGGAACTATTAAGGAACTTTTGGAACTACAATCGTCTCAAAAGAGGTCAAAAAATAAGGAACTTTAAGAACTAGGCCTTGAGCTAGGTTCTTTATAAAAAAAAAAGCGTGTAGCTCAGTGGAAACGTCATTTGCTCTCTGGTCTTACAGTCCAGGTTCGAATTCCATCTATTGTGGTATTTCACTTGTTGAAAAATCTATCCTAACGTTTGAAAGTATGCAAGCATGTATGTTGTTATAGAAGGCTCAACGTAGCCGAAAAACAAAGCCAAATGGGGGGGGGGGCTGGGCTGTATGACCTGGATAGTTGTGGCATGCCATTTGTGGAAAAATCTGATGTCGCCTTTATAGGTGGCTCATGGATTATGGGAATATTGTGAAAAAGATTTTCAAACATATAATTGTAAAAAAAGCGAAACTGAGCATGGAAAAGCTTCACATTTGATTCTGTGTTTGAACCAAGCCGCTGCAGATGGTATGTATTGTCATTTTTGTTTTTATTTTTATTTATTTTGGTTTTGATGTATATTTTTGTTAATAAAATAACATTTTTAAGTTCCCTATCTGGTTTCCATAGCGAAAAATGTCGAGAAAAGTAGGCAGGAGGTTGTGCAGTGCCTTTAAGCTAGACTTATTACCTGAGTCCTGAGGCCCAGTTGTCTCTCATGAAACTGAGACTGGCACTAATGAATCTACCGTTTATCGAAGTTGTGACCAATCAAGCAAGCTTTTTGAATCTTTATTTAACGAGTGATTGGGTTTAGGGAGCTTTCTGGTCGAAGTAGACAGTTGTTAACAAGGTCTAATTTTATGGAGGGAGTTTTTTATGGAGGGAGTTTTCTATGGTGATCAGAATCAAGGGAAGTAGACAGTTGTTTGAGTTAACAAGGTTTTTAGATGTGGAGGGAGTTTTCTATTTTGATCAGAATCAAAGGAAGTGAACAGTTGTTTGAGTTATCGAGGGAGTTTTGTATGGTGATCAGAAGCAAGGTAAGTGGACAGTTGTTTGATAGGGCTAACAATTTGTTTGAAAATTTTGCGCAGTTATCAGAATTTTGGGATATTTTCTTACACCCTTGTTTGCCAGTCCACTGACCCTTTAATCAATCGTAATCAGTAAATCATTGCTCGAATCAAAACCTAGTTTAGCCTTTTTACGATTTCCGATTTTTGCCTCAGGAAAGGAAGTGGACGCCAAATGTATGGCAGAGATGCAAGATTTCGCAAGCCAATTATTCGCAGATTATAAGCTGAACCCTGAAATCATGGCACATTGCGAGAAAGAATTACATGACAAATGTAAAAGTGAATTAAAAGCTGAAGGAGGTGCTCTGGATTGTTTAATGGGCCTAGGCGATGATTTGAACAAAGATTGTTACGCTGCTGTAAGCGAATTTCATTTATACAAATTGTGTTTTATTGTAGATTGTAAACCTTGCAAATTCTGAAAGGGGTATAGCCTATTCAGCGAATATTTCCAAAACATTGGCGGAAACATAAACATAAGCATATGATTAACGGAAACATAAGAAACGACATAAACATAAAAGAATTAACATCAAGATAGGCACAAATGATGAAACATAGAAATAGATACAAGCATGAACGTTAACATAAGCATAAACAGTAACATAAATATAAAGCATAAATATAAACACAAACATAAACATCATAAGCGTAAGCATAAACAAAAAGCATGAACATAAACATAAGTATAAACATAAACAAACATAAGCATATACACAATCATTAACATCAACAAACATAAGTAAACATTAACATTAACATAAGCAAACATGAAGATAAACATAAACATAAACTTAAACATTAACATAGACATGAACATAAACATACAAAGCATAAACATAGACATAAACGTAAACATAGACATAAACACAAACACAAACATAAACATAATCATAAACATAATCATAGACATGATCATAAACATTCAAAGCATAAACATAAATGTAGATGTAAACAGAAATATAAACATAAACATCCATAAACAATTGTGAATCATACCAATTTATCATTTCGTTTTTAGGTTCACAATGTTCTCAAGGAAACAAATGCAGGGAATGACTTTAAAATCGACCGCCCATTACATGCAAAATGTCAGTCTGTCATAGCTTCGACATGTACAGGAAAACCAGAATCGGAGTAAGTATGTCTTTTCAATCTACCGGGTATTATGAGTCGTAATTATCGCTAAACGTATTTGTTATTAAAAACTCTTTATAAAAAAATAATGGCCTAACATTTAGAAACACCATTGCCAACCTTAAAAACTTTTCACCTCAATTTGCAAAATATTTTCTTTCATTTCCCTTGTTGTATCTAAAAGATCGTAGGCTAAGTAATTTGACACAAAAAACGACATTTTTAATTTTGAAAACATGTTTCGATTATTCTGTGATCATCGTCAGTTAGAAGTTTCATAGATTATTCAAGCAATTTATAGTTCTAAGAGCTAAGGTTTGAAAAAAAAGAAGGACATTACCTAATCTTGTTTCATCTCTAATAAGGCGTTTCTGGGGCACGCAGACAAATTTGAAAGCCACAAGCATTCACGTACGATCGATATTTTTGGTTTAGAGCATCATTCAGACAAATTTACCATCTCAATAATATAATATAATAATAATGATATAATATAAAGTGAAAAAGGGGCTGGAAGGCAGAAGCCTATGATACCCTGCGTAGCAGATTTACAGTTCAAACACATACTGCGTGTCCTTGTTAAAACAGTCATATAATTTTTCAAACGCGAAAACATCCTTGGGATTGACAACATTAGAAGGTAGTCTGTTCCAATCATTGACGACTCTTTGTGAGTAAGACATTTTACGTATATTGAGGCGAAATTTTTCTAGCACAATTTTGAAATTATAAATATTTAAGAAACTTTTAAGAAACTTTCAGCACTCTTAATCTGAAAATGTGCTTTTTATTTTATTGGCCGTGTTCTTGCCCTAATATTGTTGCAATATATTTTAGAATATTAAGCTGCCTTATCGACAATATCAGATCAGAGGGTATGCCACCCGATTGCCAAAAGGAACTTTTCCATCTTCAGTTCTTCCTTGCAAGAGATTTCAGGTAACTTGCTAATTTTTTTGTTTCTGCCGTGATTCCTAATAACTGAGAAGAACTTTGATGCTTATTTCGCTTCGTAAGTCCTCAAATCAGCCCTCACATTGTAAATCCTCAAATTAGCCCCCCCCCCCTCGTATAAGCCCCCTCGCGTATGCCCCACCCTGGGACCAAAAATCGTTAAGTCCCCACCCATACATGAAAATTTTTGCATTTCAATGAGCGGCTTGTGCGAGTTGTCACAAATGCCCCTTACAAACTTTTTCTTCTAAGGCCTCTTCTTAGGCCCTAGCCAAACGATTAAAATTAATGGTCAAACATTTAAGATTTGCTTAACAAGAAATGTTTGAACATTTGGCCACTTCGGAAATATTGCTTGGCGAGCGAACATAAGCTAAATTTCTTGCGTTACGTTTGTTAAAGATTTCAAAAACATTGTTTGCTTGATGCAAGTAGAAAATGTTTGACAAGCAATGTTTTGTGGTGTGGCCAAACGGTCAAACGTTTTCCTTGACATGCAAATATCAAATGTTCGACAAACAATGTTTGATCGTTTGGCCAGGGCCTTTGTTTCATAACAAATATGTGTTGACATTGAGATTCGCTTTACGAGCAATGTTTGACTGTTTGGCCGCGCCGCAAAACATCGCTTGAGCAAGAACGGCCATTTTACTAATTTTCCCCAATTTTTCCAGCCTTGACGCTGCATTATATCACGATTGCAAAGAAGACGCAAAGAAGCTTTGCAATGCCCCGGATTTTACTGAAGATTTACTAGCAATACCCTGGAATAGTCATTGCGTGTTTGTATCGTGGATCATCGAAAGATGTGCCCCCTGAACACAGGGTAAGTAGTTTAAATTGTCAATTAGTTTTTTATATCTTCGATGATGAAACCAGAGGGGCTTGATGATAAATACGGGGGTTACCAATTATCAGTCCTAAATCCAACAATAATCTTGCTTCAAGGTGCTGTTGGCATCATGGCCTAATCCAGCTTGCTCGTGGTGTCACAAGCTCAGCGTAGTCGGGGTTCGAGCCCCAGCTACGGTAGCGTAACTGCAAAGGCCGAGGTGTCCATTAGTGAACCTACTACTAAGCGACTGGCGTTAAATACACCATTTCACCGTCACCTTTGTCAATTATTCTTGACCAGTATTCGCTGTCATTCTGTGTACACTTAGGGTTGTCTGGTATGTGTGGTTGTATGGCTGAATCATGAATCAGCTTAAGAGTTAATTGTTGTTTGGACCCAATTTTTCGAGCGTTTCGTATCGGATAGCTCTGACATAATGCAACCACCAATATGAAATCAAGACGCTCCGAAAGCTAATGAGTGATATCGGCCTCTTCTCTCTAGGTTTCAAAGCAGTGTGCTGCACATGTAAGAAATGCGATGCATGCACGATCGAAGAGTGTGAAATTGATGCCAGAAATTGAAGAACCTTGCAGAGCAGATATCAGCCAGCATTGCTTGGATCAGCATCAAGAAAACCAGGTATTATCAGAGTATATGGATTTTTCGTCAGTTTTGTAAGCGAAGCTCTAAGCTGAAGCTGTGCACGCATTTTTTTATAAGGAAATGCTTTATAAGGAAGGTAGTACTCGGATATGCAAAAACATGAGGAATTCAAGTACTGGATCAGAGACTATTAATATTAAGGAATCTGACTTTATCAAAAAGATGAAGTCTTGTTAACCTGATTTCTTACATGTATAAAAAGGGCAAGCAAAACTTATTGTCAATGGTTTTCAATTATTATTCATTTCTACTCGTCTTCTGACACCTTTATCACGCTAGCGAATCTATAATCACTACTGTGGTGGATAATCACTACTGTGGTGGTACTATTTGCGTACTGTGGTGGTAGTTTCTGCGTACTGTGGTGGATAATCACTACTTGTGGTGGTTTACTATGCTTGCGGTGGTGGCATTTTTGGCTTACTGTGGTGGATAATCACTACTTGTGGTGGTTTACTATGCTTGCGGTGGTGGCAGTTTTGGAGTACTGTGGTGGATAATCACTACTGTGGTGGTATTATTTGCGTACTGTGGTGGTAGTTTTTGCGTGCTGTGGTGGATAATCACTACCTGTGGTGGGTTATAATGCTTTATGTGGTGAATACGAAATCATAGCAAAACTCTATAGATCAAGCAAGGAAAAACCACAAAATCCACCACAGTACGCCAAAACTGCCACCACCGCAAGCATAGTAAACCACAACAAGTAGTGATTATCCACCACAGTACGCCAAAACTGCCACCACCGCAAGCATAGTAAACCACCACAAGTAGTGATTATCCACCACAGTAAGCCAAAACTGCCACCACCGCAAGCATAGTAAACCACCACAAGTAGTGATTATCCACCACAGTACGCAGAAACTACCACCACAGTACGCAAATAGTACCACCACAGTAGTGATTATCCACCACAGTAGTGATTATAGATTCGCTAGCGTGTTTATGGTGCTATGTTTCCTTGTCCCTAGGTTTATTTTGAAGAAACCAGTATAAAAGTTAAGTAATTGCTAAGGAGGTCCAAAAACAAGGAACTTTAAGAACTAGGCCTTGAGCTAGGTTCTTTGTAAAAGCGTGTATCTTCCTTTAGTTCATATCAAGTATAAGAGATTTTGAGAATTCTTTATATTAATATTTTATAGGAAATCGAATGTTTGCAAAAGAACTATGAAGTACTTGGCAAGGAATGCAAAAATGCAATTGCGAATTTTACAGAGATGGAATCAGAGGTAATTGTATTCGAAGTTCTTTTCAGATTTTAGGATGACTGAACTTCTTTAGTTCAAAATTTCATAATCCTTTTATATCAAGATGTTGTGTAGTGAAAATGTTTTTCTTATAAATTCCAGAATTGCGATAAAGAGCGAAAACAGTTTTGGAATTGCGTTTTGGAATCTGTCCACATCAAAACCAAAAAGCCAGTTCTGTGTAGACAGAAAGGGTTCGTTTTCTCACTTGGACTCTTCAATTAATTCTATCGATCTTCCCGCTGCATCCCGCAATCTGATTGGTGTTTAAAACACAATGCCAATTCAGCTTCGCTTTCTGATTGGTGCATTTCGATCCGCATCTGGCTATAAATTCCGCCTTAATCATTTGTTTCGGTCTGTTTCTGATGTTTATACTCTGAGGAGTGTCAAACGAAAAAAAGCTGTTAAGTATGCCCAAAAATGTTTCTGCTGTTTATCGCAATTCTGAACTTTTGTACGACTCAAAAACTAAAAAATTTCATTTTTATCTAGGATATAGAGATGGATCAAGATCTGATTAGCACCTGCGCGCCGATGGTCATCAAATTTTGTCAGGTTGGTAAAACAATGAAGCCCCTTCCCGTGTCACGTCACTTCCTTTAGCTTTATTTCCTTTTCTTATAACACTTCTTTCTCCCAGGTTATACAAATCCCCTCATAGGGTATATATTTGTCATGGATGGCGAACACTAGGATAGATTTTTCCACAAGTAACATAGAACAAAAGATGGGATTCGAACCTGGACTGCATGACCAAAGAGCCAATGACGTTTCCTTTGGGCTATAGAGCTCAATGAAATCGAGGAGCATCTCTCCAAGTCATACAGCCCAAGGCCCTCCTCCCGTTTTGTGTTTCGGCTATGTTGAGCCTTCTTCAAAACAATACATATTTGTTCACATTTGTCATGAATGGCGAACACTTTGATAGATATTTCCACAAGTGGCATACCACATTAGATGGGATTCGAACCTTGGCTGCTTGACCACAAAGCCAACGACGTTTCCACTGGGCTATATAGAGCTCAGTGAAATCGCTGGGTAACTCATTGAGCCCTGTACCTCAGTGGAAACGTCGTTGGCTCTCTCGTCATGCAGTCCAGATTCGAATCCCATCTATTGTGACATGGAAAAAACCTACCCTTATAGGGTTTATGAATAAATCCGAACCATTATAAGCAGATGAATCTATAAAATCTCGGCGGCACACCCCCCCTCTTAGGCTAAAAATTTGATCTTTTCTAGGTTAGAAGCAAAGAAAATGTTTATCTATTTCGAACTTTCTGTATCTCGAATTTTCTCTACTGTATTGAGATGCAGCATAGAACCAAATAGGCACCTTGTGATCTTACTCAAGATTCTGAGTAAAGAATCCCATTAAAGTAACAGGTAGATAGATTTTCCAAGAATTTCTCCTCATACTTCCGCGTTGTTTTCTAGGATGTCGTTGAAGCAGGAAATTCAGAAGGTGTACTTCCTTGTTTGATCGAGAATAAACATAACACTGAAATGGATTTAAAATGTGCTGCTTCAATTGAACATTGGCAGATCGTGAGTGTTATTCCAATTATCAATTTTCAATTTATTACATTTTATACAATCATGCGACTACAAGGCTGATCTCAACCTCGTCCCCAGGGTGAATAGGCCTCTACGTGAAACTCCGCTGTCCATATTCGACCCTGGTACCGGCCTCGTCTATTCGCAATTTGATTGGCTCTTCAAACAATAGAAATTTTAAGTGACGTCACAGTTTCTTAAAAATTTCACACCAAAATAGGCCGAAAACTATGTGAAAAACATCTATAAAATCCAAAAAATGATGCTACATCTTGCCTTACAGTTATCAATGAAATTCTTTGCATTTCCTTTCTAAGAACATCTGCTTTCGGAATCTACATCTTGTTTTTATGCCTAGGCCAAAATTGCCAGTATTTTGGCAGATTTTGTGGCCGGTACCAGGGCTAAAATCGATTTGACGGTTGAGATTCAAGGAAATTCGATTTGGGGCCTGGAGAGGAGGTTGGGCTGATTTAATCGTCTTGCGATTATTTACCAGTTTGATTCTTTAAGTAGTAATCCAGAAACCACGATTAAGGACCCGGAGATATTTTGTAAACAAATTGCGAAAAACAGCGGAAACATCTCTGGACATACTTAAGCTTTTTTGTCTCACACTAACCAGAGTGTAAACGTCAGAAACAGACCGAAACAACGAGAGCAACCAACCAACGGGCTCGAACAAATACCTTCAACATAAACATAATTCTGCCATAGAAAAACAAGTTGACAAACTGTGCAGAAAATTTCAGCGAGGATTGTCTTCAAATAATTGGCACAGCAAGATCTTTGTTCTATTTAGGAGTGATGGAATCTCCTAAAGAGAGAGTTTTTTCTCACTTGGTCTGTTCAATGAATTAAATTGATCTCCCTGCCTTAGTCAATTGTTTCGATCTGTTTCTGATGTTTAGGAGAGTCAGACAGAAAAAGCTTTTAACTATCTATGTCCAGAGATTTGCCTGCTGTTTCTCGCAGTTTTGAAATTTGAACTATTCGAAGACTATTCACAGTCAGAAATAGTGTAGCTGGGTATGCGGCAATGACATGTACTCTTAGCGAGCTTCGATAGTAATAATATAAATCTAGCATAATTTTGTGCTTTTACTGACGTTTTGTTAATTATTTTAAACAGTTGGAGTTAAAAGATGTTAGATTCAACCATGCATTGAAGGAAATACACACTTTTTTTATAAGAATACAGTCTATAAGAATATTCAGGCTCAAAATTGCTGAAATTTAAGAATTATTTAAGAATAATCTGAGGCTCAAGCTTGACGAGGATCATTTTATTTCTCTGCGTTTTTTACACTGCACAATAAGTGTGATTGTCAGGCAACTGTATTTGTTTTGAAATGCATACATCCTGTCTGACTCTTTGATACAGTAACTCTTTTTATTAATAAAATAACAAATGACAAAGATTTGACTTATTTCTCTTGATCTTCAGGCCAATTTACAACATTGATGATTAAGAATAATTTAAGAATATTTTCAGGCTCAAAATCGAATAAGCTTAAGAATAATCGAGGCTCGGCAAAAAATAAGGTATTCTTATAAAAAAAAGTGTGTAGGGTTATTTTGTGTACTGTGGTGGTGTTTTTTGCTTACTGTGGTTGATAAGCACCACTTTGGCGGGCTATTATGCTTGATGTGGTGGTTTGTTATGCTTGATGTGGTGGTGTTTTTGCGTACTGTTGTTGATAAGCACTTTGGCGGGCTATTATGCTTGATGTGGTGGGTTATTATGCTTGATGTGGTGGGTTATTATGCTTGATGTGGTAGTATTCAGATGTTCCTATTTTTCATTTTTTTTTTACTTGATGGTAAAGGACATTGGAACAAGTTTTCTTTTGATCAATTATTTGCTTCAGTTAGTGTTAATCTTTTTCATGTTTTAGCACGAAGACATAAAACTGAACCCTGAGCTGGAGCAAAACTGTAAGAAAGATCTGAAAACATATTGCTCGCATGTTTGGTCAGAAGAACATAGCGAAGGACAGGCAAAGGTACGAAATGGTTTTTGTGAGGATGTGTTTCACTCGTCCTTTCTTTCTTTCACATGTGAACGTATGTTTTAGGGTATGTTTGATTAGCAATTCTAAACCTTCCACATTCTGAAAACGTTCTGACTTCGCAGAGATGGAAAACTATTTCCCAATCAAACACAAAAATATTGAAAACGGCAGGTTTTGGATTTGCCATGGTGACGTGTATACCGTCATTTCATCCGCCATATTGAAAAATCTGCAACCTAGCAACTTCGCCTCGTTTTCTGGGTTTCGCTCATGAAAAGGACGATCTTTGCGAAGTCTGCCAAACCTTCTGCTATTTGGGTCAGAAGGTTTAGAAGGCCTTCCAGACCTGCTAAATCTACCGTTTTCAGAATTAAGGAGTCAATCAGACACAAATTCCAAGTCTACCAAGTCTAGCATTCTCTGAATTGGTACCAAACAAACACACTATATAAGTGGCAAACCACAATAGATGGGATCCGGACCTGGACTGCATGCTCGGAGAACCAACGATGTATAAAACATATTTACAAATATGTATGGTGCTGAAACAGGCTCAACATAGCCGTAACACAAAAGTCAAAACGGAAGGAAAGCCTTGGGCTGTATGACTCAGAGAGCTACTCGGCGCTTTCTTAGAGCTCTAAAGCTCAGTGGAAACGTCATTGGCCCTCCGATCATGCAGTCCAGTTTCGAATCCCATCTATATTAATCAACCACTTTTCATTTTGTAGGCCGAGACATGTTTAAGGGAAAAACACCGATCACTCAGTCATAATTGTTACAAATATCTGTTCCAAGCGGAGGTATGTCCATTCTATAGGCATTTCTATTTTTTTTTTTTCCAAAAATTTGAGGACTGAAAATTATCATCTTCTTTGACTCATAAGGAACTCGGTCTAAAGCTATGGCTAAACTAGGATACACATATAGAGGCAGTGTTTCTTTAGGCCTGGCCAAACTAGGAGACATGTTGCGCGCGACATTTGATGCCCGCTCAGTGTCTCCCAGTTTAGTCACCTCAGAAACTTTGTAGCGCGCGACAAAATTTGTAGCAAGAGACACGCAATGTTTCTGGGGGACAACAGAAGCATTTCTTGTCTCCGCGACATGCAAATGACTTGGGGGAGATGTTGCTCGCTTGTCGCTCGCATGTTTAGCCACCCTGGGAGACACGCCGAATACAGTATAAGTTTCCTAGTTTAGCCATAGCTTTACTTGTCAAGCGATGTTTTGTAACGTTCAATCATTGCCTGATAGGAAAATTTTCAAAATTTTAATTGTTTCTTCATTTCATAAACATGTTTGTGAAAAGTCTTTGAGTTGGACAAAACTTCAAAATTGCAATGAGCAGCGGAATCATTTTCGGGCATACTTAAAAGCTTTATTCGTCTGACACTCCTCAGAGTATGAACGTCAGAAACAGACCGAAACAATAGACTTACGCGGAATATATACCCAGATGCGGCTCGAAATGCACCAATACGAAAGAACGAAAAGCTGAATTGGCATTGTGTTTTAAACACCAATCAGCTGATCGGATACAGCGGGAAGACCAATAGAATGATTTGAAGAGTCCAAGTGAGAAAACGAAATATTTCTGTCTACGCAGAACCGGCCTTTTGGTTTTGATGTAGACAGATTCCAAAACCCCTAAGTGAAACAAAGATCTTGCTTTGCCAATGATTCTGAAACATGTTTGTATTGTTTAGTTGGAAGAAGTAGAAGACCCAAGCCTCGATTACGAACTAACTCACGTGTGTAAGCCGATGATTAAGGTATGAGAAGAAACATGCATACTTATTGTAATAATTTTTGTATCTCCTAGACTTGCTACAGAGGTCTCTGTTATGCTCCTTAGAAATGATAGGTCGCTAATAATAATATACCCCTTCCTGCGCTGCCCTGAACAACAACAACAACAGCAATTACAGCGAGGGGGAGGGACTGGTGTAGCCAGTCTATGAATCTCATTCATTGAGTCATGATAAATGGGTGATCTCCGCTGAAAGCCTACTTGTTTTCTTGTGAAGGAAATGGTTTTCGCATGATCAAATGTGATCAGCTTGCGGGCGAATTCTTGGCCGATTGTTACCACCGTATTTCCCCGAATAAGCGCCCTCCCTTTGACGATAAGCTCTCTTTATGATTCTCTTGTTATGTCAAAAATAGCTTATGCCCTAGAAGCATATGGTGTTGCAACTGATAACCGTATGAACAGGAATCAGATTTTGCAAAATAGGATACTTTAAATAATTGACTTTAAAGATCGTAGATATTCTACAAATTTGCTTCATAAAAAGCTTAGAATTCTTAAAGTTGCTGACTTTTACAAATTAGCTGTTTTGAAAATAATGCATCGCGTAAATTTTAAAACCTCTTCTCTCCCAGCGATCTTTCAAGGTTATTTTAAGACAAACAAAGACTTTCATAACTATGCAACTAGGCAGAAAAATGACTTCAAAGTATTCAAAACAAATAAAAAATGGGAGGATAAGATGTTGCTTAATGTAGAAGCTCGACTCTGGAACAACCTTCCCTCAAAATTAAAATCTATATCTAACCCTAAAACCTTTAGTGTTAAATTTAAGCAAACTGTTATAAATGATTACTGATTCCATCAAACGAATGCTCGTTTTGGCTTTGCTGTGTTTTGAAAAATACGTTCTATTCTCTCTATAACAGAAATATTGCATGGAAGAAGAGCCGAAGAATTACCTGCAATGTTTACGGCAGCATAAAAACGATATCGACATGACACCAGAGTAAGTTCGCACTTAATTTAAAGCACTGTTTTACGCTGTAACCGAACGGTCAAACATTTGGTCCTTTGCGTAGGATTGATGTGGGTTGCTTAGGTGCTCTAGGAAACACGGGGGAATGCGAAATGTATCCAGGGAAAAAGGGAACATGGTCAAAATTAAAGGGAACAGGAGAAAATACAGTTGACATCCGCTATCTCGAACTCTCAAGGGAAACTGGAATTTGTTCGAGATAGCGAATGTTCGAAATAACGGATACCCCATATAAATATAAAAAATTATAGTTTTTAAGTCAGAAAAGGAACCCCTATTAACATGCAGGGCTACTGATCCCAAATTTCATCAAACCAGTCTGGTATTTCTTACATAGGAGTCAAAGCTCATCTGCTTTCATCCCTGCTATTGGTGAAATTGAGATAATGGCGATGCAGCACATCTCGAAAGAGAACAGCTTCATCTATTGTATACATGGGCAGCATGTCACTTAGCTGCTGCCATTCCCGCACCGCTGGGCGAACTTGTACATATTTTCAGCCTATCTCCTTATCCAGTTCAGCAGAAAATTTGGCAAAGTTCGAGATAAAGAGCAGGTTTTTCTCCATGGGAAATCGAAAATGGTTCTAGGCAACGAATGTTCGAGATTACGGGGTTCGAGATAGCGGATGATTTTTCTACAGAAACTCTTATACCAAAACGAGGGGAAATAGAAAATCGTTCGAGATAGAGAATGTTCGAGATAGCGGGCAGTCGAGATAGCGGATGTCAACTGTATAGAAACAAAGATCAGGTAAAATACTCCCTTTCAATCCCCTTGACTATCAATCTGTAAAATAATCCTAAAAAACTCCGAGAACAAAGGGATTTTTACCAGGGAAGAGGGGAACATGTAACCCTACTAAACGACTATGGTTAATTCTTGTTTTCTCTCTGTTAGATGCAGGAAAGTTATTTTCCAAAGACAAAAGGAAGGCGCTGAAGGTAGCTTAGCTCAGATTTTCTCTCCTAATTCTGTCCGATTTAGTAAACATTCAATCATTAAAACACAGCCTCCTGGATACTTTGTAACGTATCAGTCTGATCATTCAATATATTACTTATTCCGGGGGTAAACGCATTATTTTGTTTTTGTTTCAAGACTTCCGTTTGGATCCGGACATAGCAGAATTCTGCAAAGCTGACGTTCCGAAGTTCTGCTCACATGTGAAATTGGACCAAAGAGGAAAAGTTTTGCTGTGTTTAAAGAAAGAATTGAAGGTAGTTGCAAGTTATCCTGAATAAATATTCCCTGCTCTCATGCCCTGGCCAAACGATCAAACATTGGTTGTCAAACATCTGAAATTTGCTTATCAGGCAGAATTTCACCTTTTGGCCACGTCGCAAAATATTGCTCGTCCAATTTTCTTTGCTGCGCCAAGGAGATAATGATAATTAACTTTTCCAAAAGCAATGGGCTACAAATCTGCTTATTTTTGCTTATCAAGCAATGTTTTGTGACGTGGCCAAACGTTCAAACATTCCTTGATAAGCAAATTTATATGTTTGACAAGCAATGTTTGATTTTTGGCCAGGACCTCAATGTGCGCTATCCCATGATCCCATGATATCCAGTGATCTCTCCCTGCTTTCCCATTAACTTTTGCAGGCTTCTATCGCATCACCTTTTGTCAGTTTCCCCATGATTCCTTGCTTTATACACAGTTACTACTCGCTGCTATCCTATGATCCTTTGCTGATACCCCATGATTCCTTGCTGATACCCCATGATTCCTTGCTGATATCCAATGAAGTGTTGCTGCGATCCCATAATCCGTTGCCGATACCCATATTTCCTTGCTGGTATCAAGCGATCTCTTTCTGTCATCCCATGACCCTTTGCTGCTATCCCATGGTCCTTTGCTGCAATCCCATAATCCTTTTATTTTATTCCAATATTTCTTTGTTGCGATTCAACGATCCTATGTTAATATACCAAAAGCTTCAGTTTCCATCCCACAATCCTCAAGCTTTAGTGGTAGGAAGTTGACTGCCTTAGAAAACCCGAGCTTTTATCGATTTGATCTTTGGTATTTTAGAACAACCGACTATCCGAAGATTGCGAAAATTTCGTTCGTATGAGACAAGAAGAATCGGCACTAGACTATCGACTTGACCCGGCCTTAGAGGAGGCGTGCCAAGACGAGGTTATCATTATGATTATTAACACCATTTTTTACTATCTAACACCATTATTATAGTATGCGTTCGTGTGCAAAAAGTGAAAGTAAAGTTGCCGTTTTCGAGTCTACTACTAGCCTAGAGCTACTCAGTCGACTTTACACTTTACCCCTGGTCTGGATGCATATAGAGCATATAACAGGGTGCAGCCACACACGGCGCTCATAACTACCAACCAAGTACCCATTTATACACCTGGGTAAAGAGAGGCACATTTGTGTTAACAACTTGCCCAAGGTTGTTACCTCCGCAACCACAAGTGGAAAGACCGTGGCTCGAACCCACAACATTCTCGTTGTGAGCACTGCACGCTAACCACTGCGCCACAGAGACCTCAACTAATAAAAGCGTCTAACTGTCTATTCACTTGCACTTCCTTTCTCTCTATAGATTTTCAAATTATGTAACGAAGTAGAGCCTGCCCATGGCAACGTTCTAGACTGCTTGAAAGAGAATTTTGAAAATATTCAATCGAAATCTTGCAAAACCGTAAGTTAAATGAATTTTTTTTATCAAACATTAAACTGTGGAAAGTGTCTTCTACAATAACAAAAAAACCAGAAAAGTAGGCTTCGTTGTGATAACACGAAATTTTTGAGGTTTAGAGTAGTTTTGTTTCTTTAAACGTAATTGACTAAAGTAGACAGTTGTTTGAGTCAACAAGGGTTTTGGTTGTCAGATGAGTTCTTCATGATTATCAGAATCGAGGGAAGTAGACAATTGTTTCAGTTGACAAGGTTTTGAGTTATTAAGGGAGCTTTCTTTCGTGATCAAAATCAAGAGAAGTAGACAGTTGTTTGAGTTGACAAGGTTTAGAGTTATCGAGTGAGTTTCGTATGGTCATCAGAAGTAGAAATCAAATGAGTTCTACATAGTTATCAGAATCAAGGGAAGTAGACAATTGTTTCAGTTGACAAGGTTTTGAGTTATTAAGCGAGCTTTCTTTCGTGATCAGAATCAAGAGAAGTAGACAGTTGTTTGAGTTGACAAGGTTTAGAGTTATCGAGTGAGTTTCGTATGGTCATCAAGTAGAAATCAAATGAGTTCTACATAGTTATCAGAATCAAGGGAAGTAGACAATTGTTTCAGTTGACAAGGTTTTGAGTTATTAAGCGAGCTTTCTTTCGTGATCAGAATCAAGAGAAGTAGACAGTTGTTTGAGTTGACAAGGTTTAGAGTTATCGAGTGAGTTTCGTGTGGTCATCAGAAGTAGAAATCAAATGAGTTCTACATAGTTATCAGAATCAAGGGAAGTAGACAATTGTTTCAGTTGACAAGGTTTTGAGTTATTAAGCGAGCTTTCTTTCGTGATCAGAATCAAGAGAAGTAGACAGTTGTTTGAGTTGACAAGGTTTAGAGTTATCGAGTGAGTTTCGTATGGTCATCAGAAGTAGAAATCAAATGAGTTCTACATAGTTATCAGAATCAAGGGAAGTAGACAATTGTTTCAGTTGACAAGGTTTTGAGTTATTAAGCGAGCTTTCTTTCGTGATCAGAATCAAGAGAAGTAGACAGTTGTTTGAGTTGACAAGGTTTAGAGTTATCGAGTGAGTTTCGTATGGTCATCAGAAGTAGAAATCAAATGAGTTCTACATAGTTATCAGAATCGAGGGAAGTAGACAACTGTTTGAGTTAACAAGGTTCTGAGTTATTAAGCGAGCTTTCTTTGGTGATAAGAATCAAGGGAAGGAGACAGTTGTTTGAGTTGACAAGGTTTAGAGTTATCGAGTGAGTTTCGTATGGTCATCAGAAGTAGAAATCAAATGAGTTCTACATAGTTATCAGAATCAAGGGAAGTAGACAGCTGTTTGAGTTAACAAGGTTTGGAGTTATTAAGCGAGCTTTCTTTGGTGATCAGAATCAAGAGAAGTAGACAGTTGTTTGAGTTGACAAGGTTTAGAGTTATCGAGTGAGTTTCGTATGGTCATCAGAAGTAGAAATCAAATGAGTTCTACATAGTTATCAGAATCAAGGGAAGTAGACAGCTGTTTGAGTTAACAAGGTTTGGAGTTATTAAGCGAGCTTTCTTTGGTGATCAGAATCAAGAGAAGTAGACAGTTGTTTGAGTTGACAAGGTTTAGAGTTATCGAGTGAGTTTCGTATGGTCATCAGAAGTAGAAATCAAATGAGTTCTACATGGTTATCAGAATCAAGGGAAGTAGACAATTGCTTGAGTTTACAAGGTTTAGAGTTATCGAAGAAGCTTTTCATGGTGATCTGATCAATAAATGATCAGTTTTAGTTGACAATTTTAAGATTGTAAAATCTATTTAGAACTAATATTTGAAGCAAATATGAAGCGTTTCTATAGCCTTTTTAGAAATTATTTAAATTAACTTCTCGGCAGCCCCACCCCCGACTGAGTTTCTTATAAAAATTATCTTGTAAAAAATTTTATAATATCTAACTTTGTATTGATTTTTGTAGGAAGTGAAACGAGTAACAGGTGCTGGTGTAGAGGATATTCATGCTGATCCCCATCTTATGGAAAAATGTGCAAGAGATGTTAATAAATATTGTGATCATGCTCTCAGTAAAGAAGGCAAAGGTACAGAAAGATCATCTTTCCCAATAAACGATCAAACCTTTGTGGTCAAAAATTTGAGGTCAAACATTTGAGGTTTTGCGTTTGGCCATGTCAGAAAACATTGTTTAACAAGCAGAATAGACCTTTTCAGAATATCTTTTTCTTTGATTTTTAGTTGTCGAGTGTTTATTGGACGTTTATAGTGCGAAAAATCTTCATTTGAAAAGAGATTGTGAAAATCTACTTCGAAAAAGGATGAGACTATGGAGTGCAGCTGATGTTGTAAGTCACATTAGAAATTACGTTTTTCCTTCATTATGCTATTGTTGCACATGTTGCGCTTCTCCCAGCTATTAGGCTTGTTAAACGGATAGAAAATATTCGTTTTGTGACAGTGAAGACGTCACATAACCAAAAACATGGCTTCAAATACGATGTCCTGAGTTAAATCAAAACTTACATTCCGGTATGTTTAGGGTAAACTCTACTCATTCAAACTAAGAAACACGAGCTCCTGTAAACTTCCATCTCTATTAATTCGATGCTTTCTCTTCTAGACCGTCAAATTGGACAGCCTGACTGACATTGCTCATGGCGTACATGCATCACCAAATAGACATTATATTTACACAATGACACTATGCTTTCTAGCCGTTATATTCATTGGTGGACTATGTTTCGGACGCGTTACAAAGAGAGTGAAACGCGAATATAAAGATCGATAAAATCAATTGACTTTAAGACGGCAGATTCATGTTATTTAGAAATATTGCAATTATTACAACATACCCCCCTAATAGCTGTATGAATATATATTGATGATAAAGAAAGTTTGAGTTGAAGCCGGGTGTCACATGAGACATCTTTCCCTTACATAAGTCCGCCCTTCCTAATTATTACCCCCTCTACAGCCCATCACATATCTCTTATCTGCCTTCCCCCCTGGTACTCAACCCACCCAACCCACACCTTATAGCACGTTTTTCTAGTTTCTTTTTCACACGTCAAAATAGCTGATTGCAGAGGGTTATAATAAGATTTGTTGATAATATTGTGGCAAAAAAACTGTTGTATTATTGTTGTATATACTGTTAGCGCGTTTTAGCGCGTTTTTAGCGCAGATCAACGCAGAAAATAAATATCTTCCTATTTTACAATTCTAATATCAATTTTTAAAAAATATCAAAAAATTTGAAAAAGTACGAAAAATCGGGGGAAAGTCTGTTAAAACTCCTGCGTAATATTTGCTGCAAGGAAGGATGATTCATGAAGTACGGTATACAAGACATCTGAATAAAATGTTCACTTATTGATTTTGTATGGGAATGGCCACCTCATGAAAGACAGTAGTTTTTTGAAAAGAATGTTCTTTGAGTGGTACAAAATTTTGAATTCGCGCTAAACAGCGGAAAAATCTTTGGATATACTTCAAACTTTTTTCGTCTGACACTCCTCAGAGTATGAACGTCAGAAATAGACCGAAACAATGAACTAAGGCGGAAGCTATTCGCAGATGCGGATCGAAATCCACCAATCAGAAAGTGAAGTTGAATTAGCACTGTGTTTTAAGCACCAATCAGCTGGTCGGATACAGAAGGGAAGACCATTAGAATTAATTGAAGAGTCAAAGTGAGAAAACGAACTCTTTCTGTCTTCAAAGGACCGATCTTTAGGTTTCAATTTGAACAAATTTGAAGACCCCTTTTTGAACAGACCTTAGATTCCCTCTCGGACTTTACGCACTTCAAAATAAAAGAAAAATTTAGTGGGCCTACTTTACATTATAATACAGTGTACTAATTATACGACCTAATACGAGTGGCCAAAGTGTGAAAAATCTTACTCAAAATTAATTCTTATTAGTCAAATTTTAAAAGTCAAAAATTTCCGTCGCGAGTTTAACGTAATTTTCAATATATTTTAGCAACTAGATCTGATAAATTTTCATCCCTTTTAACAATCCGTTCGCTCAGCTCCCAAAGTTGTTTGGCAGCATCCGGGTCCTTTGCTTGATCACATGGTTCTACCGCTAAACAGTTATTAAAGTAATAGCCTCCAACATCTTTTAGTTCCTCTGCACATGCGCAGTATGCAACAGTCGCTGCTGCCTGTTCCTGTTAAGCAGATCAACAAACATAAACATCCTGTCGCACAAACACGGAAATGTTCTGTCCCATTATTTTATGCAAGTGAAACAGAATTCAAAGAAATTTAACCCGGAAGTAAACAAGGAAGTGCTCTATTCAAAGAATTTAGCATAACCAAGGTCGAATTCTAAGAATAGTGACCTAGATTTAAACAAGTAGCTGTTTAATTCTGAGAATTTAATATCACTTGGTTGAAATGAAGCGACCCGGCAGTAAACAAGGAAGTGCAGGGTTCTCAGAATTTAATGCACTTGAGCTAGAATTCTAAGGAATGTGACCCGGAAGTAAACAAAGCAGCGTTCGATTCCAAGAATCTAACATAATCAAGGTCGAATTCTAAGAATAATGACAAAGATGTAAACAAGAAAGCGTTCAATTCCGAGAATTTAACATAATTTGGTTGAATTCTAAGAACTGTAACCCGGAAGTAAACAAGGAAGTGCTCGGTTCCAAGAATTTAACATGAACAAGATCGTATTCTAAGGATGGTCACCAGGATTTAAACAAGTATGTGTTTAACTTCGAGAATTCAATATAACTTAACTCAGTCGGATTCTAAAAAGCGACCCGGCAGTAGACAAGGAAGTGCAGGGTTCTTAGAATTTAATAGAATTTTGCTGTAATTCTAAGAAGTGCGACCCGGAAGTAAACAAAGAAGTGTTTGATTCCGGGAATTTAACATAATCAATGTCGAAATCCAAGAATAATGACAGATGTAAAAAGGAAAGCATTCAGTTCCGAGAATTTAATATAACTTGGTTGAATTCTAAGAAGTGGTATCCGGAAGTAAACAATGGAGTGCTGAGTTCTAAGAATTCAAAAAGCAAATAAGTATAAAAACAAACTTACCTTTGATTTAGTGAAGGGTCGAGCAATTAAGAACAGCAGTTTATTTAATGTTGAGTTTCTTGAGATTCTCGTAGATACTAGATTCCCAGGATGCACTGCGTTGCACGTAACATTAAACTGCGATAGTCGTCTGTTTAGTTCGATAGCAAACATTACATTGCAAAGCTTTGATTGGTTATAAGCAAGAATTGACCAATAATTCTCCTTCTTAATCGGCAGTTCTGTGATATTCATTGTTGAGGAGCTCAGACCAGGAAACCTGCAATACAAAGGTATTGCTTTTATCCATATATACTCAACAGCACTTTGTGATTATTTACCCCCTTCGCTCAAGCCAATTCCTTTTGTGAATTCATTGCTATACTCCCTTAAAGTTAAAGTTGCCGTTTTTGAGTCTACTACTAGCCTAGGGCTACTCAGTTGACTTTACACTTTACCCCTGGTCTGGATGCATATAGCATATAGCAGGGTGCAGCCACACACGGCGCTCGTAACTACCGACCAGGTACCCATTTATACACCTGGGTGGGGAGAGGCACATTTGTGTTAACAACTTGCCCAAGGTTGTTATCTCTGCAATCACAAGTGGAAAAACCGTGGCTCGAACCCACAACATTTTCGTTGTGAGTCCAGCACGCTAACCACTGCACCACAGAGACCACGCCACAGAGACTCCCTTGGGAGTATTACTGACTCGTAGAGCCATGTTTTAGAGGCTTTGATCATCCCTTAAGAGTATTATTGACCCGTGCAACCATATTTTTAGAGGCCTTCATAACTAACGTAACAATTTTATACTTTGGTACGGTGTTCTGTATACAACAGCCCAAGATGCCTAGAAGGTAACCCATTCTGGAAATGACCTGCACTGAACGATGCGTAACTTAGCTGATCTACACGTTTTTTATTTTATGAAGAACCTAGCTCAAGCTCTTCTTCCAAAAGTTCCTTTTTGGACCTCTTTTGTTTCAGTTGTAGTACCAAAAGTTCCTTAATAACTCCTTAATTATAACTGCATATTTAGCGCCATGACTATTATAAAGAGACAATTGTGAATGAGCAAAGCTGGAAACTAATCAAGAAAACATTACATGCCTAACATACAAGTTACGTGCGTTTTGACTGCAAATGTATGGAATCGGCTTTCTAATTCTTTATTGCTTGTATAGATTAAAATATTCAAAATTGAGAAGTTCCTTAGCGATTTTGTCTTTAGTAGCATTAGTTCTTTAAATTTTTCGACCATCTACATGTAAGTTCCTTATAAACTGGTTCTTTAAGAAAAATGCATGAAATGGGAACCGATGTGTCCATGGAACTAAGTCGTAGTATGAAGCCTGTTAAATAATACTGGTATACACATTTTTTTTATAACGAACCTAGCTCAAGGCCTAGTTCTTAAAGTTCCTTACTTTTTTTTACCTCTTTTGAGATGATTGTAGTTCCAAAAGTTCCTTAATAGTTCCTTAATTTTAACTGCACATACAGTGGTCTTAACAATAAAAGAGAGACATTTGCATGTGAGCAAAGCTCGAGACTACTCAAAGAAACATTGGATACATGCTTAACGTACAATTTATGTGATTTTCGACTGCAATCAATGGAACGGGCTTTCTAATTCTTGATTGTTTGCAGTGATAAAAATATTCAACAATGAAAAGTTCCTTAGTGATTTTCTCTTTAGTAGTATAAGTTCTTTAAATTTTCGGGCCTTCTACATGTAGGTTCCTTATAAAAAGAAAGCGTGTAATAGGCAAAGGTTTCTGAAGGTTTCAAAGGTTTTAAGACCTAGCTCAGGAAATCCGAGTTATATAATGTTCACATTAAATGGAAAGCAAGCCTTAGATCCATGACTTTATTGACAGAAGAATGGGTCGACGCAGAGAAAATTATTCGCACAAGGAAAAGAGATTAGCAATCTTCTTCGCAGGGCCGGAAGTAAAACTTACCGATGCGACTCCGATGAAACAATTACAACTCTTGCAGGTGCTGATTTGCATAATGCATCCGTGAGAAGCTGAACCAAATAGAAATGTCCAATATGATTGACAGCAAAATGCATTTCAATGCCGTCTTCTGAAAGTTGATACGGCAATGCGAAAACACCAGCGTTGCATATCAAAATATCCAATGACCTTCAATAGACAAAGAAAGGTTTGAAAGGTTAATAGTAATATTGTCACCATTGTTAACATTCATGTTCAAATTTCCCTTTAAGGTAAAGGAGCCATTCCAGTCCAACTACACGTATTTTCTAAGAAACTCGCCATTTTCAGGGTTTTTATTAATTGTCTATTTTCTGACCTAATATGTTTTATTAAAGCCTTACTTTATTATACCCTTATTAGAACGGCAAAAACATTCCTAATAGGAGAGTCTTATTAATGATTTCCATCGATTTGAGCCAATTTTCTTGGAATATTTCCCTAGTATGGCCTAACATTTTGACCAAAAATGGGCGATAATCAGCGTTTTATTTTTTCTAATTTCTGACCGATAATTATGCTTTTTTACAGCTTCACCATTATTATAGCTCTATTTATTATACCTTTATTGGAACGGCTAAATAATTCCTTAGAAGGGTCTGTTTAATGATTTTGGGAACACTTGATTTTAGCCCATTTTCGAGCCATTTTTCCGTCGTATAGCCTTACATTCTTGACCGAAAATGGGCGATTTTCTGCAGCTTCATTTTGCCTTTTTTTTTACCTAATCGCCTATAATACCTTCGGAAACCATTGGAACGCCTAAAAGAATATGTTTCATGATGTTTGAGGATTTTGGAACCCTGGAATTTTGTCACTTTTAGCCATTTTGCCTTGTATTAATCCAAGTTGTCCCTTTGTGTCACACAAAAATTGGAAAAATATTCAAATACGATAAATGAATCTCTAACTCTTAAAAAAACTTTCAGTACTCAAATTCGGTAGTTTTATAAAATAGCGTAAAATACTAAGCAAGTTAAAACTAGCCAGCCCTTCTTACCAATTTTTTGCCAAGAATTCTTTTGCAAACTTTCGAATGCTAGATAGAGATGCAAGATCGCATTCCAAAATATCGACAGGGCTGTTGATTACCTGAAGGAAAAAAATTAAAAATCCAAAACCCAAACTTGTAATTTAAGTTGATTTGGCAACAAAAAGTGCAAACTTTCTTATGTGAAAGTTTTCTTAATCTTGGGTAATCTGTGGAGGACTTGTCCATATGAGGTCGGTGTAATATTTCCTTGTTAATTAGGGCCCAGGGCCTGTAGCATGCTTGCCATGTGCTTATTATTTAAATCTTCTTCCTTTGTGATTGATCGAATGTTCAGTACACACTTTTTAACAATACAATCTATAAGAATATTGAGGCTCAAAATCACTGAAACATAAGAATTATTTAAGAATAATGCCAGGCTCAAACTTCCTGAAGATAATTTTTCATTTCTCTGCGTTTTTCACAAGGCACAAAATGTGATTGTCACACTGTATATGTTTAACAATACACATTGGACTAAATTGGTTTAATGACATTGGCGGAGTTGAAAAAATACTTCTAACTGTAGATTAGGTTTTTTTATCATAAACTGGTCAATGACAAGGATTTGACCTATTTCTTTTGATCTTCAAGCCGCTTGGTAACATTGTAAATTAAGAATAATTTTACAATATTTTTAGGCTCAAAATTCAAAAATTTTAAGAATAATTGAGGCGTGTGTATTAAGTCAAGTCTCTCAACTATACTCCAATATGAAAAAGAGCATATTATAAGTCGGATAGCTCTACGAGGTGAGATATAGCCCACCGAGTGATTTGTACGTTATAATACGATTGCGTTCATATGAGTGGTGGACTATCCCACTTGGGTGAGATCTCACTACCGTGCTGCTGAGATCTCACCAATCTCAGGCTATAAAATCTTTTTAACTGAAGGTTCTCATGTGTGTGTTTTTACTGAAGTTTTGAAATATGGAAAGAGAATCATTTGACGAATCCTAAGCAAAATCACCTGTTCTTTCCTTATTTTTTCTGCAGCTTTTTTTCCACGGTTCAGATCTTTACATGCCATAACGACATGACAGCCATGCAGAGCCAGAGAACGCGCTGTTTCAAAACCTGAAAAGGGAGATCTGTTATTCAGTTTACTTATTTAAGCATTACGTATTTAATTTCAAGATAGTAATGAAAATTTTCTTTAATTTATGGCCTAGCCATTTATTTAATTTCATATATAAAACTTGGATTTGTCGTCATGGTATAAGAACCTGTTTTTGAATATGCTGCTTTGTTGCTGAAGAATTTGTCTTTTATTTTTCTATCTCACAATGTTTGTGGTCGCCGTACTTGTTTTACAACTATGTTTTTTCGTGGTAAAAATCATCAATGTTTTAAAAGCTATCTGGAAAATCGTCAGCAGTATACTTGTGTGAGTGGTAGTCAGTCACAGATCTGCCATTTTGCAACAGGTGTTCCACAGGGATCCAACCTAGGTCCCATACTATTCACTCGATATGTAATTACATAAGTGCCAGGTTAAGGGTTTAGTGTAAAGCTTGTACCCATAAGGCCAAAGTAAAAACCCGTATAAAAGAGCAACAAAACCTGCCCGTAAAATTTTCCCGGAAATTTTTTTCATTGAGAGATTGAACTTAACATCTACACGCTAGCGAATCTATAATCGCTACTGTGGTGGATAATCACTACTGTGGTGGTACTATTTGCGTACTGTGGTGTTAGTTTCTGCGTACTGTGGTGGATAATCACTACTTGTGGTGGGTTACTATGCTTGCGGTGGTGGCAGTTTTGGCGTACTGTGGTGGATAATCACTACTTTTGGTGGTTTACTATGCTTGCGGTGGTGGCAGTATTGGCGTACTGTGGTGGATTTTGTGGTTTTTTCTTGCTTGATCTATAGAGTTTTGCTATGATTTCGTATTCACCACATAAAGTATTATAACCCACCACAAGTAGTGATTATCCACCACAGTACTCCAAAACTGCCACCAACGCAAGCATAGTAACCAACCACAAGTAGTGATTATCCACCACAGTACGCAGAAACTACCACCACAGTACGCAAATAGTACCACCACAGTAGTGATTATCCACCACAGTAGTGATTATAGATTCGCTAGCGTGATCTAGAGAGAGTTCAAAACAAGGTTTTGTCACAGAATAGAGATTGGGATATGGTATTCTGTCATGGTGATGACCACATTCTCTTAACCCAACTTACCGATTCCACTATTAGCTCCAGTAATGACAGCGGTTTTTCCGGTCAAATCAATTCCTCTTAAGACTTGCATTGCTGTACTTGATGCATCAAATTTGTTCTTGTTATTTTACTGTCCCTCATGGCCATCGCAAGACGGGGGTCAACGTATGTTGTACGTTTATTTACATGGCTGCAAGGAATAAGAAGCATTGAAAAGTTGCTGCAGTTTTATTTTTGTGTTTCGGAACTTTAATGATCATAATCATTATCATCATCATCAACATCGTCACTGTCATCATCATACACATCATGGTCATTGTCGCCATCTTCATCATGATCAAAGTCATTTTCATCATCATAGTAATCACCACCATCATCATCATCATCATCATCATAATCATCACCATCATTATCATAATCATCATCATCATCATTATCACAATAATAATCATCATCAACAAAATCATCACAATCATCATCATTATCATCATTTTAATCATAATCATCCTCATAATCATCATCACCATCAACATAACCATCAACATCATCATCATAATCACCATCATCATCATTATCATCATCATCATCATAATCATTACCATCATTATCATCATCATCATCATCATCATTATTATCATGATCATGATCATGATCATGATCATCAACATCATCATCATCTTAATCATTATCATCATCATCATCATCATATTAATCATTATCATCATCAATCATCACTTACTCAATATAGATTTCTTTTCCATCTTCATCAAGTGCCTTTTTCCAGCCAAATGGAAGATCTAAAACCAAGCAGAAACTATTAAAATAGAACGTCAACAACCTAAGAAATCTGTGAAACATTGTGGTAGATACAATAACATCGGCAATTTCAGGGCCTGACGCTAGGATTTCCATATAATTGCCAAATTCGTTGGAATCGCTGTGAACGACTCTGGCGATCCAAACAATCCAAAGAGCACTGGAATACAGCAAAGAGCGCCAAAGAGTGCTGGAATACTATAGCCGGGACTTGAACCCCGACCTCAATGAGCTTTTGACACAACCAGCCAACTGGACTAGACCACAACGCCAGCAGCAACTTCGTTGACCACGATCATCGCAATCCCTAGGGTCATTCGTGCATGCTTCTACAAGATCGTTGGTATCGCTGGAGTCATTCAAAGCGATCCAACCGCGATTTATCTGTTGAACATGCTGTACTGTAAAACAACAACAACAACAAAAACAACAACAACAATAACAGCATCAACAACAACAACAACAACAACAACAACAACAACAACAACAACAACAACAACAACAACAACAACATCAACAACAACAACAACATCATCAACAACAACAACAACATCAAGAACAACAACATCAACAACAACAACAACAACATCATCAACAACAACAACAACAATAACAACAACCACAACAGCAACAACAATAGCGGCAAGATTAACCCTAATCCTACCGGGGGGGGTGGAATCCACCCCCCCTCAAGCTTTTCTTGAAACTGTTCTGTTGTGTAATGGATGTAAGCTTGCAAACCAGACTGACTTTAAGCCTATATGTATAAGCTACAATGTGATACAAAAAAATCCCCAAAATAATAACAATGGGTCACGTGACATTGCCTTATATGGAAAGCGGTCATGCCAAAACCACATATAAGTGCCTATTTTTACCATTAAATCTTATCAGAATTGACTGATTCTTTGCAAGGTAATAGAAAATAGTTACTAGCTACAAAATGTAAAGAAATTTCCGGATTTCTATTGATATTAAGGAAGGTCGATTCATGTCGATAGCATGTTTTGATTATGATGTCACAATGACGTCATAATAGAAGTGGGAGACGCCCAATTTACCAACATTACTCCTAATACATTGGCCAATGCCTGTGCCAAGTTTGATTGCTCTAGCTCTACTGGACAGCAATTTATGGAGGGGGTGGGGCCCGGTAGGATTAGGGTTAAAAACATGAAACCTAAGTAATTTCATATTGAAAACCAAATGTGGTAGATCAAAAAACAGCCCGGTAGGATTAGGGTTAAAAACCCAGTCTGGGGAGTATTGCAGTTCTCCACAGGATCTCGTTTGTGCAGGAGCACAATTCCATTGTTCTTTTCTATTGTTCTACTGTTTATCTTGTGCGTACACATGCCATACTCCACAGACTGATCCAAGACTGTGATCAGTTAGCTGTGTCATCAGTTGACCAGTTACCTTGTTAATACCATCGTCACCATGAATGAAGAAATTTTCAGACAAAAACATCTCATACATAAACAATAAGTAAAAAAATTTTACCTTTCTTCAAATATTTTCTTTTGTTTGTATTGGGGTGCTCCCATTGGGTTGACTTGCTATTGTGACTAGAAATAAGAGAGACAAAAATGATTTAGTAAAGTATATCCGAGCAGGGAAAAACAAAGTGGAAAGCAAGAGGGAAGGCGGCAAAGATGAGCTACAACCACAAGGCCTGCAGTCGCCGGCCTAGAGTGGGCCTAGCCGGATCAAATCCTTTGTTTTCAAGCCAAAAGGACAAGGGTTTACTTTAATTACACAAAATACTTACTCTATAAAGTATACTTTTCCATCGTCTGTTGTTCGCATTTCCCAACCAACAGGCAAATCATCGTCAGAGTCGGATATCAGAGCCTCAACTTCGGGCGGTACAGACTCCAAACTGTCCGCCATTTTGAAATCGATTTTTGCCAAGGCCAGGTCACACGCTCCTGCGCAGACGCTCCTTCGTTGCTGCTATTTACTGTACAGCATCACAGTTGTCTTTCAATTGAATACTTTTTACACCAATTTTGTTTGTTTTCACACACCTTTTTCGCTATTTTGCACTTTCAAGAGAAAACTACTGTCACAAGTGTACTTGAGCTATTTAGAATTACTCCCAATGTGGTCCTTACTGTAAGACTGTAACAATCAGGTTTAGCAGAAAGGGTAATCAGATTATTTAGACTCACTGTTAATAAAACATTCCGAGACTCCCAAAGGAAAAATACATTTTCACAGAGGAAATATTTTAAATTAGTTTATTAGGTTTAATTCACATTTCTTTCTGGTAGAGGAACAATAATAGTTTGTAAAAAACAAGTGCGGCTTAATTGGATTTTACCCCCGTCTTTAACTCCAAGTTTTGCGTACGTCTTTGGTTGTCTTTGGTGATTTCATGCCCCTGTTCGACGTTCGTGCTCGTTCGTGCCCACTTCATTTCATTTTCATTGCATTATAGAGACTTGCTACATACATACAGAATGTAGTCTACTTTCACAACAAAATATACATAAATTTTTTTATAAGAAACCGACTATAAGAAACTATATGCCCGTTTCTAAAAAATCAATTCAGCTTTCTATTTTCTAATGTGCATTTGTAATGTTGACCCAAAAAATAGTCCCTAAAAACACGGAAAATGGAAAATGTCCATATTTTGACCGCTAAGAACATGATACTTCATATTAAACCATTATTTCACGAAGTTTACCAAGTTTCAATTTAAGTTAAGAAACTCTGCAAGAAACTTTCAATTGTGCTCAAAGTTAAGAAACCCTACTAGATGGCTCAGAGCAGTTTTTTACAAAAAATGCACCTTTAAATTCTAATCATTATTAGCAGCAAAGAGACTTGAAAGGGTTGAACGGGTTGAACGACTTGAGGACGAAGGACGAAGGACTTCCAGAAGGACGAAGCAAAAGACGGGGGGCAACGATGACTTGAAATGATTTTTCTCTGCATTTCACTTCACACATTTGACACTTGTTTTGAAACTGCTACGCCTACGCTCCAACAGAGATACTTTTGCCACTGCTCAACACCAGAGTGCAAAGCACGACAGCAAGACCACAAAAGGTTTGAAGAGCAACTCTTGATCAATCAACAGGGTCACAAATTGCATAGATTTGTAAAAAAAACTAGTACGGTTTCGATTTTCAGTGGCTTGCACGTTCTGAGTTGCAGGAGAGCGAAAATGTTTCCCGAGGAGACGAGACAAGAAAACATCGATATTAGACTTCGAAAAAACAGCTACGAAATGCTGGAAAGGCAGAGGAAATCTTGCGAACGGGATTTAGATGTACATGTGCGTAATCTCAAGTTGGAAAAAGATAGAAATATTCGTGCGTATAACATGAAGATAAAGGAAACTTTAAAACACTATAATCAGATGAAAGCGAAGTCACAAGCTGTTGATTTTATAGTAAAATCTGAAGAAAATTCGATTGGGGGTCTTGGAGCAGAGCGGGACATGGGGGATTTAGAGATTAGAGGTATAAGAGGCAAGCCCCTCTCAAAATCAGAGGACGATGATGTCGACAATGGCGATGGAGATTGTTCATTTTTGAAAGAAAATGCAGACAAAGAGACTGAAATGCCGAGAAGATTTATGGGAAGAAGGCGAAGTATATCTGCTGGTTGCACAGCGAGAAATTGTAGAGAACTCAGGGGGTTGTTGAGGAAGGAAAATTCTCTGGGCGACGAGGGCGATAAAGACGCCAGAGATGGGGTTAACAGTTTGCTTATTCGACGAGAACCAGGGAGTGAAGGATCCCTATCTTCGTGTATGAAAAAGTCGTCTTGTGAAGATATAGGCCTAAGTGGGTCAGATAACACAGAGTCAGACAGACGAGGCTTGTTGAGGTCTAAGAAGGCAAGGAGTGTTTCTTTTAATGGCGCTGTAAACTTTAACGTAGCAGATTATAGTTCTTCTACAAAAACGTCGATAACTAAGCTCTCTTTTGAGGAAGATGGTGTGACTAAGGGTGAGGCTATAGAGAGTTACAATGTAGCTGTGGAGAGCTCCAAAGCACAGGTGCAAAGAAAGCACTCAAAGGAAGATATGTCTTACTTGCCTTCTATAAGCAAGGAAGAAGACGCTGAGAAGAGTGTACTGCGGAGGGGGAGAAGGAGAAGTATCTCTTTTGACGAAGCTATTACGACCAATGTCACAAAATCTCTGAATGGACCAAATTCGTCTAACAATCTCAGTGACGCCGTGGCTCAAAGTGGAAACAAGAGTCAGAACATTAGAAAGACGGTTTCTGGTGACAATTTAGTCCTTGTTGAGACTGTGGAACAGTATGTGTCTCGCGAAAATCTCAAACCATCGCAGAAACTGGAACTGCCGCGAATTACTGCAACAGGTTCGAACAGCCTCGTGAAAATTAATCCACAACAGCGAAATACCCAAAGACGAAGGGCGATTTCTGTTGGTTCAACAGCTGATTTTGATTCAAAGGTGCGAAATATGAGGAAACTCTCCCTGAGCCAGGGGGGCCAGGGCCACCAAGCCCACCCTGAGCTAATTCTTGAGAACACTGCTAAGGGAAATTCCGAGGGGTCTACATTGGCTGAGGATTTTCAAAGAATGAAGAACTGTCGATATCTGAGATGAAGTTTTTTATTTTCGCATGTTCAGTGTGTGTTGTAAGGCATTTTCTGTAAATACATCTTTTCAATGAAAGCCTGGTTCTGGTGAGAGATGTTTCACTTCATCTCGTCTCATATTTCTGCATGGTTCAAGTCTTGATTCCCCTGTGCACGACTAGACTTACTACAGGAGTCGAAGTTTTCGCGCCGTTCACCTCAATTCAATTCATTAAAAAAACGTAAAATCAAAAAAAGTTGTTGTTGTTGCGTGGGGGGCTAGGAGCGAATCTACGACTTTTTTAGTGAGTCTAGTGCACGACTTTGCTGGACAACGATTGAAAGAAACGTGCAGGCCCTGACCAAACGATCAGGCATTGTTTGTCAAGCATTTGAAATTTGCTACTCAAGCAATGTTTGAACGTTTCGCCACATCAAAAAACATTGCTTGACAAGCAGAATTCGCTGGGTAATGTTTTCGAAAAAGTTGAAAAACATTTTTTGCTTGATGCGAGCACGACATGGCCCAATGGTCAAACATTTTACACGACATGCAAACTTCAAATGTTTGACAAACAGTGCTTGATCGTAAGGTAAGTTTCGAAATATCTAGAAAAATTGAAGAAATCCCTTAAAATCTTTGTACATCTCAATAAATCCCACCTAAAAAGACAAAGAAATTTATAAATCCCACCAATCCTGCGCGCCATCTTTAGAAGTGATACGTGCACCCCTCGGGTTTTGGAAGTTTTCGACAAAATTTTGAATCTTCATGAAGATATGACTGCGCAATTATCAACGCTCGTGTTCGTGACCAAATTCTTGTGGACAGTCAGTTTCTAAGAAGTAAGACATTTTCATGGACGGTTCCTTATAAAAAATGCGTGCATTAGTGCATTTGCACAAAATGTTCGCTTTTGAAATACTCTTTGAATACACGCTTTTTTATACGGAACCTACCTCAAGGCCTAGTTCTTAAAGTTCCTTATTGTTGGACCTCTTTTGAGGCAATCGTAGTTTAAAAAGTTTCTTAATAATTCCTTAATTTTAACTGCACATACAGTGGTCATAACAATAATAGAGAGACACTTGCATGTGAGCAAAGCTCGGGACAACTCAAGGAAACATTTGATACATGCTTAACGTAAAATTTATGTGGATTTCGACTGCAAATGAATGGAACCGACTTTCTAATTCTTGATTATTTGCAGTGATAAAAGCATTCAACATTGAAAAGTCCCTTAATGATTTTCTCTTTAGTAGTACACACTTTTTTTTTTATAAGAATACAGTCTATAAGAATATTCAGGCTCAAAATTGCTGAAATTTAAGAATTATTTAAGAATAATCTGAGGCTCAAGCTTGACGAGGATCATTTTTATTTCTCTGCGTTTTTTACACTGCACAATAAGTGTGATTGTCAGGCAACTGTATTTGTTTTGAAATGCATACATCCTGTCTGACTCTTTGATACAGTAACTCTTTTTATTAATAAAATAACAAAAGACAAAGATTTGACTTATTTCTCTTGATCTTCAGGCCAATTTACAACATTGATGATTAAGAATAATTTAAGAATATTTTCAGGCTCAAAATCGAATAAGCTTAAGAATAATCGAGGCTCGGCAAAAAATAAGGTATTCTTATAAAAAAAAAGTGTGTATAAGTTCTTTAAATTTTCGGGCCTTCTACATGTAGGTTCCTTATAAAAAAGCGTGTATACAGGCACAATTAACAGTTTCATTTGTTTAGAAGCTTCAAAGTTATTATTCCTTGGAATAAGATTGAAGGCAATTTCATTGACTCCTGTGTATTGTGCCTTTGAAGTGCCCCGTACTCCTCTAAGCGCAACCAGGGTGCATTTCAGAAGAGCGAACCGTAATTGTGTCCTGATATGGTTAATAACGTGGCTATGAGCTTCTTCTTGGTTTGGTATCAGGTTTACCAGACGTTGGGTAAAGGCTGAGCAAAGGGGACCAGCCCAACCAGATGAAGTATAAACAAGTGGAACAAATGTTCCCTTTTCTGATTGCAGTACCCTTTCTTCATATTTGTTTTTCTTTTCTCTTTCGTTTTCTTTATAAATTGCATCCAGATGTTTAAATAAATTGGACTCGCAATTAGGATGGGTGACCCTCACGTTAAAGAAGGTTCTCTCAAAAGGAGCATATACTCCCACAGCTTATGGACAGTCAGTTTCTAAGAAATAAGAAATTCTTATGGACGGTTTCTTATAAAAAATGCGTGTATTTGTGCATTGGCACAAAATATTCTTTGAAATACTCTTTGAATACACTCTTTTTTTTATAAGAATATTGTTTATAAGAATATTCAGGCTCAGAATTACCCTTTTTTTGAGTGTATTGCTCAGCCTCAGCTCTCAAATTTCTGTCTATTTTTTCAGCAGATGCCTGTTCTGCAATGTTAACGAAATTTCATGATTGTTAAAAACATTCTTTTTGTTATAATAGTTAAGTACTTCTTTTGCTCGAACATATGAGATGATTTTTATGTCAACTATGTTCCCCTAAAACCATATCAGGTTTGAAAAATAAGAATATTTTAAGAATGTATTCAGGCTCAAAACGAACATTTCTTAAGAATATTGAGGCTGGACAAAATTTATAGTATTCTTATAAAAAAAAGAGTGTAACGTACTGAGGTAAGGTATCGAAAACTGAGCTTCCGCTTTTCAAGTCAACGAAAGAGGATATTGTCATTGTCACATGATTTCCAAGAACGAGAACAGTGGGTTTAAATTCTGGACTATTTCGCAACAACTGCATCACAGACTGCATTTTCAGTGGACAGTATTCTAGCTTATTGGACAAGAAAGATCGTTAAATTCATTTTTTAATTGTTGGGATATCGTGATATCAATAAAGTTTCAGTAACCATGTCTTGCTGTGGTTGTCCTTGGTTTAACACATACAGAACACCTGAGGTAACAGAATTTGTTTTCAATTTTGCATGCTCAAGCTTCTATTAGAGGGCCGTTAGACCTATTAAGTTTCTTAAAAGCTTCTTGAAACCTAGTCATAGTCGATACACAAGTGCTTCAATTGATTTTATATGAAAATAATTTTCGTGCAATGATATCAAACAAGACTTGTTTACGTAAACATATAAATACTGTACTTTCGTTTTTATAAGAAACTTTGGTCTCACTCAAGCTTTAAGTGTGGGGTTTCTGTTTCTGAAGTCTTAATCTTATTTGGGGACTACACGTTTTCTTTTTATAAGAAAGTGGTTTATAAGAAAGTAGTGCTCAAAATCTTAAAAACTTAAGAAAGTTCAATACTGGATTCTTGAAACTTAAGAAAGTTCTGTTTCATACTTTCACTCCTAATGTTCTGTATGTTATTTTCCCTCTTCTGTTCAGTCGCTTATCTTGCTATTAAACAAGTCTAATGATTATTTTCTTTGAAAAATGTGGTATTTGTGAAATGTATACAGTGCCTTAAAATGTGCATTCTTAGAAATACTGCATTCCAAAATTTTTGCTAAGAAAGTCACAAGAAAGTTTTGGCACTGAAAACATGAAATATCTAAGAAAGTTTCAGTACTAGCCCAAAAAAAACTTTCTTATAAAATAAAAAACGTGTATGAATAACATTATGAGAAAAAATCAATATTTTTGGTCGAAGTTGTAAATAACGAAGTAAATGTTTCGGTATTACACTCTTTTTTGCAAAACAATTTTATAGAACACGAGCCTGGTTTTTGCCTAGACTTATTACATTCGTCGTAGTCTATGCTCCTCCACACTCTACCATCCCGCTCCACTCTGAGAAAACAGCTGTATATGTTGTTGTAGTTGTTAGAAGCTGTTTCCGAAAGAGTGGGAGGAAGGTAATAAGTCTAGTTTTTCCCAGATTTTAAGAACAAACTGAGAGCAAACTGAGAAGCTGAGGCTGGCCTGTGCATAATAAGCTCTTTGTATAAGCGGCTGAATACTGTATGAAAGAAAGAACATCAGACGATCAAACATTGTTGGTCAAACATTAGCGATTTGCTTGTCAAGCAAAATGTTTGACCCCATTCGTTAGTCTTTTTCTATTTTTGCTTATACATTAATTTTAGCTTAACATTATTTAGTTATTCGTTTGCTGTTAGCCAGTTTTTGGGCTTTTCTGCTGTTGTAACTTGCTTTCTTTTTGTTCATTAATTAATTAATTACACTTTAGCTTGACGACGCTCCCAGTGTAGCATGTCAGTAGTTGTTGAATTGAATTGAATTGTTTGGTCACGCCCAAAAACATTGCTCGTCCAACTTTTTTTGTTTGCGTCAAGCAAAAAATGTTTTTGAACTTTTTCAAAAACATCACGCCACAAGTTTTGTTACTTTTGCTTGTTAAGCAATGTTTTTGGACGTGGCCAAATAGTCAAACATTTGTTGTAAAGCAAATCTATAATGTTTGACCAACAATGTTTGATCGTTTGGCCAGAGCCTTACAATAAGGCCAGCCTCAGTTTGTTCTTAGATTATTAATTTTGCTCAAAAACGAGGCTCGCATTCTTTCAAAATTCTTCGTACAAAAAAGAATATACATATAAAGCAAAGGTTTCCAGCACAGTGAAGAGTTTCCAAAGTAACGAAAAATAAAACTTAACCAGTTTACCAAATCTCACCGAGGAGCCTTCCAGTTCTGAGTCGCGAGAATTGAAAAAATAAATATGATCATTAAAAACAGTTTTACTTGATTTGAAGTTTCAAAAGGGAAATAGTTTCTTAAACTCTAATTGACTTTTGATATCTTCCGGTAGAGTTTCTTGATGATGATGTCCCCTAACCGTAACCCTAACCCTAATTCGTTTTCCAGGACAATACTGATTGCTTGGAATCGCCGTTGGTCACGGACGGTGCGCCGTCAAAAGCTATCAACTTCGTCATTCTTTATATCCCTGAGCTTGACGCTATATTCAACGACTTTGAAGAGGCTCTGAACCCGTTCGTCGAGAACAGGATTGCACTGGAGAAAGCGCAGAAGTCATTCAAGGCTGCGGTTCAGAGTATTGAGACAATACACCCAAAAGCGGCTTTCAGGGATTATGTTAGAGCTTTGAAGACTTCACTATCTCAGAGTGGAGTCTGGGCAAAAATAGAGCAAGGAGCGGTGCGGTTTCAAGGAGAAGTCGCGCGGATAACTGATGCAGAGAAGAAGTGTGTAGAGGCGGTAGAACAGATTCTATCAACGGCAGAAAAATTGTACGATATGGTGCCTAGGATCACCGGAGCAAGCGAAGACGCGGTAAGAAGGGCTGAAAATTTGGATATCAAAGCCATTGTGCAAAGAGAGTGCAGCGGAATAAAGGAAAGTTTGAAAGCGGCGAAGAAGTTCAAAGATAATTTGAAAATGATGAAGAAAGCGCCAAAAATGGTTACAGATTTCTGCAAAGAAGTGGAGAAAATCGTTGAAGAGCTGAAGAAGGGCTTTCCGCTGCAACGGAGGAAGAGCACCAAGGTCCCGGCAGTGGACAAGAGCAGCGGAAAGGATCTAAAGGCAGAGCAGAGGCAAGAAAAGAGCCTGATGAGAAAGCGGAGAAGCGGAATGAGGAAAACGGGCGTAAAGATGAAGAAGACGGGAAAAATAAAGCCAAAAAGATGGCAAAGAGAAAGGAAATGACGAAAATCAAAGAAAGAAAATTTCCATAAAAATTGAGCTTCGAGAAGATTGGCCTACCGGATATCGACCAACTGTTCATCAATTTCGCGTCGACAATAAATCCGTTTGTCACAAGCCGCGAGAAGATGCAGAAAGCGCGCGAAAAGTTCGAAGCGGTATTCAAAATGATTTCTGAATTTGATGGCGAAAAGGAATTCAAGGCCTATTTGAAAGAATTGAAGAAGAAAGCAGAGCAAGGTGGAATCCATATTTACGTTGAAGTTGTCGATGATACGAGAATTGAAGTCAAATCAATAACAGGAGTGCCCGTTCCTAAACCATTCCGTGATGTTATTGAATGCCTCAATGCAGTTAATTCCTGCGCTATTCAACTGCTTGATCTCGAGCCCGAGATTCAAAGAGGAATTGAGTTGGTTCTGAATGACATCCTGAATATCAAGCCAGAGAGTGACCTTCGTCGGGTTTTAAAGTTGCGAGAGTTGCCGAAGCTTCCAGGAAAAATAAAGAAATTCAACAACAACAGGAAAACAGCTCAGGAAGCTCCAGAAGTTGTCTCAGATTTCTTCAAGTACATCAAGCAGATTATTGTGGACATTAAAGACTTCATCCAAGAAGAGAAATAAGTTTTCTACTTTGAGAGACGGAAAAACCTCTATTGCTTATTTATTGCTTATTTCTTATAGCACCAATGACGTGGTTAAAGTCACATGATTAAGTGAATTAAAATATCGAACTTGTAAAAGTCACGTGACGGTATAATGGTCAATGTCATGTGATGCAAGGACTAAAAAAGCAGTGTGGTGTTTGATAAACCTACCGCTTCATGTAATGTAATTTTTGAATGTCACTAAAGCTTAAGCTTGCTGGCTTAAAGTTTGAAACTATTTTTGATAAATTTCCAGAAAATTTCTCTTTGTAGCACAAGAGCAGTGTATTGCAGACTTTTGTTTTCTTAATATTCTATAAGGCCCTGGCCAAACGATCAAACATTGTCTGTGCAACATTTGAAATTTGCTTTTTAAACAATCATCGAACGTTTAGCCACGTCACGAAACATTGCTGTACACGCATAAAAGGCAGAATTCGATGCCCAATGTTTTTGATGGAGAGCAAAAACATTTTTTGCTTCACGCAAGGAAAAGTGTTTGACGAGCAATGTTTGTGACGTGGCCAAACAGTCAATACAGTTGACATCCGCTATCTCGAACTCTCAAGGGAAACTGGAATTTGTTCGACATAGCGAATGTTCGAAATAACGGATGCCCCATATAAATATAAAAAATTATAGTTTTTAAGTCAGAAAAGGAACCCCTATTAACATGCAGGGTTACTGCTCTCAAATTTCATCAAACAAGTCAGGTACTTTTTTACATAGGAGTCAAAGCTCATCTGCTTTCATCCCTACTATTGGTGAAGTTGAGATAATGGCGATGCAGCACATCCCGAAAGAGTACAGCTTCATCTATTGTATACATGGGCAGCATATCACTTAGCTGCTGCCATTCCCGCTCCGCTAGGCAAACTTATACACATTTTCAGCCTGTCTCTTTATCCAGTTCAGCAGAAATTTGGCAAAGTTCAAGATAAACAGCAGGTTTTCCCACAGGAGGCCCAATCGCATAAATATCATGAGTGAAAAAACCTAACTTGTGTTGTTTTCTCCCTGAAACGTCCTATTTTCGATACAGATATTTGGTTGTTGCTGTTGTTCAGAAAACGCCACATTGTGATAGCTTTATACGTATATAATAAATAATAACAAGGAGTGAAGCTTTTCTGAATAGCCTTGATACAACATTGTTTCGTTTTGCCTGAATTTCGGTGAATTTTGCGTTAAACGCCAACTTCTTTACATCAAAATGTTCCCCACCACCTAAACTGTCTACAGAGTACACTTGTTTTCACTTTCCTCAACTAAATCATTTAAAACAGGCACGAAAATATGTTTGTTTATCTGGCGGTTTGAAATCTGCCGAGGCTCAGTCCTATCACTGTGGCCAAAACGCATTCGAAATTTCAACGAAAATCACGTCAGTGCTCCCCAGTTTATTATTTTCTACAGTTACAAAACAAAAGAAACGTAAAGGAATCCAGGAGGTCTATGTCGTAATTTTCGAGCATCTTTCGAACACAGCATCACGATTTTCGAACGGCGGTTTTCGAACGGCGGTTGCTTTGATCTGGCCACAGTGATAGGACCGAAACAAGTCTCTGTAGACAGTTTAGGTGGTGGGGAACAATGTACGTTTAACGCAAAATTCAGAAATAAAAACAAACAATAAAGGCTATTCAAAAGCTTCACCCTTCTTATTATTTATTATATACGTAAAGCTATCACAATGTGGCGTTTTCTGATGTATCGAAAATAGGACATTTTAGGAAGAAAACAACACAAGTTATCACTAATGATATTTATGCGAATGGGAAATCGAAAACGGTTCGAGAGAGCGAATGTTCGAGATAACGGGGTTCGAGATAGCGGATGATTTTGCTATACAAACCCTTATACCAAAACGAGGGGAAATGGAAAATCGTTCGAGATAGCGAATGTTCGAGATAGCGGGCAGTCAAGATAGCGGATGTCAACTGTATTTGCTTCACAAGCAAATTTCAAATGTTTAATAAACAATGTTTGATCATTTTGCCAGGGCCTAAGGGTTAAACAACAAGTCGTTTAAACTGCATATCAAACAGAGAAAAGACTATAAAAAGGACTTGAAATTATCAACATAACTATCTTATTCAGTTTGAGTTCGAAACAAATTTTCCAAAGTTTTACTATTTTACTATAACCAAACAAACAAATACACGATTTGAAAACCAACGGAAATATTACATTTTTCATTCACGTATATTTTCGTTTGCATTTTTAGATCGGCGAATCAAGAGATGCTGGTTAAACCACGTGATTAAGAATACTGCCACTTTATTCGCTGTTATAACAATGAAGTTGTGAAAGTGAATGAAATTAAGGTCCCGGTCAAACGATCAAACATTGCTCGTCAAACATCTGAAATCTGAATTTTGTTTGAGATTTGCTTGCCAGACAAACTTTTTACAGTTTAGCCACGTCGAAAAACATTGCTCGTCAAGCATTTTTGCTTCTTGCAAGCAACACATGTTAGTTAAGTTGCCAAATGGTCAAAATTGTTTGTGAAGACAACTTCAAATGTTTGACCAACAATGTTTGATCAAGTGCAAAACAGTTTTGAATTTGCTTGTCAAGCCTTGTTGAAACGTTCGGCCACGCCAAAAAACATTGCTTGACAAGCAAGAATAGGAAGAGGCTGCACGAAATGTTTTTGAAATAGTTTGAAAACATTTTTGATTGAAGCAAGCGAAAAATGTTTGACAAGAATTATTTTGCGGCGTGACCAAACGGTAAAACATTTTGCCTGACCGAATTCAAATGTTTGACCAACAATGTTTGATCGTTTGGCCAAGGCCTAATTTCTGTCTGTTTTAAAGTTCTTTCTAATTTTGTTGACGGAAAGGAACGAATGCTTGACAAATCAACACAATTTACAAACAGTTTTTACTAGTTCAGTTGCTTTGTTTGAGATGTTTGAAATACATACTGTAGCTAGCCATTAACATGTAAACAACGGGTTACCTGCATGTGTTAAAGGTGGTCCACCAATGCTGCTTAGGCCCGTGGTGGTTTTGCATCTCGAAACAAAGTTTCTGCAATCTTCGTAATAAACTTCGCTTCAGGAAAACAGAAACTTTATCTGCACAAGATACTTGCATCTTATCTTGAAAAAGAAGGAGAGAAAAATATGAGAAAGGAGACATTTTATTTGGCTAAAGGTAGCAAATATTATTCAGTTTGTGGTCCATTTTCGGAGACTTGTTGGCTATAGGATGCAAATTAGAGGATAAGCGGTAACATGTTAGTGCAAAGGGTAAAGTTTGGGGGTAGCAATAGAGTTAGTGGTAGAGTTAGCGTTTAGAGACAGAATTAGGGTCAGCGTTAGTCTTAGGCCCTGCCCAAACAATAGACCAAATTGGCTAACGTTATTTACACCCATTTCAAGCTCCTCAAGAGTATGATAATGTGACCTCAAATTGGTATAAACAACGGCCGATTTGGTATATCAAACACTGTTTGTGAAACATAAGCAAAACAATGTTTTAGAACTTTTAAAAAGACATCGCGCAATGTAAAATAAACAATGTTTGCCCGCTTGGCCAGAACATGGAGTTTGCATGCAGTTTAGTGTCAAGTTGAGTTAAGGTTGCCGTCTGTAATACGGTTGGGGTAAGTGATATGGTTTTGCTAAACTATATTTCTCTGGCATGGACTATAAACGTGGACTTGTGTAAAATGGCGTGGAACTGCGTTAGCTTCCCAGTACGATATTCTTGAATGAATACACTTGGCAAACACTTATCAACCTTGGAAAGGTTGACAGTTGAGTAAGCGTTTGGCTTGGGGGAGCGAAATTTGAAGTAGATGAAGGATGTAGGAAGTCAACTAACAAATAGAACACAAGTTTTATTGTTTACTGAGACACTAACCTGCTTCGTATCGTAAACAATGTATTCTGCAAATAAAAAAGAAAATATTTTTATTTTAAATGAAATACAAAATGGAAAGTTTATTGCGGGATATAAGAGTCGCGGTGCCAGAAAATAAGTTGCAAAAACGTTGTTAAACCAAAATTTTCTGGTATGAATATAGACTTTGAATTTTTGAGGTTTTGTGTTAATTTAGCTATACAAGGTTTTTAAGTTCTGAGTTATCTAGCTCAAAGTTACTTATAAACCTGTTTCTCATAAAAAAAGTGTTTAGCGAAGATTGTACAACATTTCGAACTGGAAGCATACCATTATAATTCAAAGTATATCCGCTTGGATTTTCGACTCCCGTCTCTGCAGGTTTGCCATAGGGAACGACTGTACCATTGGGTCTGCAAAACATTTTATATCAAAAGTTAGAAATTTTTGTAAATAGTGCGCCACTGGCGTAGCTATATCAGTGCCAGTCCACAGAACAGCCAAACAAGCCGAAACACAAAGCAGGAGAACAGCCTTGGGCTGTATGACTTGGAAAGCTACTCAACGAGTATGACTTGGAATTGTGTTGACTTTTTGATGGTTGCAGTCAAGGTTCGAATGACATCAGTTATGGTGACCATTCGTGGAAAAATCTATCCTCCTGCTTGCCATTCATGATAAATATGCATGTAATTAATAGATTATCTACAAGTGGCATACCACAATAGATGAGTTTTGAACCTGGGCTGCATGATCAGAGAGCCAACAATGTTTCCACTGAGCTATAGAGCTCAATGAAATCGCCAAGTTACTGTCTGAGTCACGCAGCCCAAGGCTCTCCTCCCGTTTGACTTTTTGTGTTTCGGCTATGTTGAGCCTTCTTCAGCACCATACATATTTGTAAATACATGTAATTAATATACTTACAAACAGTGATCTTCTGAAGGGTCTGGTGCGACTTTCCCCAGTCCCATGACGCTGTTGTATCCTTTTGGTAGTTTATCAGCATCATAATCTGCAGCTAGCAGTTCTCTTTGTTTTCCAAGCGCAACCTGAAAAGATGGAAGAGCAGATTATGATTTTAAGAGAACATCATTGGTGTTGCAAATTGTTTTGTCTCTTACGTTTCTCAGGCCAAGGCCAAACGGTCAAACATTGTTTGTCAATCATTTGAGATGTGCTTTACAAGCAATGTTTCATCATTTGGTCACGTCACAAACATTGCTTGACATGCAAAAATAAACTGTATTTGTTGCACAATGTTCTCAAAGTGCTTCAAAAACATTCTTTGCTGGACGCAAGCAAAAAGTGTTCGACGAGCATTGTTTTGCGACGTGGCAAACAATCAAACATTTTGCTTGACAAACAAATTTCGAATCTTTGAAAAACAATTTTTGATCGTTTGGCCAGAGCCTTTTGATCTTAAGATAGCATGATCGACGTTGTCCATTGTTTGTCCCTTACCATATTTATAAATCAATGGAGAAAGTCTGTCTGGGTTCTACAAAACTTCAGGATAACGAAAAAGAGCGGGAAAAGATCTCTGGGCGTACTTAAAAGCTTTCTTCATCGGGCACTCCTCAGAATATAAACGTCAAAAACAGACCAAAAACAACTGACTAATTTAATAAGTGCCAACCGGTATCCGCCTAGAGAATTTTCGGCAAAAAGGCCCACAACAGCGCAACGGAGCCTTATCGAAATATCAACGGAAGCTATGATCAGATTATTTAAGGCCGGATTACACTAGCATCTTCAGGTAAAAGTTGCTTCACATTTTTTCTGTGATCGCAGACAACAAGAGAATATGACAGTGTAAAACCCCTTACAAGTTGCTCGTAGTTGCTTGCAGATGAGGCTTTGGCGAGGTTTTTAATCCGCTTTAATTGACCATCACAAGAGTTTTCATTTGATCGCTGATCAAATTATTCCTCTTTAATTCTTTATCCTTCAAGCAACTACGATTAAGTTGTAAGGGGTTTTACACTGTCATATTCTCTCGTTGTCCGCGATCACAGAAAAAGTGTGAAGCAACTTTTACCTGAAGATGCTAGTGTAATCCGGCCTTTACGCAACTTACCTCACATAGCATCACGAGTCCTGTATGCTTTGATCTTGAAGGGTAACAATAATTGGCACTCTTTGATGAAATATCAGCGAAATAGACACCTTTGCCAAACTAAATAACAAAAAATCAAGCATATTACATTCATATTCCCTATTAATAGTCCTTGTTAGTACATTCATAGCCTCTCTGAATGGCAAATAAGGCTACGTTTACACGAGAGAAAGTGGATCGGATCTAAAGTGGATCGGATCTAAAGCGGATCGGATCTAAAGTGGATCGGATCTAAAGTGGATCGGATCTAAAGTGGATCGGATCAAAAGTGGATCGGATCAAAAGTGGATCGGATCTAAAGTGGATCGGATCTAAAGTGGATCGGATCTAAAGTGGATCGGATCTAAAGTGGATCGGATCTTAAGTGGATCGGATCTAAAGTGGATCGGATTCAGAATTTCTAGTTTTAGTGCGGAAAGTCCTTCTGTTTACACAAGGCATGGATCCAATCCACTTTTGAACCTGGTAATTAACGTATGCGAGGTTACTGAATATTTCTATAGTAATTGTAATCATATTTCCAAAGAGAGCCAGTTTTGGATCGGATCCACCTGTTTACACGATGCAAAAGTAGATCGGATCTAAACTGGAACGCTTTTCAAAGCGATCCAAAAGTAGGTCGGTTCGCGGACCAGAAATGGATCGGATCTGTAAAATTGCGTGTAAACGCAAGGCCCATCCGTACATAAAATGGATCGGATCCACTTTAGATCGGATCCATTTTGCTGGTGTAAACCACCCATATGAGCGGCACACCTGTATCTAAATTCTCTTCGTAAGTACAACTCTCTTATGGTCATAATAAAATCTTCCTTGGACCTCTGCTCACGGCCCAATACCTTAACTGGCCTTCTCCTTCATCGAAACCTGGATGAATCAGCCGCTAATGCTGATCATAGAACAATTCAAACACAAGAAGGTAGATAAGACATGATCGAGAATTGTTTCAAAATACCAAAACCTCTTCTCTATGGTAGCATTGATTGACAAACCTGTTGCCACAGTCTTTGAAATTCCCCTCCTCATCAGTTCTTTTTAGTTTGAAAACTTCTTGTACTTGCATTTTGTAAGTATTATGAGTAGCAGCGTGAGTATTTTGCACGTATTTTTCCACCATCTGTGTGAGAAAACTTTGTATTCATTTATGTACAGAAATTAAAGAATTCGTTCTGGTACAACAGTTGACACAAAGGGACAATCAAAGTAAAGGTTAAGTAAAGGGAGGTCAAGTTAAGTTAAGCCAAGTCAAGTCAAGTCAAGTCATGTCAAGTCAAGCAAAGTCAAGTCAAGTCAAGTCAAGTCAAGTCAAGTCAAGTCTAGTCAAGCCAAGTCAAGTCAAGTCAAGTCAAGTCAAGTCAAGTCAAGTCAAGTCAAGTCAAGTCAAGTTAAATCAAATCAAGTCAAGTCAAGTCAAGGCGAGCGAAAGCCAAGTCAAGTCAAGTCAAGTCAAGTCAAGTCAAGTCAAGTCAAGTCAAGTCAAGTCAAATCAAGTCAAGTCAAGGCGAGCCAGAGTCAAGTCAAATCCCGTCACATCAAGTCGCGTCACGTCACGTCACATTAACTCAAGACTTCCCTGACGTCACGTCAAGTCAAGACTGCCATCTCTTTATTCTGCCTGTCAAGAGGCTTGTTTGAAGGATAACACAGCGTGTGCCCTTTTCCTTCAGAAATGGAAAACTTGCACTTCTAAATTAAGGTATTGGAATAGGTAGTAAGGTGTCAAAACAAATATGTAACGTACCTGAAATTCCTCCTCCTCACGATCCATGGCCTCTATGTTGCAATTTAGAGCATTATAATGTCTATCAATTGGGTTTAGAAGGGCATCTTTGTTTTCATTGATAACTTTCAAGGCGATTTCAATGTCACCTAGGGCCTGGAAAGGGATATATCACATAAGTTGATGAGTGAATAAAAAAAGCGTTAGCCAGAACATTAACAGTCTAGTTTCCATTGGTTTCCATATAGTCGAGGACGAAGGAGACCCATCATTGCCACGGGGAAGCTCATCAGAATTGAGGGAAGACAGTTGATTTTAGTCAGCAACATTAAGAGTTATCTGAGGAGCTTTGATAAGAATTAACAGGAAGGGAGACTCTTGTTCGATTAAGAGTTAGCTAGATTAAAAGGGTTTTCAATCATTACCGTATCTAAACCAACAGAAATAGATAGATGTTAAATCAAAGTTGTAAAATTGAAAAGTAACTGTACTTGATAAATGATCTTTACGACTTCTATAAGATTAAAAAAACAAATAAAACAGCTTGCCTCCAACAAGTCGATCTTTCTTTTGACTTCGTCTTTGGTTTTGATCAAAGGAGGTCTTTGCATACTGAAAAAGAGGCGCATCCAATGCCACAGTCAAGTAAGTCCATTCAAGACAAGACAAGACAAGTCAAGTCAAGACAGACAGGACAAGACCAAGACCAAGACAAAAGAAGAAAATAACAAGAGAAGATCAAGACCAAGGCAAAACAAACATTACAAGACAAAATTTGACATGACACGACAAGACAAGACAAGAAAGGAGAAGATGAAAACAAGACCAAAACAAAGACAAAACCAACACAAACATCAAGACCAGGACAAGCAAAGGAAGAAAAGACCAAAACAAGATCAACACCAAATCAAGACAAGACCAAAACCAAGACAAGACAAGACAATTATTACAAGACAAGATTTGACACGACACGATAAGACAGGACAAAATAGAATAGACGAAGAAAACACAAGAAGACAAAGACAAGATCATTTTATTCAGTTTGTTTGTTAGTTTGTTAGTGAGTGAGTTAATTAGTTAGTTAGTTAGTTAGTTAGTTAGTTAGTTAGTTAATTAGTTAGTTAGTTAGTTAGTTTATAGTTAGTTAGTTTATAGTTAGTTAGTTTATACTTAGTTAGTTAGCTAGCTAGTTAGTTAGTTAGTTAGTTAGATAGTTAGTTAGTTAGTTAGTTAGTTAGTTAGTTAGTTCGTTAGTTACTTTGTTAGTTAATTAGTTAGTTAGTTAGTTAGTTAGTTAGTTGGTTAGTTAATTAGTTAGTTAGTTAGTTAATTAGTTGGTTAGTTAGTCAAATCAAATCAAATGCAACCTACCCAAACACGTGTGGAATCCTCGTATAAAACTCATCACATGCTTTGACCAGATTGTCACCAAATTTCTTCTGATTAATACAATTATCGATTTTCTTCAGTGCAGCATATCCAGCTTTTATTGAGGGTCCTGAAGGGGGGTGTCTAATCCCATTTCCCAGTCAATTTTTCTTCGAAATCCCATTCCCAGTCTGTCTTTTTTCAACAACGACAGTGTGATCTGCGGGGGGTTGAGACTACATTCTCATTGAACTGATACAGTGAGTCCCCGCATATAAGAACCTTTGAGCTTTTATCCAGGGTATTGTTTAGTGAACAATAGGCCATTGTCTAGTCCATTGTTTTCTCCAAAAAATCAGCCTGAAGGTTCTTATTTCGTTGTTTCTTATATGTGGGGATTAACTGTATGTCCATTCCGCGTGTAAAGACGTAGAAAGGTTTTGGAATGTTATTTATTACATCTGAAGCATAAAACAGCTACATTTTCATTGAAAATTACTTATTAAAATTCATTTTTATGTATTTTTAGAACGGCAAAAGCAAATCCCATTCCCATCTTGTGTTCTGTTCCCCATTCCCAGTGGACAAAATCCCAATCCCAGTACATCGAATCCCATTTTCCCAGCCCAAAATCAGGCCAATCCCATTCCCATTTTACCCCTTCAGGACCCTCTTTATTTGCTCTTTCGTCAATTTGCCTTGAAAAACAAATACACATAGGACAATGCTCATCCACTAGACTTACTACAAATTACAAGAGTCTTTAAATTAAAACTATACCAGTAAACAGAAAGCAATTATTATATGATCATACCATACCAAATTGTCCATACCTAGAGGAGCTTTTCTCGCATCGTACTTCATTTCCATAACTGCTTTTTCCATATCTTGCACATTACAGATCAACTCAATCAAAGCCTGCGAGACAAAATCAGATTGTGATTGTCCCTGCTTGGTGTAAGTCAATAGCCCTTTAATATTTGTTCCAGGGAAGGCAATAACGGCATGGAAGCAATAGCAATTGGCAATGCAAAAGAAGTTCTTCAGCGCTGTGTAGCCACCATTGTCTAATAACTGAGATCTGGTGATGTTTTTCTCATCATCGGAACTTCAGAATGGGCGGTCAGTGTGCCAGCCCAGTGCCAAAATGCCCTTCGCTTCTGGGGGGTTGACGAAGAAACGAAGTTTTTTCCGCAGACCAGCACACTATGTCCATGCCGACAACCAGAGCCCGAGGATACTAGTCGAAAGCATGAAAAGAGTGAAAAGAAGACAAGTACCTAAACCAAGCAAGCAGGGTGGGTGGGTGGGACAAAAATCGCTTGTCAAGCACTTTGAAACGTTCTCCGTTCACAGTTCATATTCGGTTTTAGTGATAAGCACAGACCGCGTGGCAAAAATTTATAGCCGCCAAATTTAAACGCACGAGTTAACCCGATTCACCATAGCAACACTGCTGTATAAGGAATTGCTTTGTATGAAAAAGCTTCCACCAATCATGCGACACCTCAAACGCTTCTCTACCTCTAATGCGATGCAAGAGGGCAATAATAACATAAAGCCCCTGTCACATATTAAACCCGAATAAATTGCATTTAGTCGTGCCTTATAAACCTTTTCAACTAAGAGCCTCGTTTCCAAAATTTACGAAAATTTGTTCATATTAAAATTATGACCTCAGATTCAGATTGAGCACTTTGACTTTAGTGCTTAGGCAAATTTTCTCGCTTCTAGCCCTTACAATGTTTATTTTATAACGACAAAAGGTTTGAGAATTTGTCAAACCCTGTATAAATTTTGAAACATTTAATCGCTAAAAAATCAACATCGTAATGACTGGATGGAAGTAATGTAATGAAGTGTAAAATTTGCCTCAACACTAAAATACAGGCGCTGAATTCTAATAAAAAGTCGAAATGTCTGTTTGATGCTATTTCAAATTTTTTGAAATCGAGGCCCTGAGTTGAAAAGGTGTATTATTCCAGCAAACAGATGGAAAATCGGTTATAATGAGGCTCCGGGAAGGTTGTTTTTCATTACAGTACAGCACGAGAATCTAAAAGAATCTCAGCCCTTAAACGTGAATCTCAAATTACAGCTTCCTCACCTGCAATCGACTTTCAAGCTTTGATTCTCTGGTTTCAACTTTTTCCTCTTTTGTCCCATCAACTGAATCTTCGTCCTTTGAAAAGAAAATTTAATGAAAACTTAGCTGGAGTAAGAAAAACGACAATCAATGTCAAATTTGTTAGTTAGTTAGTTAGTTAGTTAGTTAAAGTTAGTTAGAGTCCCGTCGCCTTGAGTGGAACGTTTTCAGGATAAATAATAATTTACCGTCCTTTCACGCAATAATAAGAAAAAAACTTATCATAGATATGTTCCTTATGGCATTATCTGTATTCGCATGTAATTCCACTTCAATCAGTTCTTTTGTCTCTCCACAAGAATGTGATAACTATGCACTACTTTATCGATAAAAATTTAGGTCGTTCGCCATGAGTGGAACGATAGAAATTTACCTGAATCGCCTGCGCAGAAGTAAGTAAAATCGTTCGTAGCATCGCAGCGTCGGTTGCTTTCTCTATTGGAACTAGTGCGGAAGGCAGTCGTTCCACTCAACACGAAAATAGGCCGGTTACATAGCGTCTGGTAAATAACCTCTGGAATGAAAACTGCGCACGAAATCTGTAAACTTTCTTCAAAAGTTTACTTTTGAATGGAGAAGGAACATGTTGAGGAGTTTTGTTTTGTTGAAATTAACCCAGAGACAGAAAAAATGACCATGAAAGTTAGAGTAAAAAAAATGAAGACAAGATATTTCGAAGGTACTTGCATTTCATTTCAAACTGCTAACTTTCAAAATATTATAACAAATTATCGGCAATAATCTAAACATCAAAAATTGGTGAAGAAACAAGAAATGGCGTCAGCAAAATATTTTCGCGGGTTTTTCTTAAATTATTGAACCCAAACTCCTTGAAATTTAAATTTAACTTTGCTCAGTCAGAAATCAGAAAAATGCGAATCGTTCCACTCAAGGCGACGGGACTCTAGTTAGTTAGTTAGTTAGTTAGTTAGTTAGATATTTAATGAGTAAATAAATGAGTTAGCTAGTAAATTAGTTAGTTAGTTAGTTAGTTAGTTACTTAGTTAGTTAGTTAGTTAGTTAGTTAGTTAGTTAGTTAGTTAGTTAGTTAGTTAGTTAGTTAGTTAGTTAGATATTTAATGAGTAAATAAGTGAGTTAGCTAGTAAATTAGTTAGTTAGTTAGTTGGTTAGTTACTTAGTTAGTTAGTTAGTTAGTTAGTTAGTTAGTTAATTAGTTAGTTAGATATTTAATGGGTAAATAAGTGAGTTAGCTAGTAAATTAGTTAGTTCGTTAGTTAGTTAGTTACTTAGTTAGTTAGTTAGTTAGTTATTTAGTTAATTAGTTAGTTAGTTAGTTATCAAGCAACTTTGCTTGTTAGTTTGTAATTTAGATACTCGTTAAGGTAGTAAGTTTGATGGTTATGTACTTTGTTAGCTCGCAGCTTGGTACTTGTTAGTTAAAATAGAATGTTACACTTTCAGCTTCACAGTCAGGGCTAAATGGAAAAATCCTAAAAGAATTAATGAATCAATTCTATACATGATGTTAAATACCTTCGTATTGGCATCGTAGTCCATCCTGAGTAAATCATATTTTCCTGCGACTTTTCGGAATGCCTCTCGAAAGTCCCAATCATTTTTGGTCTTATCTTCAAATCTAAAATAAAATTCAAGTAGCTTATCTTGAATCCTGAATAGTAAATAGTTTCCCTCTCTTGTTACTTTTTCAAATTTTTCCCAACCCATTTCTCATATACAAACATGTATGCATGGTGCTGAAGAAGGCTCAGCATAGCCGAAACACAATAGGTTAAACGGGAGGCCAGCCTTGGAGAGCTACTCGGCGATTTCATTGAGCTCTATAGCTCAGTAGAAACGTCGTTGGCTGTCTGGTCAGGTAGCCCAAGACCAGGTTCGAATCCCATCTACTGTGTTATGCCAATTATTGAAAATCTATCCTAGTGTTCGCCATTCATGAAAAATATTTAATGTGTACAATACGAACAAACAGGAATGGTGCCGAAGAAGGCTCAACATAGCCGAAACACAAAGCCAAATGGGAGGAAAGCATTGGGCTGTATATGACTTGGAAAGTTACTTAACGATTTTATTTGGCCACTCATGACAAATATACAATCGAAAAGTCTATCAGAAAGGTGCCAAATAATATGCAAATAGAGAATGTTTTAATTAATAGCACAATAGATAACGAGTGCTGGTAATACCTACTTTTTTCGGAATGTATCTCTTGCCTCTTGCAAATCGTATCCACAACGAACAAGGTTACTCTGTCCAGTAAGACCAACTACAAGAAACGTTAATAAAGAATATGACTCTAAAATTACCAGAAACATATCTGAACATAAAAGCTTTTTTCGTCTGACACTCCTCAGCACATAAACGTCAGAAACAGACCGAAACAATAGACTAAGGCGGAATTTATATCAAGATGCGGATCGCAATGCACCCGCAATCAGAAAGTGAAGAAAAATTTGCATCGCGTTTGAAACACCAATCAGCTTGCGGGGTCCTAGCAGGAAGATCAAAAGAATTGAGAGACAAAATTGGTTTGAAGAAAAAAGCAAGAAAAGAAAACATATAAAGATAAATATAACCTCTTCCCCATCGAAACCAAACAGCATATCTTTTCGCTTTGTCCTCTTCTAGCAGTTGCATCAAATAGAATTTGTTGTTATTGTTCTTTACGTTGGTCTAGAAAAACCAAGAAAACTATATGTTCAAATATACTGCTATGTTGAGCCTTCTTCAGCACCATACATATTAATATATTAAGTTATGAATGGCGATCACAAGGATCGATTTTGCCACAAGTGGCATACCACAGTAGATTGGATTTGAACCTGGACTGCATGACGAGAGAGCCAATTCATGAAACATATAAGTTCACATATACTGCTTTATCTATTTACCCCTTGAGGGATAATTTAAGTGGCTCGGAAAACCCACCTAACTATGTACATTGACCTTTAGAATTTTTGGGTTTTACACAGCCTGAAAAGTGCGACAGAAAGTGGAAAAATCGTTGTTCATGCTTAAAAGCTCCTCAGTTTATAAACGTCGGGAACAGACCGAAACAATGGATAAAGGCTGAAAAGTCTTTGAGTTGTACAAAACTTCAAAATTGCGATGAATAGCGGAATCATTTTCGGGCATACTTAAAAGCTTTTTTCGTCTGACACTCCTCGGAGTATGAACGTCAGAAACAGACCGAAACAATGAACTAGGGCGGAATTTATACCCAGATGCGGCTCGAAATGCATCAATCAGAAAGAACGAAAAGCTGAACTGGAATTGTGCTTTAAACACCAATCAGCTTGCGGGACACAGTGGGAAGACCAATCGAATTAAATGAAGAGTCCAAGTGAGAAACGAACTTTTTTGTTAACACAGAACCGGCCTTTTGGTTTTGATGTAGACAGATTCCGAAACACCAAAATGAAACAAAAATCTTGCTCTACAATAGTGATTGTTTGCTGCAACTGCCCCCTTCATGTTTGGAAAAGGATGGGCAACGTTAGCATCTGGTACGGCTAAGGTTGGTGGAAAGCCTGCAACAAAATAGATAAGTTCATAGTTTTGGCGTAAAAAGCGAAAGGAAAGTTTGAAACTTATCTTTGCTTTGTTGTCTTATATTTTCTCAAAAATAACGTTTTTGATATTCCTGATGCTTGCAAATAGGTATAAAAGGTTATCGAGCGAGAAAACATTATTGAGACGTACCTGATTTAACATGGCGTCCCATATAACTTTACCTTCACACAGAACATGATGCTGAAAACACAAAAAAAATATTAAAGGGTCGATGTCCACTAGGCCAAACAATTGCACACTGTTTGTCAAACTTTTGAGATTTGCTAACCAAACAATGTTTGAACGTTTGATCACATCGCAAAACATTGCCTTACAAGGAGAATTGCTTAGCAATATTTATTGGAAACTTCCACAGCATTTTCTGCGATTTACAAGCAAAAAATGTTTGACAGCAATGTTTTGTGATGTGGCCAAGCAGCCAAACATTCAGGTTAGCAAGCAAATTTCAGATGTTTTCCCAACAATGTTTGATCGTTTAGCAAGGGCCCTAGGATGAACAGGAAAAACAAAGGAGCCAAATTAAAATGCCTTTGAAAAACCTTGTTTATTGCTGTTTAGATAGACGTATTATAGAACAATAGACCATTTCAACTAAGGGCCTCGTTTTCAAAAAATTAGAAAATTAGGTCATAGAAATTTCGACTTCAGATTCGAATTCAGCACCTTTTTGTTAGCGTTAACGCAAATTTTTACGCTTCTAGTCCTTACGATATTGATTTTATAGGTGTTAAAAGATTGAAATTCTATAAAGGATTTGACCGTGAAAAATCGCTGGGGTGAAAATTTACACCCTCAGTCACTTTACACGGTCAAATCTCTTATAAATTTTCAAACCTTTAATCGCTATAGAATCAACATCGTTAGGACTAAAAGCATAAAACTTTGCCTTAACACTAAAAAGAAGGTGCTGAATTCGAATCTGAAGTCGAAATTTCTCTATGACCTAATTTTCAATTATTTTGAAAACGATACATTCACATACAGTGTCTTTTGCTGGGCAATTTTGGTCTACAGGAACTTTTCCTTTCATCACCACTGACATACTTTTTACCTCACTTTCTAAAAGAAAGAAAAGATACCCTCAGGAGAGTCACGTAGGCACATTATCAAGAATCCAAAAATTTGACAAACTGATTGAATATTCATCACTGATTTTAGAATTCCAGAAAAAAAACTTCCATACCTTTCTTTTTTGTTTCTTCTGGTTCACTTTTCACAACTTTATCTTGAGATGATACACGTTGACGCTTGGCTTTTGGGTGAGGTTTTGACGTTTCTGGGCTTGTTTTTTCTTCTTTTTTCACCTTTTTGGCCAAAGCGGTTGCAGACTCCACTTCATCTCCTAAGAAAGTAAAAGAAAAGCCACTCAATAGCCATTTTGAAGACAAAGTTTTCTCACTTTTCTAGTTCATTGTTTTGGTCTGTTTCTGACGTTCATACTCTGGGGAGTGTCAGAAGAAAAAGCTTCTGTATCCCCGAAAATTGTTCCGCCATTTATCGCAATATTAACCTAGGAATTTGGTCCTAGATTGCCCTCTTAGATATAGGATGTAATTCTTTTGACTTACCAGTAGTTATATTCAGGTGGAAGAAACTTTTGTGTTTCTTGCATTTTGAAAAAATTGTTGAGATGAAAAAGTTTTCAAGTAGGTATGCCTGAAAATGTTTCCAATGTTTATGGCAATTTTGAAGTTTTGTACCACGCAAAAAATTATTAGATTCAGCTTATTCTCTCTTACCTTATCACAAATTTATAGTTTTTATAACAAATACAACAGCAGTAACAATTTGGAAAAAGGGGGAAGAATGATGATAATGATGATGATGATGATGGAGATAATTGTTATGATAAAGATGATGATGAGGATGATGCTTTTAATGATAATGGTGATTATGATGATGATGATGATGATGATGATGATGATGATGATGATGATGATGATGATGATGATTTAATGATGGTGATTATGATGATGATGACGATTTTAATGATGGCAATGATGATGATGATTTTAATAATGATGATGATGATGATAATGGTGATGATGATGATGATGCTGATGATGATGATGACAATGATCATAATGATGATAATGAAGATGACTATTATAGTCTATTTATGATGTCTTACAGCATCTGACCCATGTCTGCTTTAATCCTATCAATTATCTTTAAGAAGACCAAATTAAGCAAACTATGGAAGCTCAAATTGCTAGGTCTACTCACCATTTACTTGCTCCTCTTCTTGACCTTGTCGAACTTTCCTTTTCACTCTTGTTTTTTTGTTTATCTGTTCTTTTTTCAATAAATTAAATTGATATTGTGCTCCTTTCACAGAGAAATCAACTCTCTTAAGACCAAAACTTTTAGCAGCATGAAACAAGGACTGAATTTCATCGGAATATTCATTCCAATTTTCAAACTCATCTTGCCACTCCCATTTCTCTGAAATGAATCAGAGTAAAATTTGTAATAAGCTGCCTTACTCTTTTAATATCTTCTTAAATTAAGCCCACCAACCTTAAAAGTCTCTGTTTAAGGCAATAAGGATGACAATCCTTATTGAAGGATTAAAGGTGTGTATCCCAGGGGGTTTCTTCCAAAAAAATGGGTACAGGCGTGCTTCTGTGGAGTCAAAAAGTAGACCCAAATCGATAATATATTGAATAAAAAATATAGTGAAATGTAAACCCGAAAAGATAACGTAGATGAAAAATGCTTCAGTCTTGGATGGGATCTTATATACAGAATACTGGGGGATCAGTAGCCCCTGAGAGTTGCATTTGATACACAAAATCTACCCCAAATGATACCACTATTAAATGACCTGATAGGGCAACCGAAACTAAAATGCTGACCAAAATTTTGAAAATGACACCCGAATGTATACCGAAATCAGCAAAAAAAGATACCCAAACAGATAACTGAAACAAGCAAAAACCCCACCCGAATGAGCAGCTCATACGAACCCATCCACACTATGGAAGAACCCGCCGGGGCTAGGTATGTATGTATGTATGTATGTACGTAGGTGCTCGGCAATCTACCAACCTTGAGGTTCAGATGTTTTTAGTCTGATTCTCCTTTCCCATCCAGTTATAGCATTCTTTTGTACCATACGTTGTGCAAATATAATATCAAATTTTGTAGTTTTGATCTCAACTGTTACTTTTGGCTTTCCATTTTTGAAAGCCTCAGTGATTTCTTTGCTTATATCTTTGTCATAGTCAGTCCATACACTCTTATCCCCTTGCCATTCCCAGATTACATCGTCTTCTGACTTTTTAGTCTTTTTGGCAGCCACTTGTGACTCTTCTTCATCTGGAACAAGAAACATGAAAACATTTATCACAATTTGGCTAAAAGACAAGGTGCCAAATTCTATTTACAGGCAGCTCTATAGCTTTGTATAATTGGAATTTGTGTAATTTTGAACTTTATCAATTCAAACAAAATTCTCAGCTCTCTTGAAAAACCCTCCGACAAACCCTTAGGCAAACTTTGGGATTTTAGAGGTTAATTTTTACAAATCAATTTTTTTGTAATTTGAACATTTCCACAATCCCCCAGAGAGTTTGATTTATACAGAGTTGACTGTATCTACAGACATTATAAACAACAAACTGACCTGTGTTGAAACTTTGTTTTGCACACAATAGAACTTTGGTGCAAGCTGCAAGACTTTAACAAAACAATAAAAACAATACCCTATTGTTTTGAAAACGATAGCATTCGGTGCTACAAATTTCCATCTGGCAAAACCCAGGCAAAACTGAACCTACTCTGTGGCAACTCAAGACCGGCATGTGTTGTTTGTCAAGCACTTAAATTTGCCTGTCAGGTAATGTTTGAACGTTTTTTGGCCATTTTTTGCTTGATCCTAGCAATGTATTCATCATGAACGAAAGTAAAAGGTAAAACAATTTGCTTGACAAGCAAATTTCACATGTTTGAAAAGCAAGATCGTTTGGCCAGGACTCAGGAGGGCCTTTTAAGACAAATAGGAGAGGGGCCTACTGGGGCCTATAGGCCGCCTCGCCTTGCACCAGATATTCGGGGCGATTTTATAATATATTATTATTTGTAAGATTTCCCTTTATAGCCTTCTTCAATTAAAGCAATCATATACTTTATAACAACCAACCTTGATCTCTCTCTCTCCTGTTAGATGACATTTTTGGCAGTCTTTCTGACTCGGAGTGATCTGCAGGAAACGATGATGAAATGGCGCGAAAGTGCGCGAAACCAAAATGAAAACCTCTTTACAAGGTGGGAGGAATCTGTGAGCACGTGCGGCGATAATGTGGTACCAATGTACAGTAAATATGTACCAATGTACAATTTTTTGTATTTTTAAACTCTTAAATTTTGCTTCTTTTCAGCAATATGATCTACTAACAGTCCGTTATTTAGAGCAATGCTAAGATTTTGATTCATCAATATTAAATACACATACATGAAGTCTTTCAGTCATTTATAAGGAGTTTGAACGTTTTCGAAGTCATTGAAATTCTCTGTGGCTTCAATGCTGCGACCAGCTAATCGTCTTCAAGTCAATACCCTCTTGTATCATCTCCCAGAGAGGACTAAAAAGAAATTTCACAAATGTGAGAAGCGATTTCCTTGAACAAAACCGTAAAAAGGGAGCTCCAGAGCTCATTTCCTCCTTCGTGGAAGTACGGTGCGACGGTGCGGGGTATATTCTCACGATTATGGTATAAAGAACGGTATTCATTTTCACGATTTTGTTATATACGGAACGGTGTAATCATTTAAATTACGGCTCACCTCATTTCTCGAAGTTTTATAGTATTTTCAACACACTTCTTGATAGTGAAGTCCACTTCAGCCTTTGTTGTAAATCGACCAATACCAAACCTTGAAAAATCAGAAAATCATCATCACCCTTACTAAAGATAATTCCCAGATAGCTTCAGCTGAAGATTTTCATAGCAAAAAGCTGTCAAACAGATTTTTGTTGTTGGACATAGTGTGCTGGTCTGTGGAAAAATTGTTTCTTCGTCAATCTCTCATTAGCGAAATTTCGCATTGAGCTGGCGCACTGACAGGTGACAGCCCATTCTAAAGTCCCTATGATGAGCGAAGCGAAAAATCACCAGATTTCAGCTGCCCAGACAATAATGGCTATACAGTGCTTAGGGAGATCCCCTGGTTTCACCTTCGCTTTTCCCCCAGATCGGATATTAAGGCGGAATACAAACCCAGTCGCAGATTGAAATCTATCAATCATAAATTGTATCTAGATTGTGGTTTGAACACCAATCAGCTTGTTGGATGCAGCCAAATGACTAATAGAATTAATTGAAGATTCCAAATGAGAAGAACACAACCTTAAATACCAAAAACATAAAATGATTGAACCTGAGTGACGAATGCGCAAGGTCTTCCTCAGCTCCAATCGCTCGTAGAACGTAAGATGGCTCCAATGACGCCGAGGTACATGCACTGCAATGACAATTAAAACAAAAATCCAGCAGTTAATAAAAACGCGAGCACAGATCACGGATTTAGATCTCAAACGTAAATTTGCGCTTATTTCCAGCACTGCTCGTCAAACAACTAGTCGCAAAACATACATTTTTTGCTAACGATTAGCGAATTCTTGTCAGGCAACATTTCGTGACATGGCCAAACATTTGAACATTGCTTGGTAAGCAAATTTCAACAAATTTCAAATGTTTGAAAACAATGTTTGATCGTCTGGTCAGGGCGTAATACCTTCCAGCCATAAGCGTACCGTGGGCATCTAAGACCCTGGCCAAACGATTAAAATTGTTGGTCAAACATGTGAAACTTGATTTGCAAGAAATGTTTGGCCGTTGAACTACGTATGAAAACATGGCCAGCAGGATTCTCTTATAGCAATATATTTGAAACACTTCAAGAACATGCTCTGCTTTTATCGAGCAAAATGCTTGACGAGCAATTTTTTGATGTGACCAAACGGACAAACATTGTGTTTGACAAACAAATTTCAAATTTTTGACAAACAATGTTTGACCGTTTGGCAAGGGCCTAATTCAACCGAGAATAGCTTGTTCTGCAAACTTCAAAACAATTATTATGTTATGAGTAAAAACAGTGTAAAAAGTAAGAAAAGGCCCACCTTCCAGATGACAGAGCAATTTCCTTCAAAGCCATAAGCAAGCTTTCACCTTCAACATACGCAAAGGAAAGATTTACACAGCCTGGGTAACTATGTTCAGGGTCTCCATTTCGTATGACATGCGTCAACTGACTGTTTATGCCATCCAAAAGATAATCTGACAACTGTTTGATGTGCTGATGATCGTACTACGGAAGAATTGATGGTGACAGTGTAAATAGCAATCACAGTAGAAAGGAAAGAGGAATACTGCAGAAGATACAGAAGCAGTAGTATAAGGAACAAAAGTTATTTTTATGAAATTTTCCAACCCCCCTCCCCCCGCCCACTCTCTTTAAGACCCCCCCCCCGCTTACTAAGATTTGCATTGAAAATAATGTTGATATTCCTTACTTAGTATGCTGGGACCTTCTAGGCGTGAATTTTCACTTTTACTCTCTATTATTTGTTAGAACTTTGGATTTTCCTGCCTTATAAGTACTATAAGGCCCGTTCGCACTGCGTCTCAGCAGTTTCGAGACAACACTTGTCAAGCAAATTCCGACTCCCCCGTTTATTCCAACCCCAAGCCAATTACATTTTAGTCGATGTTCGAGCCCCCCACCTATTCCGACCCCCCTACCAATTAGGCACCTGAGAGTAGTAGTAGCAGCAGCATCAGACGTAGCAACATTAGCAGAAGCAGCACAGCAACAGGGAGAGTGGGAGCAGCGGTGCAAATTGGAGGAATATGAGAAGTACTACGGCCAGAGGCAGTAGCAAAAGCATCAAACAGGAAGGCAGTATTAGCAGAAGTAGTAGCTGCAAGTAGAAGAAGAATAAACAAATATAATAATTAATAATAATTAAGAATAATTAAGCAGTGCTGTAATCAGAAGTAGCCGCAGATAAAAATAGGAACACTATTAGCTCGATAGCCAGATAGCAGCAGCAGGAATACCAATTAATTACAATTCGGTTCAACAGATTCTTCTGTTTACCTCCATCTCTTTGAGTGCGATTTCACATGCTGCACCAAGTCCAACAGCAAGAGGGGCAGGAACGGTACCACTTCGTAGACCTCTGCAAGAAAAGCAACAGGTAATTGCGCTGAGCGTGAAATTAAAGATAAATACCTCATTATTAATTACTACTGCTACTGTGAGATTTAAACCTCTATTATACAGCATCAAGCCCCGTTTACATTATGCCGGTACGAAATCAATACGGAATGATTTCATATCGGATGGGGAATTGGGAGTCCCCGTTTACACTATGCCGGTATGAAATGAATACGATGAGCAAGATCATCGGTTTTTGTCTAAAATCTATTTTTTCATGTCAAAAAGAACAAAGAGCAATTGTTTTTTCTCTCATTTATTCAGCAAAGCGGCATCAAACTGTAGCGAATTCAGGCGTTTACACTATGCCGTTTTCAGATGAAGCCGGTTAGCGTATCGTATTGATTTCGTACCGTATTCATATCAAAACTGTGCCGGCATAGTGTAGACGCAAGGCCAAAACGGTATACGGTACCGTATTCGCCTAAACGGGGTCTCACTCTATATATCGTGTAAACGGGGTCTCACTCTATAACAAAAATGAAACTGTCATATAGCTAGACCAAACATTTCTAAAGGTGAAATATGAAAAATCAGAAACTACGTGAATCAAGTACAAACAAGATCTACAGACTCAAGTCTTATCTAGAAAGGAATACTTTTTGTGACGTGCGGCGTGAAGGTGTAAAGGGGGAGGGGTAAAAATAAGTCTCAAGAGCAATGCCAAAGCTGAGAAGGAAGCTCATACCAACCTTTCCTGTCCTCCCCCATTCATTTGTGGTTCCAGCCGCACTCTTGGGCGTCTTCGAACATAAAGTGCACCAACACCTAAGTGTAAAATTATAAACCATTAAATCTTTCAAGATTAAGGCCCCAGTTACACTATGCCGGCATGCCTCGTCGCGCCATGAATTTTGTATCGGATTGGGCTCTCAGTTACACTAAGACGACCCAATCCGGTATGAGACGCTCCACAAATCGTCATGAACATCATTGGGCTCTGGAGGTGATATAAAAATCAAGACGTGACGCAGCGGCACAGTGTTATCAGACCAATTCAGCATTCATTTGAAGGTGGTATTAAAAAGCAGGGATGGCATTGAAATATAAAAGGCAATCAATCTTACCCTTCGGTCCATATATTTTATGTCCACTTATCGACATTAGATCAATTTTCATTTCGTTAACATCGACTGGGATTTTCCCAACAGCCTAAAACAAATAGTTTTCTTGACTCAAAATAAGCTCGACGCTAGAAGTCATAATGTAGAGTAAGGAACAATCAAATAAGCTGAGATATGCTCTTAAAATACCTGGGCGGCATCTGTATGAAAGAATATCTTTTTCTCTCGGCAAATTTCTCCTAAAATGAAAAGGAAATTTCTGTCTGTAAATTTTGCTGAGTTTCCCTATGGTGCAAAGCTCGCTAGAGAATTTTCTTTTCTAAATATGTAAATTGCGAGAAATAGCGGAAACATCTCTGGAAAGGTTTTAAAGCTTTTTTCGTCTGGCACTCCTCAGAGTATAAACGTCAGAAAAAGACCAAAACAATTTACAAAAGGCAGAATATCTTCCCGCTATATCCCTCAAGCTGATTGGTGTTCAAAACACAATACCGATTCGGCTTCGCTTTCTGATTGGTGCATACCGTATCTGGGTAATAAATGACGCCTTCATCAATTGCTTCGGTCTGTTTCTGACGTTTATACTCTGAGCAGTGTCAGACGAAAAAAGCTTTGTGTTCACAGATGATTGCTTCGCTTTCTGATTGGTGCATACCGTATCTGGGTAATAAATGACGCTTTCATCAATTGTTTCGGTCTGTTTCTGACGTTCATAGTCTGAGCAGTGTCAGACGAAAAAAGCTTTGTGTTCAGAGATGTTTGCACTGTTTCTCGCAATTTCGAAATGTGTGCCACTAAAAAATCATCCTTAATATGTATTAATTCGGCGATTTCCTTCATATGTAATTTTCAAATGTTTGACAAACATCAATGTTTAATCCTCTTGCCAGGGAAATAAGCATTTAGCCCTGGTCAAAAGATCAAACATTGTTTGTCAAACATTTGAAATTTGCTTGTGAAACAAAATGTTTGGTTGCGTGGCAAAACGGTAAAATATTCCTTGAAAACAAAATCTCCAATGTTAAACCAACAATTTTTGATCGTTTGGCCAGAGCCTTAAGGTATCCAGGAAAAAATGTTTGACGAGCTAATTGTACTGTGGGCAAACAGTCAAACATTGTGTTTGAAAAGCAAAATTCAAATGTTTGACCAACAATGTTTGACCGTTTAACCAGGGTCTTTGATAAGCTTACCAATTTCATGTACAGGTTGTTTAACGCCAATCTCGTTATTCACAGTCATAATAGAGACAAGAGATGTGTCTGGCCTAATGGCATCACGAAAATTCTGCAAATCGATTATGCCATTCTGTTGTACTGGTAAATACGTTACATTGAAGCCTTCTGCCTCCAAAACTCGGCAAGAATCCAATACGCATTTGTGTTCCTTGAAATTCAAAACAAAATATGTCATTCACAGATTGTAGTAATACGTTGCGCTCTTTAGAGTTATTCAAGGGAGCTTTTTCTATGTTGATCAGAATCAAGGGAAGGAGGCAGTTGTTAAGACAATGCGAAGACGGTTGATTGAGTTATCTAAGAAGGTTTTGAGGGACCAGAGGATTTTTTACCGTTACTAGAATACAGGGAAGCAGACAGTCGTTTTTGCTAGCAAGGTTTTGTACTTTGAGAGATTTTTTGGGCGATCAGAAGCAAGCAGTTGTTGAACGAGTAAGATCTGGAGTTGTCAAGAAGTTTCCAAACCTTTTTCCAAGGTATCGAGTTCTGAGAGCATTTGCATATAAAAAAATTGAAGACTTACTGTTTGGGTCGTTATTACGTGTTTTTTCTTCCTTCTGTTGAATCTAGCAACACCCTACAACAAAAAGGCAACATCATTTTTCTTTACTTCTAAACACGTATGAAAGGAATGCAAGCTGCAAACAAGTTACAAGAAAATGAAGTTCTGCATTGTGCAAACGACTTTAGACAATGTATTTGACATGATAGTCACCACTTATTATGACAAGCCTTTGATATTTAGTTGGGCAACGTTTCGGGAGAGATCCGTCTCCCATCATCGGGCAATGAGAAATGTGGTTTCTTGCCTATTTATTGCAAAGGTCGGATCGAAAGGTGTGAAATTAACCGGACCTGCGAGGAAGCTCGGAATTTTTTGGCGCTCAATTTCTAAAATTTGTGGCGCCAAAATTGCGTTCAGTGCAACTTTTGATGTTATTCAACCAGATTTCTGGGATTGAGTAAGATACTTGATTGATACAAGGAGTTGATAGAACTGAGTGAATGCTTTCTTTAACGAGCCTGTTTTTCCAGTTCTTATCTTCATCAATCACTGAAATGTTATCCCAATCTATCTGGTGTTTTTCCGTCCAACAATGATTGGTAAGATCACTTTTGTCAGTTCGACCATGGGTCACATTCGCTTTATGTTCTTTGAGCCTAGTACCTGTCTTTTTTTCGATTGTCCTATATATGATTTAGGACAATCTCTGCATGGTATTTTGTATACCACGTTCGATTTTTCAAGATCGTCAACTTTGTCTTTTGGTCTTGAAAGCGACTTTTTAAGTGTATTAAGGGAATAAAAAGTACACCTTATATTTTGTTTAGACAAAGATCGACGGATTTTCTCACTTGTCCCTCTGATATATGGCAGGTTCATAGAACATTTAGGCTCCTCCTTGTCAGCCTCAGTATTCTGTCTGGGCTTTGAGGTTTTTCTCGTGACCTTGCGTATGTCTTCTTGTTTATATCTCATTGCCCGATGATGGGAGACGGATCTCTCCCGAAACGTTGTCCACAGGGGCGCACATCCAAGATTTTTAAAAACCATCTAGGGGGTCCGGGTCATGCTCTCTCGGAAAATGTTTCAAAATACCAGCCCTTGTTCGGCTTCGATTGACATTTTTTTCATGTAAGTTACAAAAAACAATGGTATGGTATCGGAAATGACTTCAACTTAGATGAGCAAATAGATGGCTTCTGCACCCCTCAACATTATTGTATTATTTTATCGATCAGTCTTAAAGTCAGGCACCTCAAAGTGCTCTAAACTCCCATATCGCGATTTATGCGCATCGTTTTCGTCTAAAACGCTGTTGGTCCCATACTGACTATTTCATATGATCATTCCAATTCAAATCGGACCGAATTCAATTTGAACTGTCCTATATCAATTGTGATCGTAAAATGTATCGGTTCTTCACTCGTAACTTTTTCGAAAGACTCGATGTCTTCAGGGAACTTTCATGGTGCGAACTTTTTCAAATTTGTCCAAGTTTTGGACCAACTACTAATCAAGTTGTTAGGACTGTCGTTGCCAATAAGGTAAAATTTTTGGACCGACTGGACCGACTGGACTGACTGACAAAATATTGGGGGCGGGGCGTCACACCCCACACCCCCTAATGTGCGCCCTGATGGTGAGGGTGATAATTAAGATAATGATGATGATGATAATGATGATAATGATGATAATGATGATGATGATGATGATGATGATGATGATGATGATGATGATGACGATTATGATGATAATGTGAATGGTGAGGGTGATAATTAAGATGATGATGATGATGATAATGATGATAATGATGATAATGATGGTAATGATGATGATGATGATGATGATGATGATGATGATGATAATGATGACGATTATGATGATAATGTGAATAGTGAGGATGATAATTAAGATGATTATGGTGATGATGACTATAATGACTATGATTACAATGATAATATGAATGGGTTAGGATGATGATTAAGATTATGATGATTATGATGATAATCTGAATGGAAATAATGATGATGATGATGACGATGATTGTGATTATGGTGGTGGTGGTTATTATGATAATGATATTGATTGTGGTAGTGGTGGCGATGATGGTAATGATGATCATGATGAAGATGATGATATTGATTATTATGATTATGGTGCAGATTATGATGATAATGGTGATGTTGTTAACAGTGACAACAATGATGATGATGATGATGATAATGATGATGACGATGAAGATGGTGATAGTGGTACTGATGATGATGATGATGATGACGATGAAGATGACGATGATGACGATGAAGATGACAACAGCAGTGATTATAATGATGATAATATCACTTACAGCTCTAGCATTTTCCACTGCTTCCTCTGTTTCCCAGCCATATTCATGAGTTCTTGAATGAGGATTTCCAAAACAAGACACGCTATATGGCAACATGACATCAAGGACACGAGGATCCTACAATATTCAATGAAAAAGGTAAGAATAATATTGAAAACTGCCCGCACTATTGCACAAGCAAGGCAAACAGCAGATTCAATGAATTGTTCAATCAACAATAACCAATCAAACAATCAATCAATCACTTGATCGATGAAACAATAAACCAATCAATGAAACAACCAATCAACCAATCAATCAAACGAACAATAGAGAAATCAAAGAAACAATCAATGAATCAATGACAAAATCAGCCAATCAATCAATGAATCAACCAATCAATGAAACAATCAATGAAACAATCAATCAATCAAATAATCAATCAATCAATCAATCAATCAAGGAATCAACCAATCAATGAAACAATCAATGAAACAATCAATGACATAATCAACCAATCAATGAAACAATCAATGAAACAATCAACGAAACAAACTCTTATCTTACCAGTGGAGTTGTAGCTTGGGCATCCAAGTAAATTGGTCTTAGGTGCTCTTCTTCTTCAATGTTTTCTGAAGAAAAAGAAAATTAATTATATTTCTCTCCTACTGATCTCAGGCCTATACTGTACTAAGGCAGGCTTGGCTTTTAGGCCTAAAAGGTTTAAAATAAAATGTTAAAATTTTACTTTTAGAATAAAAGATTAACTTTAAAAGATTTAAATGTTAAAATTTTACATTTTAAATCTCAAATAAGTTCGGCAGATTTATCTAACACGTTTTGAAAAACAGCTAAAAAAAGTTATGTAACACCATATGTATTTTTAGGCCATCATCATCGTTATAGGCCTAGCCAACAAGCAAGCGTCTAACAAACTGCTAAATTGTATTCCTAACCCCCGATTCGAGATTGATTTACCAACCTGGATTGCTTTTAGGTTGTTGACTACATATTTCAGTTGTATGTAGCATCCTTATGTTCTTCTGCATCGCCTGAGAGATACATTTTCGAAATAAATTTCTTCCAAGCATTCTGCCGACACTTCCCACAGTAAGGCCTTCTTGTTTATGACCACGAGTCGAAGTTGATTTCAAGCTCCCCCGCAGCCCCGCGAATTTATGCATGAACTTTTCGCTTCTTGGAAATTTTTATGCCGGTTAGAGCACGGGTTTAACCAGGGTTAATGCCACCAGGAGACTTTTGTCATTGCATGTGTCATGATAGGGAATTGATACAATATCTGCTCCCTGCCCTCCCTGCCCTCCCTGCCCTTCCTTTAATTTAGCATTTGAGGCTCGGCAATTCTACTTTTGCATATTCTGCTTGCTTTTGCTTTCTGCCCCTCTACTCTCTGGTTCTTTTCTTCCCTTTTCCCGCGGTTCTTTCTCCGCGGTGACAGGTGCATTGACTGGAAAGGAAACTGTGTTTTCCCGTTTCAATCACCGACCTTAAAGATGTAGTTTTAGTTCAGGCAGTTCAAGGGCTAATTCCTGGGGTGGATCCTGGTGAGTATTAAACCAGAGTTTTGGAAATTACAAGGAAGAGAATTTGAGAATTGATTACTTCGGTTTACTTCGGTTTTGGTTTACTTCGGTTTTCACCTGCTGTTGAACATATATCACGGTTTTTAAGCTTTTAGTTTTCGAATTGCAATTTACTATAGTCCAAATTTTGTCAAACTTTGATTTGATTTGTCATCTCTACAAAATTTTACAATTTCGCTGAAGCTGAAGAAACCATCAGAATAATTGCTGCGGAGCTCCGCGAAGCTCCTGCGTAGCAGCATTATATTCTTGCACAAATTGGAATTTTGCAAAATTTGTTTGTTTGCGGCCCTGTTGTTGCGATTGCTGTCATGCATTTCGTGTATATATTGAGTCAATTTGTAGTAAATCAAAATGAAAAGCAAAAATATCGCTCAGTGCTAGAGATGAATGCTCCCCACTTGCATCCACATTGCCGAAACAACGTGGCTGAGGCGTCGTATCTTACGGTGGTTCCCGTTACAGGAAATCGCTATTCTCCCGTTAATCTTCGGCCAGCCAAGGGGGAGGGACTATCCGGCCCCCAGACCATATGCTTACGCTTGGATATCCCGCCAGCTTCCGACTCACACACTGAATCAATTGTTTAAAGATGCCGTCTTTATACTAACAGAATTTCTTCAAGTAATTCAGGCAATTTTGGGAAAAACTTTGTCGCGCATGCGCTACTTTTTGACTCTCGGACTTACTGCTTCTGTTTGAAGGCAAATTTTATAATCAATTCTTACCATGAGAGATACTTACAAGATAACATTGATGAATATCTTCAAATGTTTTCGGGAAGTGGGCGTCATTTTTTCTATACGAAAAGCTATGAGTAATATATTAGAGTTTCAACTTTTAGCACAATTGGTGTAGTAAGTTTTTTGCAGAGTTTCTTAATTTAAAAATCGAAATTTCCAAAATCTCGTGAATTGAAGTAAGTGTTTAATGTGAAGTATCACGTTCTTAGTAGTTCTATTCACGTTCTTATCGTGTCCAGATGGGGGTGTCAACAAAACAGTTTACTTCAAAACAGTTTATCGTATTACAGTTAGGACAGTTAGAATTAAAAATTTTGGAAAAACTGTTAGTACAAAAAAAGCTTTAGAAATTTGTAGAAAAGCAGCTAACAGTAAAGTTATTGGTTGAGCAGCTAAGCTATTGATATTGGGGCACCAAAAAACCAACATTCTTAGGGGTAACTCTCCACGCTGCAGATGTACAGATGACAACCTTCCTCTGTACATGATTACCCTCCACGTTACAGGTGATAACCGATAATTCACTACTAAAACGACGATAACCTTCCATGAAACTAATGATACTGTACTCTTAGGTGCCTAATTGCCGGGGGGGTCCAAATTAGCGGGGGGGTTGGATTTTGTTGAAATGACTCAAGACTCAGACTCAATTTTTATCTTATTTTGTCCATGCAAGACTGGTATCTATTTAATTTGTGATTTTGAATACTCTGATATGAATTTTCAATACGCGTCACTTACGCGAAGTTGAAAAATTTAATAAGCGGGGGGGTCCTAATAAGAGCGGGGGGGTTGTAAAAATTTTCAAAAATTAATTAGCGGGGGGGGGACGGCAATTAGGCACCTAAGAGTAGTCTTCTTCTGTAGTGATGATTGCCTTCAACGTTACAGATGATAACGCACTGCTGTACTGATGATAGCCCTCCACTCTGCAAGTTATAACCTTCCTCCTCTGCACTGATGATTACACTCCGTGTTGCAGATGATAACCCACTACCGTACTGATGATAGCTAACCCTCCATCCCACAAATGATAACCCTCTGTACTGATGATTACCCTCAACGTTACACATGATAACCCTCTACTGTGCTGATGATAACCATACACGATACTTTCAATATGTAACAAGATGTAACTGAGTTGATAGTTTCAAAGGGGAAATATTGAATGTGAATAAAAGACCGGAACCTCACTTGTTACAGACATGTTTTGGTACTACTGGGCTTTTTAAGCCGTTTTCTTGTCTTTCTAGTTAATATCTGTTGAGACAAAGCCTATTGAAGTAGTTTCAACAGGTAAACTATTGAAGGTGAGTGAAAAACCAGTATCTCACTCCTTAAAGGCCTTGTTTTGGTACTATTTGGCTTGTTCAGTCGTTTTTTCTCATTATCCTGTTGAGACACTACCTAATTGAGTATGTTTAACAGGTAAAATATAAAGGCAAATTAAAGACTAATATTAGTATATCACTTGTTATAGACATTTTTTGGTACTATTTGGCTTGTTCAGTCGTTTTTTCTCATTATCCTGTTGAGACATTACCTAATTGAGTATCTTTAACAGGTAAAATGTAAAGGCAAATTAAAGACTAATACTAATCACTTGTTATAGACATTTTTTGGTACTATTTAGCTTCTTTAGTCTCTTTTTATCTTACTTGTCAATATATATGTTGGGACATCCTCCAAAAATCAGATTTGATGAACCCGGTATAGCGGTATATCAATCTCCAAAAGCCCTATTCGAAAAACTTGGATTATCAAACTCTGAAAATCCGATTCGATAAACCTGGTTTATCAAACTCAGAAAATCCGATTCGATAAACCTGGTTTATCAAACGCGGAAAACCCGATTCGATAAACCTGGTTTCTCAAACGCGGAAAATCCTATTCGATAAACCTGGTTTATCAAACTCCAAAAATCCGAATCGATAAACCTGGTTTATCAAACTCCCAAAATCCGATTCGATAAAACTGGTTTATCAAACGCCGAAAATCCGATTCGATAAACCTGGTTTATCAAACTCCGAAAATCCGATTCGATAAACCTGGTTTATCAAACTCCGAAAATCCGATTTGATAAACCTGGTTTATCAAGCTCCGAAAATCCGATTCGATAAACCTGGTTTATCAAACTCCGAAAATCCGATTCGATAAACCTGGTTTATCAAACTCCGAAAATCAGATTCGATAAACTGGGTTTATCAAACTCTGAAAATCCGATTCGATAAACCCGGTTCATCAAACTCAGAAAATCCGATTCGATAAACTGGGTTTATCAAACTCCGAAAATCCGATTCGATAAACCCGGTTTATCAAACTCAGAAAATCCGATTCGATGAACCGGGTTTATCAAACTCCGAAAATCCGATTCGATAAACCGGGTTTATCAAACTCCGAAAATCCGATTCGATAAACCGGGTTTATCAAACTTCGAAAATCCGATTCGATAAACCCGGTTTATCAAACTCCGAAAATCCGATTCGATAAACCCGGTTTATCAAACTCAGAAAATCCGATTCGATGAACCGGGTTTATCAAACTCCGAAAATCCGATTCGATAAACCGGGTTTATCAAACTCCGAAAATCCGATTCGATAAACCGGGTTTATCAAACTTCGAAAATCCGATTCGATAAACCCGGTTTATCAAACTCCGAAAATCCGATTCGATAAACCCGGTTTATCAAACTCAGAAAATCCGATTCGATAAACCGGGTTTATCAAACTCCGAAAATCCGATTCGATAAACCGGGTTTATCAAACGCGGAAAACCCGATTCGATAAACCTGGTTTCTCAAACGCGGAAAATCCTATTCGATAAACCTGGTTTCTCAAACGCCGAAAATCCAATTCGATAAACCTGGTTTATCAAACTCCCAAAATCCGATTCGATAAAACTGGTTTATCAAACGCCAAAAATCCGATTCGATAAACCTGGTTTATCAAACTCCGAAAATCCGATTCGATAAACCTGGTTTATCAAACTCCGAAAATCCGATTTGATAAACCTGGTTTATCAAACTCCGAAAATCCGATTTGATAAACCTGGTTTATCAAGCTCCGAAAATCCGATTCGATAAACCTGTTTTATCAAACTCCGAAAATCCGATTCGATAAACCTGGTTTATCAAACTCCGAAAATCAGATTCGATAAACCTGGTTTATCAAACTCAGAAAATCCGATTCGATAAACTGGGTTTATCAAACTCCGAAAATCCGATTCGATAAACCTGGCTTATCAAACTCAGAAAATCCGATTCCATAAACCTTGTTTATCAAACTCAGAAAATCTGATTCGATAAACCTGGTTTATCAAACTCCGAAAATCTGATTCGATAAACCTGGTTTATCAAACTCAGAAAATCCGATTCGATAAACCGGGTTTATCAAACTTCGAAAATCCGATTCGATAAACCCGGTTTATCAAACTCCGAAAATCCGATTCGATAAACCCGGTTTATCAAACTCAGAAAATCCGATTCGATAAACCGGGTTTATCAAACTCCGAAAATCCGATTCGATAAACCCGGTTTATCAAACTCAGAAAATCCGATTCGATAAACCGGGTTTATCAAACTTCGAAAATCAGCTTCGATAAACCTGCAATCTTGGACAAAATATATTGGAACGGCCTAAATAGTTTTGCTACTATCTATTGATTCCCCCTTCTCCCCCGTTACAATGTTGTTTCGTACAAAAGTTGTTTTGCTCTACTACCAACATTGTTTCGGGGGTAAAAGGGGGGGGGGGAGAATTGAAGATATGGAAGTAGAAAATCAATGGAATTGGCCTTATTCTTTGGAGAAAATGCCTTGTCCCAAATATTTTGTCCAAGATTGTCTGTATAACATATTTTTGAAAGGACGTTTGAATTTTCAAAAATATGTTACAAAATATTGATTTTTCATTAAAACCCTTCTTCAATGATCAAGGGGCATTTATGTTCAGTGAAAATCGAAAACTGGCACGCCCTAAAGCCACACCCTTAATATTATGAAGCTGTTATGTTCGACAAAAGTTTTTTCTTAATGCAAACATAGCATAGAGTTGAGAACGTACGGGTAACCATCGGGTAACTATACGGGTAACCATGATTCTATATGCATTTTGTATGGATTTAGCAAGGGTAACCACGGGTAACCACGGGTAACCATAATATATAAAGGATATATCTTATCGGTTTATCGAATCGGATTTTCTGAGTTTGATAAACCGGGTTTATCGAATCGGATTTTCGGAGTTTGATAAACCCAGTTTATCGAATCGGATTTTCTGAGTTTGATAAACAGGGTTAATCGAATCGGATTTTCGGAGTTTGATAAACCCGGCTTATCGAATCGGATTTTCTGAGTTTGATAAACCGGGTTTATCAAACTCCGAAAATCCGATTCGATAAACCCGGTTTATCAGACTCAGAAAATCCGATTCGATAAACCCGGTTTATCAAACTCCGAAAATCAGATTTTGGAGTTGGAGTTGGAGACGCATAAAAAAATAGGAACCTTGAATATTTATAGATAAACGATTTCGGTATGACGTCAGAGAATGCATTAAAATTTTTCGAAATCACATGATATCGAGTTTTTGATATGAAAATCTTATAAAGCAGCCAAAACTTAGTCTAGGTACAAAGTTTCACTGTCCTAGCGCTTGTGTTCTTAATTTTATGAGCATTCAAAGTTCCCGATTTCATAAAGGCTTTGACCGCAAAAATGAACTTGGTGAAACTTTTTACCCCACATGGTCAAAGCCCTTATAAAATCGTAAACTTTGGACGCTCGTAGAATCGATAATACACGCGCTGAGATAGTAAAACTTTACACCTAGACTAATTTTGGGTGCTTTATACGATTTTGCATCGAAAGATTGATATCTTGCGATTTTAAATTCTACCGAAATGATCTATATACTAGAAATTAATCTGTAGAACTGCAATCCATCCCTTTATTCTTTTTTTTTCTTTGATTTCAGTCTCCAAAGAAAAGAAAAAACTTGAGCAGATGGCGAGCTATTCCCTTTTTGGGAACATAGCATCGATAAAGTCAATTAGAATTGGGAACTCACCAAGAGATTCTCTTATTCTTAGCTTCAAGGATGCAAAGGTATCAATAGATTATTGCTCTATAAGAAAATCTACATCTTGAATAGACAGCAAGGTCTGTAAAGCCCCTTGGCTAGTTGACTTTCCAAAATGCTAGTAGTGATGATCCCCATTATGAGGGGGGTGGGGTGGGGTGGGTAGATTTGTTGTTTATGTCAAGAGGCTTTTTTAAAAATGTGAAACATTAAAGTAAAGAAAAACAAATTTGTTGAATATGAAGGTGTATCAAGTATAAAGTACGAAGTGCCACAGTTTCTTCAGTTCTCTGGGAATCATGCTTAAGAACCCCCTCGTAACCCTCCTCCATTTAGTTGATCCAGTATATGTTGTGTCATGTTTAAGTTAAATTTAGTGAGAATATGGTTTTTTTATTTTAGCTCTCTGTTGTTGAATATGATCCATCAACTCACGATCTGAAAACAGTTTCTCTTCATTATTTTGAAAATGAAGAATTTATGGTGGGTGAGAATTGTGTTTATAGTCATCATGATCATGATCATAATCAGGAAAATCATCATCATCATCATCATCACCATCATCATTATCTTGACCATCATCACGATCATTATCATCATCATCATCATGATCTTCCCCATCCTGGTCATCATCACCAACACCTTTGTCTTCATCATAATCATCATCATCATCTCCATCATGATCATTATCATCATCATAATTATCATCATCATTATCATCGTGGTCATCATCATAATCATAAACATGAACATCATCATCATCATCATCATCATCACAATCAGTGTCATCATCATTATCATCATAATCATCATCATTATCATCATGGTCCTCTTCACCAACAGCTTTGTCATCATCATCATGATAAACATGATCACCATCATGAAAAACATGATCATAATCATAATAATCATGATATTAATGATCATGGTCATGATCATAATCACCTCCATCATGATCTTGATCATCATCACCCTAATTATGATCATTGTCATTAACACTGTCATCATTATAATTATTTTCATCATCATCATCATCATCATCATCATCACCATCATCATCCTTGTCATCATCATCATCATTTTCGTCATTATAATCATAATCATCGTCATCACTATCGCCACTGCCATAATCATTATCATCATCATCATCATCATCATCATCATCATCATCATCATCATCATCATCATCATCATCATCATCATAAAAATAATAATAATAATCATCATCATCATCACCTTTAGCTTTGCCATCATGGTCATCATCACCATCATCACCATCATCACTATCATCACTATCATCATCATTACCATTGTCAACTGTATAATTGCATTAGAGCATAGTCAATTTCTATTGACTATGATTAGAATCATAAACTTTATTTCTTCAATCTAGGGAGGTTACATGGACAACATTCATGACCCGATGGTAAGAGTTGATCCTGAAAACAGATGTGCTGTGATGCTTGTTTATGGCAAACATTTGGTTGTTCTTCCTTTCAAACACGAAACGACAGTTGATGATGCTGAGCAGTTACAAACAAGGTCTGACGAGAATTGATTTCATTTGCTTTAAGCTGCAGCTACAAGTGCGACTTTTTGCTTGAAATGGCGAAAGAACATGATATAGAATTGTCGCCAGGTTTTGGGAAAACTAAGGGTAGGTTGTCGAACAAAATTTTCTGCGACCTGAATAAACACGGTCGCAGAACATTGATTTGGTTGAATTTTCGCGATATGTTTCCGCTCAATGTCGCCAATGACGTTGCAGCGTGTAACCGGCTGTCTTTATTGGCGACACAACACATTGCATTCTTGTCGCGCGTTTTCTTGGTAATTTTTACCACTCATTCTTCTTATGGCACAAGTTGATTGTCATTGGGCTTATGTCAGAGCGTTTTTTTCCTTCTAAGTTTTTCATTTCATTTTTTTCGCTTACTAAAGAAATGTTCATTAGCTAAAATGAAGGGGCTTTATAGAATAGAAGGGCTTATAAGGAACTAAACACAAGGGGGGGTTTATAGAGAGGGGTGCTAGGGGTGCTCAAAAGAGAGAGATGATTTGACAGAGTTTTTTTCGTTCTAAGTTTTTCATTTCATTTCGTTCGCTTACCAAATAAATGTTCATTAGCTAAAATGAAGGGGCTTTATAGAAAAGAAGGGCTTATTTAAAATTAAACACGAGGGGGTGATAGAGATGAGGGGTTCTCAAAAGAGAGAGGTGATTTGACAGAGTTTTATGCTATTGCTAACTTTGATGTACATTTTTTAGCGAACAATCAAGTTCACAACTTGCAAGCTATACAGTTGACCTAAAGACTATTGATGAACAACTGACTAACGTTACCGATTTTCAATTTCTTCACGGATACTACGAATCGACATTGCTTTTCCTGTATGAGCCAGTCAAGACTTTCGCTGGGTGAGTTTATATTTACGTTTGTATATGAGACTTACATAGAACATTTTTGCAAGGTTTTTGTGTGTGCTTTTTCAAGATTCTTATAGCTTTCGTTACGAAGTTCTCGAAACCTTGTTACGAAGAATTTCTTCTACTTATGATCACCATTGAAAACGTCCTCAACAACAACTGTCTACTTCCCTTGAAGGTGCTGTGGCGTCGTGGTGAAATTCAGCTGACTCGTGGTGACAAATGCTCAGTGTGGTCAGGGTTCAAGCCCAGCCACGGTAGCGTCACGGCTAGGGTCGAAGTCTCGATTAGTTAACCTACTACTGAGATCCTAGTGACTGGCGCTAAAACACCATTTCACCTTCACCTTCACCTTGATTTTAATCACTTTGAAAACACACTCAACAATTCGGAACCTTGTTTTGCTCCAACAGCTGTCTACTTCCCTTGATTCTGATGTTCCTATACTAAAGCCTCTTGGTAAGTTAACTGTGGTTGCGTTCTGTTGAAGCGAATCAGAGATTTGCTTCGCTTTCTTGGTTCTACGAAAACGTGGAACCGAAGCAAACAAAAAGAACTCACTGATTCGGTCTTTCAAGCAGATTTCAAGTTTCCAATAAATGTTTTTTCTCTTTTCAAGTGGCTGTAGCAGCAGAATTCGAAATGCCACGAAATAAATCAAAATTTGTATCCAGCAGCTGACAAATCTTGACAGAAATCTCAAAATGTGTTGGCTTCGCCTCCTTTCCAGCCATTTTGGCGCGAAAATAAAGACGCACCAAGAAACAACAACGAAAAATCGAATCAGTTCCAAAAGAATAAAGAAAATT
>JACTAT010000144.1:598698-616198 GCA_014526335.1 Chrysaora quinquecirrha
CACGCTATAAAGTACTTGTCCTGTTATTTTTTAGTTTTCTGGTTCACAAAATCCAGATTTAGAAGTTGTGTTTTGCTCAGGGTATGGCAAAAACGGAGCTCTTTCAGTTTTACAGGTAACGTGTATCATAGTGCGTAATGCCTTTGCCAAACGATCAAACATTTTCTTTCAAACATTTGAAATTTGATTGTCCAACACTGATTGATTGATTTGTTTTCATATAGCAATATTTGAACGTTTAGCCGCGTCGCGAAAACATTGTTTTACAAGCAAAAAGAACCAACATTTGTGGGGTGATTATTTTTGAAAATGTTTCAAACATTTTTGTTTAGTGGAATAGAGCATTTGTGTTTGAGACGTGGCTATAAGGTTAAACAATTTTGCTTCATAAGCTAATTTCAAATGTTTGACAACAATGACTGATCTTTTGGTTAGAGCTTTATGTTCCTTTCTAAACTGCATAGCAGAATCATTTGTTAAACAAGCACTTTTTACGACGACATCACTGTAACTGATACTCTTGGGAGTTATCCATCTTCAACCACCATCATTCAATTCAATACAATTCAAATATTTTCATAAAATACAAGATTTACAAAAGAAAATGTTAAATATAGAAATACTTGTATACTACGGGGCCCAAGAAAAGCCAGCCAGGCTTATTTAAGCTTATTTAAGCTTACGCGGCTAAATTAAAGTTGAAGAGTTACTTTAAATACACAAGCTATGATATTCAGCTACGACTATAAAGATACTTCTCTATCTAGAGTACGTTATAATCGTAGTTACTAGCTCAAACAATTAACGTTATTTATGTTTTGTTTTATATGCAAATTTTACGGTCATATGTACACTGTTTTGTAGAGAAGTATCCGGCCTCAAGTTGTTACAACATTCGAGCTGCCTGGATGTACGGACATGTGGACAGTCTTCTCAGAACCAAAGGTTTGCTTCGTAAACTCATGTACATATCTCCAACATATTGTATTTCTTCCGCAAGCCTGGACATCCCTTGAGTACATTCTCAACCTCGTCTCCAGGGTGAATAGGCCTCTACGTGAAACTCCGCTGTCCATTTTCGACCCTGGCATCGGCCTTGTATATTCGTAATTTGATTGGCTGCTCAAACAATATAAATTTTAAGTGACGTCACAGTTTCTTCAAAATTTCACACCAAAATAGGCCGAAAACTAAGTAAAAAACATCTGTGCTACACGAGATATTGTATCTTCCCTTACAGTTATCAATGAAATTCTTTGCATTTCCTTTCTAAGAACATCTGCTTTCAGAATCTACTTCTTGTTTTTATGCCTAGGCCAAATTTGCCAGTATTTTGGAAGATTTTGTGGCCGGTACCAGGGCCCAAATCGATTTGACGGTTGAGATTCGAGGAAGCTGGATTTGGGGCCTGGGGACGAGGTTGGCACATTCTTGGAAGCTCTTATCGTGCTTAATCCTGAATAGCTTAAACCTCGTCTATGAAGTTCCTCCAGTTACTAATGATCTGAATTACTTGAACGAATGTCTACTTCCACTTACTTCCCAATTCTTAAATATTCAATCCTCAAAACCTCGTTAGGAACCGTCTACTTCCTTTGATTCGGAAGATAAATAGAAACTTCGTTGATAACTCTAAGAATTATTCTTAACAGGAAGAATATAGTCTGTCTGAAAATAATGCATCGCGTAAATTTTAAAACCTCTTGTCTCCCTGAGATGTTTCAAGAATATTTTAAGACCAACAAATACTTTCATAACTATGCTACTAGGCAGAAAAATGACTTCAAAATATTTAAAACAAATAAAAAATTGGGGGATAAGATGTTACTCAATGTAGGAGCTCGTCTCTGGAACTATCTTAAATCTTTATCGAATGCTAAAACCTTTAATGTTAAATTTAAACAAACTATTATAAATAATTACTGATTAAACTCCAATGAATGCTTGTTTTGGCTCAATAAGCTTTGCTGTGTTGCATTGCTGTGCTGTGTTGTTAATTGTATTACATTAGCTTTTGCCTTGTAGTTACGAGTTGTTTTAACATTAATAACTTTTCTTTTTTATCTTTTTAAGTTAACGGCCCGGGCTAGATAAGCTCTGCTTCTCTTGGGTCGTGTAGGATACAACTTTTTTTTGGTAGTTTAATAAATTGATGTACCTTAGGTTTTTTTATTCTACAAAGAAAATAATTGAATTGAATTGAAATTGCCGAAACTAATTAGCATTATTTCGATAACTTAGATCATTTCAGTCGTGTATTATATGATTTATTCCGGTTTATTTAATATCTATGTTTTAGGGGGACCAAGAAGAAAATGACCAACATTCCTTTTTAATTCTAAGCAGAGAAGATTCCAGTATGGTATGTCTTGATTTCATAGTTTCTTATTTATGCATTAAGAAACTTTAATCAGTTCTTTCTTAACGTTGCCAACCAAGACTTTCCTCAGCTGGGTCTTTCCATACGCCCCGGGGGTTTACGTGACATGTGGTAGGGGGTTTGCAATCGATCTTTTACAAACCCTCACACGCAATGTTTTTTACTCAGTTCGCAAAAATGATGCTCGCAAAAATGTTTGTCGAGCATTGTTTTGTAATGTTGTCAAAAGGTAAAACACTTTGCTTGACAAGAAAATTTCAAATGTTTGACAAAATATGTTTGATCGTTTGGTCACGCCACAATACATTGCTTTACAAGCATAAACAAGCAGAATTCACTGTGCAATGTTTTTCAATCAGTTCACAATATTGGTACAAGGAAAAACGTTTGTGATATTGTTTTGTGACGTGGCCAAAGGTAAAACATTTTGTTGACAAGAGAATTTCAAATGTTTGACAAAATATGTTTGATCGTTTGGTCACGCCACAATACATTGCTTTACAAGCATAAAGAAGCAGAATTCACTGTGCAATGTTTTTGAATCAGTTCACAAAAATGATGCAAGGAAAAACGTTTGTGATATTGTTTTGTGACGTGGCCAAGAGGTAAAACATTTTGCTTGACAAGCAAATTCCAGATGTTTGACAAACAATGTTTAATTGTTAAGCCAGGGCCCAACTGAGCTCAGAATCCGAAGAGACAAAAACATGAGCATTGTAAAACAATTTAAAATTATAAGAACAACTACAAATTTCACTACTAAAAAGATTCAAAAATTCACTAAAATAACAAAAACTACGACAACATTTTGAGAAGCTCATTTAACTTACTTTCATATTTCGAATTAAGATCAGGGTTTATCAACTCAAAAAGACCTGAAATTCTTCGCTCTAAATTCACTGATATATCCATAATTTTCTCCTCAATTTCAGTTATAAATTTCCCGTCCCTCTGGTTTCTCTCATCTCCGTCGCTTTTGGGTTCTGGTATGTCTTCATTCCCGAACTCTCGGACCAAATCTATTATGACGTTTTCATTTCCCTCATTCCGCGATTTATTACTCTGTGTTTTTGAAAGGATATTTCTTTGGAACGCCTGTTTTTCTTCGGGCTTTTCGAATGTCGGCATAAAACACGGACCCTTATCTCTTTCAAACAGTTCAAGTGAAGTTTGTCGGTTTCTGTCAACAATATGAAAACTTTCTTCTTCATCTAAATCTTCTTCTGGAGCTTTTTCTAGATCCATGTTTATTTGGCCTCGACTTCCAGCCGAGATAGTGCTTCCAGAGGAAGTTGTATCGGTGATATTACTGTCTACATTAGCGTCCCGTTTCTTGGTTGTCCTATCCTGTCCTGTCTTCGGATTCTCGTCTTTATCGAACTTGAGTAACTTCAAATGGCTATCGGTGATTTTAGGCAATTCTGCATAATCTGTTATTAAACGTTCATCCTTCTGTCCCTTGTGGCCGCTTAGCAACAGCCTCTCTTGGGCTTTCACTGCCTCTTTTTCGCTTGCTGTTCCACCTTGTGTCTGCGGTGCATGTGCAGTAAGGCCTTCAAGCTTCAATGAACGAATGTCCTCATAAATCTCATCAAGAAACTGATGCTGTTTTCCCATGACCGACCCCCGTCTACACAAGTTCAACCACCCGACAGCCTGTCGAGAAGTGAAACCATATTCGTACATCAAATAGCAAGCTATCATTGTGCCCGTACGTCCAAGACCAGCGTAGCAATGAACTGCGACTTTAGCTCTTGGACTAGAAACAAGCTCCAAGAACTCTCTGACTTGATCCATCGTGGGGATTCCACAATCTTTGAATGGGATATCCACGTGACAAAACCCATCTTCAGTAAACTCTGACGGATCATAAGGAACTCCCCTTTTGCTATTTTGTCCGCGATCTAACTTATTCAGTCTAACTATCATGTTAATCGATCGATCCTTCAATTCTGCTTTTAACTTACTGTCAACCATTCCTTCGCTGCTATTGGTTAATTTACTTGGATCTCTCATTGCTATGACCTTATTTGGTATTATCCAATTCATTTCCATACCTCTATTAACGACTTTCGTTGTCTTGTTCTTAAACCATCCGAATCTCTTAACTCCAACGTTAATTGCCTCAAGGCAATCTTCAACACTCAGTCCGTATTTTACACTGCCATGATGATCGTGGAAATGCCCAAGCGAGCCTTGTATATGCCTTGTCAACCTCTGCATCGCGTATTTCGTTGACCAGCCCAAATTGATCACAGCATATGTCGCCATGAATAGTACGGAACATGTCCGTGATCTAATGCTCTTTGTGTCACACCTAAAAAGGAAGACAAGTATTATATTCCACTCGAGAGCGATTCCGATAGAATCTGTTAATCATTCGCACACACTCATTCTATTTCCTAAGACGCCGAGCCTTACAAAAACCACCTACAAGTGGCGGAAGGTTACTTGATATAATTTTGGTGCGGGTATGTGCTGTCCATATGGGTGGGTTTTGGGCGCTGAAATTCTCCCCGCAGGGGTATGTTTTTAACCAACACCCCATATAAGAGGGTGAGAAAAAATAAAAACGTTCACCTTATTTGAGACAAAATAGTGTTAAAATTGCGTCGAAGTGTTCTTAGTACTATTTCAATAATAACAAGGCCTAGAAAGTATTGTTATTACTGTCATATTTCGCTTATTATTTCTCATAATATTGTATAGGGTCTGTGGGTGGGTTAGTAAGATCTTGGTGGGACCGAGGGGGATTTTAGTCCTCGAAGAAACAAAACGATTCTTGCAAGAATCCAAAGAATAGAGATACCATCTGAGAGTGTACGAGATTCCAGGGAGTGAATTTCCCGGGAATGTGGTGGCACATCCCCGCCCGTCCATAAGACATATACCCCTCTCCCCCAGGGTGAGTGCTGAACCCATAGCATACGTACAGGCACTCAGAGGCTTTAATTTCAACTATGCAAACATTGTTCAATACTTACCCATCATTGGTTGTGTAAACAATAGATTCGTATTGTTCTAATCGACGTTCGACTTCAGAACAATGTAAAAGTATCGACTGTATTGACGGAACGACGAAATGGCTGCCATCTTTGACTCGATATACATTATCCAAATTGATTCTTCGCGCGGGAAAAATCTTTCGAGACATTCGCCATTCTGTTTCTGTGACGAAGTAAAGTTTATCTGGGACGAGCTCCATATTGAACTTAGGCCTGTATGCTGTCAGACACAGTGTAACTGTTGTTAACACATAAAAACACTCATTTACTTTCAATAACGCAACGATAGGACTGCTAATTTTCCATCTAACCTTCAGACTTTGGTTGTACTGTAAGAACGCGACTAATTTGTTTTAACTTTATCACAAATCCATTGTTACGTCAAATTAGCACGTTACTATTTTCTATTGTGACGTCAGTTTGATGCTATTTTAATAACGAATTGTGGTAACGGCTAATTGTTTGAAAGTTAGTTTAATTTCTAATTAGGGCAATATATTGTACACAAAATAGTTTCCCCAATGCCGCCCATGTAAGTGTGGGCGAGGTTTGTACTTTGGTATGAGGAACTTTTTTCCCAAAGTCAAATTGTGATCTCTTTTTATTTATGTTTGACTTTTAGTCTAAGGCGTATTGTACATTATATTCATTGTGTGTTTTACTATCATACGTCATTCATTAGCGTCATTTACGTCATTTTATGCCTTACTGATTTTTCATACCATATTCATTAGCATCTTCATTTTATGCCGTATTCATTAGCATCTTCCGTTCATACGTTATTCATCAGCATCGCCATTTCTTACTGTATTCATTTGCATCTTCATTTCATATCATATCAATTAGCATCTTTATGTCGTACCGTATTCATTAGCATCTTCATCTTCATTTCATACCATATTCTATAATGTAGCTATTGCATTTATCGTGGTAGATTTACAGCTGATGTAGACGAACAGCTTGTGGCTCCAGACTCATATTCTAGAACATATACCTTGGGTATTACCCCGTGGTTTATCCAATGATTTTTAGGGGTCCGTGATTTTTTAGGGGTAGCCTTGATCCTTGGAAAATTTTAAAATCCCGTTTCTCAAGCTTCCCCTGTCTAGCGTAGTTCCAATTTTCTTGTTTGTTTCTTATTTGCATTACAAGTTTTTCTCTTATATTAATCTTTTCATTCTACAGGTGCTTGAGACCGAGGCTGAGATTCAGGAGATTGACAACTCTGGCTTCAGCACTCAATATTCTACAGTTTACACAGGAAATATTGGACTTAACAAATACATAATACAGGCGAGGCTTCTATGCTAGATAGCTGTTAGCTAAGAAAAGTTCTTACTTCAGTTTTATACTTCTTTATAGTACATTTATTCTTTAACTAAGTCATGTGAATAATTTTTCAGTAGTAAAAAACTTCAAAATTGCGCTAAACAGCGGAAACATTTTCGGGCATACTAAGTATAGTACACAGTATGCCCGAAACTTTTTCCGCTGTTTGTCGCAACTCTATTTACAGTATGTACCCTGCTTTCATGTCATTTATTTTTGTAGGTATGTCCAATGAGTGTCAGGCTGTTGCAAGGAGGTAAATCATTCTTTATCGTTAATTATCGTGATATCGTACATTATCGTATAGAATCGTAAATTGTCGTACGTAATCGTAAATTGTCGTACGTAATCGTTAATTGTCGTACATAATCGTAAATTTTCGTACATAATCGTTAATTGTCGTACATAATCGTTAATTGTCGTACACAATCGTAAATTGTCGTACTTAAGCATAAATTGTCGTACATAATCGTACTTTGGCGTCTTTTTCTTATTCATACTTCAAAGAAGCCTTGCTTGGCAAGGCAAAATGTCAGTTCTTAGTATTTGCCTGATTTCAAACATAGTTGTCTTTTGTTTCACGTCGCGGTATCTCTGACTCAAATTTTAATATTTTTTCTTCGCCTTAAGAGCCCAAAGGCAAGCAGCTAGTTGGATGGACTATCCTTCAATTTGGCTTCGTCTGTTGGTTACCAAGCCTTCAACTGTGCCAAAAATATTTTTTTATTGCTGGTTGATGGCAAGTAATAGATCTGTGCCATTAAGTACCCCCCGGGTCTATGTTTGACACTTGCGATCGGCTACAACATATACTAAATTCCGATATATCTTTTCGTAGTGAAACAGCTTCAGGAGGTGCCCATGGATTCTGGGTCGTCTGCAATCGTCTTCTGTTCAGTTGCTGATCCATATCTCATTCTTATGACTGTGGATGGATCTCTGATTTATGGCTGCCTCGTTGAAGATATCACTGGACCGAGGCTGAAGTCACAAAAGGCTCCCATTGAAAAGGTACACTATTTTTTAAGAAAATCTTTGGAGTTCGGCAAAAATGAAAATCGATTAAAATAGAAATGTTTTGAACTAGTTCAAAAATTTTTTGCTTGTCACAAGATGACGGAAATCAGTTGTCAACGTCAAAAAGAAACTAGCTGCCAACTACTTGCCAGAACGCTTATGTCGACTGGTCAGTTTCGATAAATTAGTCCCAAAAATCGCCGCAGCAGTCCGGGATTAGTTCTGACTGTGCGCAATGTCGACATAAGCCAATGTGCAACAATAAAATCTGTTTGTTGAACAACCTTGGACGTTTGACAATGTTTTATTGTTTGACCAGTGTCTTAGGTAGGTATACATGGTCGATATGGTATACCGTGGCTGATTTGGACAGCTTAACTTCGTAACTTCTCAAAGTTAAGACTAGCGGCCGCGTGTCTTGATGCGCGGCCGCGCCTTTTAAACTCGCGGCCTCGTGTTTTGAAACACAACTTCAAGACACGGGGCCGCACGTTTGAGACACGCAATCGAACAACAGAGAATTAATTATTTTTGATTCCTGTTCATTTAGACATCAAAGGTTACTGCATGCTGTATGTACAGGGATACAAGTGCAATGTTTACATCACATTATGTCGAGGCCGCTGCCACAATACCTAAGACTGAGGCTTTTGCCAAGAAAACGACAAGTCAAGTCAAGAAAACGCCGGAGCCTCAAAGGTAACTTCGCAATTACGTTTTACTTTTTAAAAGTTTGGGTTACTCTTCGCGTTTTTCCCTTTAACTCATGCTAGGCCCTAACCAAACAATCAAACATTGTTTGTCAAACAATTGGAACTGGTTTGTCAAAAAACTCTTTGTCAAACACATTCGTTGACCGTTTGACTTTGGCCTTTTCTTGCTTTAAATTTTGTAAGGCTCTTGTAAAACGATCAAACATTGTTTGTCAAACATTTGAAATTTGCTTGTCAAACACATTGGTTGACCTTTTTGCTGTTGGCGTTTTCCCGCTTCAACTTTGTTGTAAGGCTCTTGTAAAACGAGCAATCATTGTTTAGCAAACTGTTTTGCTCAAAAAAATTGTTTTTAAAAACATTGTTTGTTTGATTGAAGGTAATATGGTATTAATAATACCAACTTTTAACTCAGACTGTTAATTGTTGGTGCTAACAACTCTTCCTTTTTCTTCTTCACAAAGCTCCGTGGATTTAGATGAAGATGAATTTCTGTATGGAGATTCCAACATGGAGGAAGAGAAACATGTTCCTGTAACCGAAGAAAGACCTCAAACGTAAGATTCAGATTCTTCATTTTGCAATGTTTTCAAACCCTGATGTTTTGATGTTAGTAACGCTTAGAAACCCCATTAGGGTATTAGGGATAAAAGGATATTTCAGAAAAAAAACCAAACGGATAAGGGATAACTTTGGACAAAATAAAGGGTATACGGGGTGCTTTTTCGTGAAATTTTGGTGGGGTTGTGGGATTTTCTCACCCCCTAATTGGGCATCAGTTTTACAGAAATTGTTATGAGGGCACTTTGATACATTTCTAAGTTTGCCTTGAGTAAAAATTGAATGTTGTTTGTTCACGTCGTTGATCTACAAGTGTTTTGTTTAGCTGTGTATCTTAGATCTTTAGTAGTCTAAATGCACCAAAGCTGTCAATGTTGTTTATCTTTAAAGAAATTATTAATTACTTTTTATTTTCCCTTAGCTTTTTAGTTGGCGGCTCGAGCTAGATAGGCAATGCCTTCTCGAGTCGCGTAGAATACAGTACTTATTTTATTAATCAGATTATGTAGCTTGTAAACTTAAGTTGTATTCTACAAAAAAGTTGAATTGAATTGAATTGAATACCCATGATGCTGTAGACGCTGAACCTATATTATGGGTAATAACTTGCGAAATTTAAGAGTTAGAAGGTATTCTAGGCCTTATTATTGCTTGAAAGTTGCATAACAGATATCTTCAATGCGATACTGAACACTATTCGGACTCCAATGTAGTGGATGTATTGAGGTTTCTGCAATATCCTACCCTTATATATAGTCCTAATGTTTTGTTTGGAGTCATACCTATGTTTAGAGAATTCTAGAGCCGAGAACCCCCCCCCCCATATGGCATAAGGGGTTTACAACATTTTCTTGGGCTTCATATTTTCAACTACTGAATACAGTCAACTTTTTCTCTTTTAGATTAAAAGAACACACAGGAAACATTAAACCGACTTACTGGGTCATCGTATGCAGAGAAACAGGCAGTCTTGAAATATACGGCGTACCTGACTTCAAGCTTGTATTTATCTGTGCAAATCTAAGCAATGCTCCGAAGTTGCTTATTGATAGTGGCGCTGTAACGTCATCGAATGGAAGGTAGGGAATTGATAGACTTACTACATGAGTCGTAGTTATCGCTATTGAATTGAATTGCTGGACGCTCAAACTAACTGAGCGAACAACAACAACAACATCGATTCAATTCAATGTGAGCGAAAGTTGGGGACTTGTGAAGCAAGTCTAGGGAATTGAGTTTCTGTGTAAATGAAGTAGCAAATAGGGAGTGAAATCGTGAATAAACTTTTTCAAGGAGGTCTGGGTCGGCGTGACATTTTTCTGGAAGATGGCTGACATCTTGAGTAAGGGAATCCTCTTCGCGTTTCATACACCGTATTAGATGTGATAGTCACCACGTATCATGACAAGCCTTTGATTTCAATAGGAAATCGCTGCATTTTTGCTCTGGTTCTTAAAGTTTAGAACCGGGCGCAAAAATACAGTGATTTGCTATTGAAATAAATTTCTTCCAATGGGCATATCAAAGCCAATGTTTGATGTATTTGACTGATTTTGCATATGTAAGCATTATTTTTGACGCTCTTTCAGAAAATGAAGAGCAAATTGAGAAGCTCTAAAACTTGTTTTTTTACTTTGCCACACTATTTAGTAGGACAACGTTTCGAGAGAGATCTGTCTCCCATCTTTGGGCCGACTGCTCGATCAATCCTGGAAAATATTCGAACCTTCTTATTGGGTTCTTTTTCGGACCTCAGATCTTGTATGTTCGCTTCTGTCCGAATATTTTCTAGCATTGAATCCTTACAATCGTTCAATTACTCGGCATATCAGCTAGACAGTGTTCTGCAAATAAACGGGCCATATCCATACATCTTTATGTTTATCTGCCTTTTTTCAGTGCTTCTAAAGAAAGCCCCATTAATGAGATCCTAGTTGCTGGCTTAGGCCATATGGACAGCAGGCCACACATGTTTGCAATGATCGATCAAGATCTAGTGGTTTATGAAGCATTTTCATTCAACACCAAAGCTGCAGAAAATCATTTATTACTTCGATTTAAAAAGGTTAATACTTTTTATCTTTTTCTTTTACCCATTCATGTTTACATCGCATGTTTGGCATCCCTGATTCTTCTTTTTGTCGATACTAAAAAATGTCTGGTGCTCTAATATGTGTGGTGGTTCAACGAAGTTAATGTGGTGCGTCGTCTAATCCAGCTGGCTGGCTCGTGGTATCGGAAGCAAGCAAGCAAGCAATCTTTATTTAGTAATGCAGGTCAGGGGTTCTGGCAGCTATACAGCTGATGTGGACCTGCAGCTTGTGCCCCCAGACTGATATCCTAGAACGAATACCCTGGGTACTCATTTACCGACCTCGGAAGGATGGACAGCTGAGTTGACTGTAGGCTTGTGGAAAGTGGTCCCGACGAGATTCGAACCCACGACCTTGCGATTGTGAGCCGAACGCCTTGACCACTCGGCCACACCACCTTTTTTGACTCCGATCAAACATTCACTGAACAATGTTCAGTGAATAGTCTTTGAGTTGTACAAAACTTCAAAATTGCGATGAACAGCGGAATCATTTTCAGGCTTTTTTGTCTGACACTCCTCAGAGTATGAACGTCAGAAACAGACCGAAACAATAGACTAAGGCGGAATTTATACCCAGATGCGGCTCGAAATGCACCAATCAGAAAGAACGAAAAGCTGAATTGGCTTTGTGTTTTAAACACCAACCAGCTGGTCGGATACAGCGGGAAGACCAATAGAATTATTTGAAGAGTCCAAGTGAGAAAACGAACTCTTTCTGTCTACACAGAACCGGCCTTTTGGTTTTGATGTAGACAGATTCCAAAACCCCTAAGTGAAACAAATATCTTGCTTTGCCATTGGATATAAATTCCGCCTTAGTCTATTGTTTCGGTCTGTTTCTGACGTTCATACTCTGAGGAGTGTCAGACGAAAAAAGCTTTAAAGTATGCCCGAAAATGATTCCGCGCTTAGTCGCAATTTTATAAGCAGAAGTATGGATCAATATTAGCCAATCAGAAAAGCTGAATGTATATTTTTTGAACACCTGGTATGTTTAGTATATCAGCTAGTTGTCACAATTGTGCATTTTATGAAGCAAGCATGAAAATTGGCATACCTACCCAGTTTGATTCGCTGAAGACGATGGGATACAGACCCCAATCGAAAAATGCCCCCAGATGCTATTTTTAGACTGGGGTACTCGGTACCATACCTCTACAAGGGTTTCTACCATAACAATGTTGGGAATAACGATACTGACATGAAACTTGGTAAGAATGCACAGTTTGATACGCTGAAAAAGATAGGATGCAGACCCCTCCGGAAAAGTGCCCCCTTATTCTATTTTTAGACTAGGGTACTCGGTACCATACCTCTACAAGCGTTTCTATTGTAACTTTGTTGGGAAATAAGATATTGCAATGAAACTTGGCAAGTATACACAGTTTGATAAGCTGAAAAAGATAGGATGCAGGCCCCTCCGGAAAAATGCCCCCTTATTCTATTTTTAGACTGGGGGACTCGGTACCTTACCTCTACAAGCGTTTCTATTGTAACTATGTTGGGAATTAAGATATTGCAATTAAACTTGGCAATCATACACAGTTTGATAAGCTGAAAAAGATAGGATGCAGACCCCTCCGGAAAAGTGCCCCCTTATTCTATTTTTAGACTAGGGTACTCCGTACCATACCTCTACAAGCGTTTCTATTGTAACTATGTTGGGAATTAAGATATTGCAATGAAACTTGGCAAGTATACACAGTTTGATAAGTTGAAAAAGATAGGATGCAGACCCCTCCGGAAAAATGCCCCCTTATTCTATTTTTAGACTGGGGGACTCGGTACCATACCTCTAAAAGCGTTTCTATTGTAACTATGTTGGGAATTAAGATATTGCAATGAAACTTGGCAAGTATACACAGTTTGATAAGCTGAAAACGATAGGATGCAGACCCCTCCGGAAAATGCCCCCTAATTCTATTTTTAGACTGGGGTACTCGGTACCATACCTCTACAAGCGTGTCAATTGTAACTATGTTGGGAATTAAGATATTCAATGAAACTTGGCAAGTATACACAGTTTGATGCGCTGAAAAAGATAGGATGCAGACCCCTTCGGAAAAATGACCTTTCATTCTATTTTTAGACTTTGGATTTTTTTAATGAAATAATAATTTATAATCAACAGAGAAATAATGGCCTAGTACAAGCCCGCACTAAACGCCTTGCAACGCATTTCATCTATACAGTATGGTGTATAAAACTGATGCAATATTGTATATCATAATGAATATATATTTAACAATACCAGCCCCTTCACACCGTACTCAGCATCTAATCTCCCTTAAAGAGAATTTAGGAGGATAACTTCTATGCTCCGGCACCCCGTGTTCTCGCGTCAAAGAACACGGTCTGAGGAGATTGGTCGTATATGAGAGTCGGTGTATACTAGAGAGGTCATGTATGCTGAAAGTTTTTTAAATTTGCACAGAGGTCATATACTCAAGTGGTTATCAGGTTTAGCTGATTGTACATACAGTATAAATATATGATTTGTATATCCTTGAATTATGGTTATATGTATCATTGTGTTCGCCATGTATATGTGTACAAATTGCCTCTCTATACTGTGCAAATTTATAAACTTTCAGCATACAGGCGCTCTATCATATACATTGGCTTTTATATATTCTTGAATGCGAGAACATGGGTGTGCCCTTAGATGAACGGAGCACACGAGCCGTAGCCCCAGATGCTCTTTAGTTAAGGTAAGATAAGCTGATGAGTATAGTAAAATGCATTGTAAATATGATAAACAACTCTCCATCAGTTTTATACAACTTACTGTATACTTGAAAGTGCGTTACGCCGCGTTTAGCGAGGGGTTTGTACTAGACCACTATTTCTTATTTAATTTATTATTAACATTTCATACAAACATATTTTAAGTTTATGATAAGTTTGTAAATAATCAATAGTTATTGATATGGTGCTGAAGAAGGCTCGACATAGCGGAAACAAAAAACGTCAGACGGGAGGAGAGCCTTTGGCTGTATGACTTAGAGAGTTACTCGGCGATTTCATTGAGCTCTATAGCTCAGCGGAAATGTCGTTGGCTCTCTGGTCATGCAGCCCAGGTTCGGATCCCACTTATTGTGGTATCCACTTGTGGAAACATCTAATTAATGGTTATTGAAATAGAGATGCTTGAAAGTAGGTACGGCAGTCTGACGCAGCATTGAAGCATATAGATACGAGGAATAATCCTACTGTAATATCTTAACGTAGTATATCACAGTTATAATTGAAAAGCTTTGAGAGTGGTATGGAACCGAGTCTCCTAGTCTCAAAATAGAACTGGGGACACTTTTTCAAAGGGAGTCTGCATCCTATCTTTATTAGCGTATCAAACTGTGCATTCTTGCCAAGTTTCATTGCAATATCGTAATTTCCAACATAGTTACCATAGAAACACGTGTAGAGGTATGGTACCAAGTACCCCAGTCTAAAAATAGAATAAGGGGGCACTTTTCCGGAGGGGTCTGCATACTATCTTTTTTAGCTTATCAAACTGTGTATGATTGCCAAGTTTTATTACAATATCTTAATTCCCAACATAGTTACAATAGAAACGCTTGTAGAGGTATGGTACAAACTGTGTATGATTGCCAAGTACCCCAGTCTAAAAATAGAATAAGGGGGCATTTTCCGGAGGGGTCTGCATCCTATCTTTTTCAGCTTATCAAACTGTGTATACTTGCCACGTTTTATTGCAATATCTTAATTCCCAACATAGTTACAATAGAAACGCTTTTAGAGGTATGGTACCGAGTCCCCCAGTCTAAAAATAGAATAAGGGGGCATTTTTCCGGAGGGGTCTGCATACTATCTTTTTCAGCTTATCAAACTGTGTATACTTGCCAAGTTTCATTGCAATATCTTAATTCCCAACATAGTTACAATAGAAACGCTTGTAGAGGTATGGTACCGAGTCCCCCAGTCTAAAAATAGATTAAGGGGCACTTTTCCGGAGGGTCTGCATCCTATCTTTTCAGCGTATCAAACTGTGCATTTTGCCAAGTTTCATGTCAGTATCGTTATTCCCAGCATTGTTATGGTAGAAACCCTTGTAGAGGTATGGTACTGAGTACCCCAGTCTAAAAATAGCATCTGGGGCATTTTTCGATTGGGGTCTGTATCCCATCATCTTCAGCGTATCAAACTGGGTAGGTATGCCAATTTTCATGCTTGCTTCATAAAATGCACAATTGCCACTGATTTCACAGTTAAGCCATTGCACTAAAGTTCGGCAAATGTTCATTGGCATGTTAAGTGAAATATTCAGTTCATTTACTCAGGCCCTAAGATTCGAAGTGAGAAAACAAACTCTACTATCAAACTCATTTTTGGCTTTGCTGTAAATTCCAAAAACCCCAACAAAACCCTGCCGTACTAACTTGTAGCTTGCAGCACTTCGCATCTAATAGTCATTTCACGTTTGTAGTTGGTATTTATATATTGTATGGTGCAGAAGCATGGACATTAACAAGAGCAATGATTGGAAAATTGAGGCATTTGAAAAGTGGATGTATAGGAGAATCCCAAAAATACCATACGCAGAACATAAAACAAATGATAATGTATTACATAAGATAAATACAAGAAGGTCACTCACAAGAACAATTAAGCAGAGAATATGTGTTTATTTTGGTCACCTGATTAGAGGAGACGGGATTCAAAGGCTTCTCCTTGAAGGGAAGTTAAATGGGAAAAGAGGAAGAGGCAGGCCAAGATTAACGTGGTTCAGTAACATCAAAGAATGGACTAGAATTAACTTTGTCGAAGCCACAAGGAAGGCACAGCATAGGAAGAAATGGGCATCCATTACAGCCAACCTGCTGAGAGCAGAAGGCATCTGACAACGACGAGTTGTTTTTTCTTGACTTATATTATTATTCTTCGCGTTGGTTTTGTAGGTCAATGTTAACTTGTTGATGCGAGAGAGAGCAAAGTCAAGTTTTGAAAAATTCACTGAAAAAGGTTTTCACTTATAAGATAATTCGCTCATTATGCATACTCCTCCCTCCCTTATTGTCCAACCCAATTACTTTGACCCCCGATCTACGATGTTATATTGTTTCCACCATCCCCTAGCTCTAAGAGGACTGGAAACTACTATCATAATTATGTTAATTTATGCTAATTATTAACTTCCTTTTTGTATATAAGTCTGTGATGTAATTATTAGAATCAGTCAGTTCTTAACCTCAACACGAGTGCGTTACTCTTTACGAATCTCTAGACTACTCAGACTCAGAGATACAAGGATAAGAAATATCCCTGTTATAAAGTTGGTGCAGAATCCGGTTTGCTGTTTATATCAGCAAGTATATAACAGGGATATTTCTTATCCTTGTATCTCTGAGTCTGAGTAGTCTAGAGATTCGTAAAGAGTAACGCACTCGTGTTGAGGTTAAGAACTGACTGATTCTAATAATTACATCACAGACTTATATACAAAAAGGAAGTTAATAATTAGCATAGATTAACATAATTATGATAGTAGTTTCCAGTCCTGTTACATAGCAATTAGACCCCTACAATTAGGTGGGGGGAAGTAGCTTGGTTAACGATTTAATGGGTTGCTGCAGGTTTATCCCAGGCGTCGGTCTCCTGCCCTTTTTTCTTATCAACGAAAAACTGCCTCTCAGTGACTTCACCTCTGACTGTCTGACATGCACCTCGGTGCCTTTCGATGTCTGTTCCGTTCACTATGGACCATTCCCTCCAAAAAGTTGTCTTGTTAATTGATAAAGCTTTGGAACCAACTTCAACGTGATGTTAAACAAGCACCCTCACTTGCCACTTGTAAAAGTACTTTAAAATAGACTGAAGCAGTAATTATGTTGGCCCCCTGAAAAGCAGTTATTATGTAACTGACGGGGCTACCGTGAGTAAATAAATAAAAATGAATTAATGAATGAATATCTAATCAGATTGTGCTTCTTTTCTCATGGCCTAAAATCCCTCATTATGGATACTCTATTTATTCACTCAATTTATGCAGGAGTTGACTTTATATTTGCTATTTTCAGGTGATAGCTCAAGCGAAAGGCGATCTCGTGTTCCGATGCTTCGGTTGTTCAAGGATATATCCTCATACACTGGGGTAACAACATACAATTATTCTTTATTTCATCACAAACCAAAACGAGCAAGATTTTGATAATTGCAACGTTTAAAACACCTGAGACAACCACCGGGGTTTCCATAGTAAAGGTACCTGCAGATGTACTGCGCTCAAGGCTATACGTTTTCTGACTTCTAACCTAGCCAGGGGTACCTAGAGGCGACGGAAGCATGGGGGCAGCAGGGCGGCTCCCTCCCTTGCAATTATAGCTGTTGCCAAGGACATCATATTTAGTTTTGGGAGCCGTCATTCTTTCAGTTAAGTAGT
>JACTAT010000144.1:621198-627000 GCA_014526335.1 Chrysaora quinquecirrha
GCCTCATAGAGCAGAAAAACTGGGACTTGAATCCTGTCATACACTTTAACCCCCACTAAACATGAATGTTAAGCAAAATTTGCTGCACTTTTTCTCCTTAAACGACTGCAATTCTGGTCTTTGAAGGTGGAGAGGATTCCCTTACTCAACATATCTACCATTTTCCAGAAAAATGTCGCGCCGACCCAGACCTCGTTGAAAAGGTTTATTGGAGATAACTAGTGTTTGTTTCACTTTGAATTACTTATATTGCTTAATTTCAAATGAGTTCTAAGCAAAGCTTCAGCAATTATTATAGAGGCTGTACAAAAATTCATATATTCAAGATGTTTTTATAAAAAAAGTGTGCATACAGTTATATAAACCTTATCGACTTAGTCAAACAAAAGTTAATTTGCTCTGGCTTTCTTTGTTTGTAGTGTCTTTATGCAAAAGAACAGAAAGGCCCGGTGACGTCAATTTGTGCCGTACAAGGATATCTTATCACAGCTCTTGGCCAAAAGGTGAATTGTGTTTTCTTAACAGAGTAAATATATTCGGACTTATCAAGGCTGTTTCTGACACCGTATACACCGTATACATGATAGTCACCACTTATCATGAAAAGCCTTTGATATTTAGTTGGGCAACGTTTCGGGAGAGATCCGTCTCCCATCATCGGGCAATTAGAAATGTGGTTTCTTTCGCTTCCTCGCAGGTCCGGTTAATTTCACACATTTCGATTCGACCTTTGCAATAAATAGGAAAGAAACCACATTTCTCATTGCCCGATGATGGAAGACGGATCTCTCCCGAAACTTTGCCCAACTACATATCAAAGGCTTGTCATGATAACTGGTGACTATCATGTCTAATACGGTGCATCTTCTTAATTTACTGCAATGTGTGTTCAGTTTCCACAATATTTATCTCCTGAGTCGTAGTTGTGAAAGTAGTACGTAGGTAATCATATCGTTTACGAGAAAACGGTCGATACGAGCAATTATGGGCCGGAACCTGCCACCTTTGGGTTTGCACGCCAGGCTCTACCAACTGAACTAGCAAGGAGACCATCAGCTATCTCTACGCATGCGCCGAGATCCTGTGCCCAGATTGTTTAGTTAGTAGAGCCTCACCATTCAAAGCCAAAGGACGCACGCTGGTGGTCTGTTCTAGCTCTATCAAACAATCACGTTTTCACCTAAAAATTACTTTATTGCGAGAGACTGCTGAAACAACTCTGGAAGCTTTTTCATCTGATACTCCATTTTCGAAAGATCTTCCCGCGATATCCCACAAGCTGATTGGTGTTTAAAACAATGCCAGTTCGGCTTCATTTTCTGATTGGTGGAAGACTCAGCATATCTCAAATGTTTGACCAACAATGTTAGGCTAGGGCCATTACCTGGCCCAAGAACCTGAACTGGGCAGAAATATTGGAGAAGTTCATTCTCTGAGGAGTGTCAGAGACGAAAACAGCTTTCAAGTATGGCCAATAATGTTTTCGTTGTTTCTTGCAATTTTGAAATTGTGTACCACTCAAAAAATTACTTCAACTTACGCCAAAACCGGATCCTCGCGTAACTTAACCATTATCAAGCTGATTGGAAAAACACCAGATGGATTGGGATAACATTTCAGTGATTGATGAAGATAAGAACTGGAAAAACAGACTTGTCAAAGAAAGCAATCACTCAGTTCTATCAACTCCTTGTATCGATCAAGTATCTTACTTGATCCCAGAAATCTGGTCGAATAACATCAAAAGTTGCACTGAACGCAATTTTGGCACCACGAATCTTAGAAATTGAGCGCCTAAAATTTCGAACTTCTTCGCAGGTCCGGTTAGTTTCACCAGGGAGATTAACTTAATCTCTCTGAGTTTCGCACCTTTCGATCCGACCTTTGCAATAAATATGAAAGGAACCACATTTCTCATTGCCCGATGATGGGATAAGGATCTCTCCCGAAACGTTGCCCAACTAAATATCAAGGGCTTTTCATGATAAGTGGTGACTATCATGTCTAAGACGGCGTAAATCATTATCTGTTTTGTTGCTCAGGTCTATGTTTGGAACTTCAAAGACAATGCAGATTTAGTTGGCATGGCATTTATAGATACACAAGTGTATGTGCATAGAATGCTGCCAATGAAGAATCTACTGCTTACCTCAGATATTGCCAAAAGTATTCAACTCTTGAGATTTCAGGTATATACCTTTTTACAACATGTAACGGTAGTTCCTGGCCTAAGACACCGAAACGCATGCAATTAGGCGCTATATCACGGGAACGCACGGGGTCTCATGTTTGCGAAGCGCTAGTGCTAATCACACGACCACCGGAGCTATAGCTGACTGGTGAATAAATGCGTGAGTTTTTGCCTCGTATCACACAAATACTAAAGTCTTGCATAATACTATGTAAGTTCGGTACCTGGCCTTATGTACCGAAATGCGTGTAGTTAGGCCCATATTCCCCGAGCACAAATGCATATCACTTGTAAAAAGCCAAAATTTGAATATGTTCACCCTAACCTTAGGATTTTCCCGGATTGCTTGCTTACCCAAACCCTTTCCCTTATTCAAACCTTTCTATAACCATAACCCTGTCCCTTTACCTAACTTCTATAACCTATTGTGACGTATGCTAATTTTACATTCTCTATTTGTTACAGGAGCAATTCAACAATCTCTCACTTGTCAGCAGAGTAAGTTTTATACTTCAATCTCCCTAGGCCTTCGATTAAACGCCCGCGGCGTTAACTAAATTTTCAAATTGCTAGAGGGGTCAAACTATACTATTTTCTGCCTTCAATACAATGTACATTCTGCTCTTTCTCCCTTACTAAAGATGTCTCAAGTGTAACTCTTAAACGAGTTTTGTGATATGATGAGTTTTAATGGTGAAGTTTTTCTATGTTTTAGGACCAGAAACCGCTAGAAATGTTCAGTTCAGAGTACTTTGTTGATGGAACAACTCTCGGTTTTCTAAGTAAGTAAATGTGTAAGAAATGTAGTGCTTCTTTCTTAATATTCAGTTTAGAATTAAACGTTCACTAATATCTCTGCAATATTGCTACGTTGATTAAATGGAAAAAAATTCTATACGTAAATGTATTTTCTATTCATTTGTAGTTTGTGATGGTGACAAGAATTTAATTTTGTTTGCCTACCAACCAGAAGGTAACCTTCTTTCTTAATTTTTTTAAAGATTTTTGTGTATTAGCCTCTTCCCTAATAAGCCTACCTAAAATAACCCCTCTCTCTGCTAAACTCTCTCTAATAACTTCCCTGTTTAATAAGCCCCATATCTTATACGCCCCATCTCTTAATTAGTCCAACTAATATTAGAATGACTCCACTCCCGGATAAGCCCATCTTTACTAACTTCCTCTTTTCTTAGCCCCGTCCCCAACCTCGCCCCCAGGCCCCAAATCGAGTTTCCTCGAATCTCAACCGTCAAATCGATTTTGGCCCTGGTACCGGCCACAAATTCTGCTAAAATACTGGCAATTTTGGCCTAGGCATAAAAACAAGATGTAGATTTTGAAAGCAGATGTTCTTAGAAAGGAAATGCAAAGAATTTCATTGATATCTGTAAGGGAAGATGCAATATCTCGTGTAGCATCATTTTTTGGTTTTTCACATGTTTTTCGCATAGTTTTCGGCCTATTTTGGTGTGGAATTTTGAAGAAATTGTGGCGTCACTTAAAATTTCTATTGTTTAAACAGCCAATCAAAATGCGAATAGACAAGGCCGGTACCAGGGTCGAATATGGACAGCGGAGTTTCACGTAGAAGCCTATTCACCCTGGGGACGAGGTTGCCCCGTCCCTAATGATCCCTTAACTCTCTTACGTCCCGTCTCAAATAACACCACCTGAAATATCCCCCGATCTGATAAGCCTCGTTTCTAATAAGCCCCATCTCTTGATAAGTCTTTCTCTAGTTCAATTCAATTCAAAATTTTTTACAGAATTCCAAAAATTAAAATTAATATAAAAATACGTATTCTTCATATTCGTAATCTCTGATAAACCTGTCTCTATACAACCCCTCTCTGATAAACCCCATCTATCATCTATAAGTAATCCCATCTTTGATAATCTGATAAGACCCCTCAAACAATCTCCAGAATCAGATGAGCCTCCTGTGGCTTAGGGCCTGTTTCTATGAGGGAAAACACCTCACTTGCCGCCAAATTTGCAAAGAATTTCTGACTTCTTCCCTTGTAGCCTTGGAAAGCTTCGGTGGTCAGCGGCTGTTGCAGAAAGGTGACATAAACATTGGTAGTCATGTCAACACGATGTTTAGAATCACAGCTCGTCATGAGCCATCCATGGATTTACACAGAATGAAGGACGGGAGACATGTGACCTATCTAGGTAAATTAGTACCTGTATTCAGAACTTTTCTCTAGTGTAGACGTTTTACATGAATGGTCAAAAAGAGTGATTTGTTTCTTAACGAAAGACAGCACAAAGAACAGAATAGAATGTCTGCCAAAAGGCTTACTAGACTCAACGACACGAGTCTCTAGTTTACCCTCCCCTTATTTTGATTTGTCACTCCAACAGATTTGTTACTTCACACGAGGCGATTGTAGAAAACAACAACAACAACATCGAGCGAAGTAGTGGGACTTATGTAGTGAGTCTGAGTCTAAATTTCCTATGTCTTGCATGCAAACGAGGATAGGTCGCCCGAAGTTAGGCTTTCCATTAGCATAGAATCGAGTTTATAGTGCTAACTTTTGTTTTCAATTGTTCTCTTGGTCAGAAAACTGTGGCATTGAAATTCGAAGCGTTGTAACACGAGGTGGCCTTCTGCCTAACTTCCTATTCTGTGGTACAAGTCAAACGGAACATCCTCTCTTCAAGTGCTTATCCCCCGCCTTCTTTTCGCTGACGAATGGCTCAATTTGAATTTTGGCGCTCGAATCCATTCAAAACGAGGCTATTAAAATTCGCGAAGACGACATAGTTTCCCAAGGACGATTTTGTGTGAAGTAAGATTATAAAACGTGCTATGATGTATATTGAGATAAAACTTGGTTACAAATGTACGTCTTATTAGCAAATTTCTAAAGCAATCACAATATTACCATTTCAAATGAAAATACGAATATTACAAAAATGTTAATTTCATAAAGCTTGATACAGATTAATAGTTTAATCAAAGAAAATCGTAGGTTAAGACAAATCTGAAGCCATTCATGAAATGCTGTAACAAGATAAATTTTGGTCCCCACTTTTAAACAGGCATAGAGAAAACGTCAGTCTCGAAAATCTAAGAAAAAATAGGTAAAACAATAGCTTGTTATTTTGAAACAATGGAACATTGTCCTGCAACAATTGCTCATTGTTTTGAAATAAGGACACCTTTTTCTCAAGCAATGATCATTGATATCAAGTAATGAATTATTGTTCTAAAACAATAAATCATTGTTCTCAAACAATAAATCATTGTTCTCAAACAATGGATCATTGTTCTCAAACAATGGATCATTGTTCTCAAACAATGGATCATTGTTCTGAAACAATACGTTTTATCCAAAAATTACTATTTCTTCAAAGCAGGAATACTGTACACTGTTACGGGTCGCAAAGGGTAGGGCTAAAGTCTAAAACACGTAAACCTGCTCAAACGAAGAACCTGCTTGTCGTGAATACAACGGCTGATAAGCATAGATCAGAGAATCTGGCTGCCTCGATTTGGAGTCGAAGTTATGACAGCTTTTCCTGGCCTCGTTCACGAAGAAGTTTCCCATGAACTGACTGAATTGAATTGATTCCACAGAGTGATTCAGGTTGAGCCTTGT
>JACTAT010000145.1:0-15204 GCA_014526335.1 Chrysaora quinquecirrha
GACTGACCCCATTTTGGTTCTTGCTTCTTGAGGGTTTTGTGGGCAAATTATTACAAAGACTCCAGATATTGATGACTCTCTAGATGCGCAGATTTCACAAGCCGACCCGACCGATAGTTACTGCAGCAAAGTTTGCTTCAAATTCATGTTTTATTGGAGTAAAAATTAAAAGGATTTAAGCAAGCAAAGTTTGCTCAACTACCTCTCTTTAAATGACTGCGATCCCGGTCGCTGCATGCGGAGAGGTTTCCCTTGCTCAAGATGTCTGCCATCTTCCAGAAAATTGACGGGCCGACTCAGGCCTCTCTGAAAGATTCGTATAATAATGAAAAAATCCCTTTCCCTTTTAAAATTTCTCATAATCTGACGAAAAAAGTTTAATCTAGTTTTTCGTTGATAAGCAGATTTATGAAGATTAAATTTTCTTAATTTTAGATGAATATCGAGTCTGCTTCGACCTCGTCGTTACAGTTAGTAGAGAAAGCTGCTGATGATTATTTCAAAAGTATTTTGAAGCACATCTGCGATTCGAGAAATGAGCATAATGAAGGTGTGTATGCAAGAGGTTCAGAAATTTGGAAGCATTATTTGCAAACGTTTCGATCTATTTGAGATGCGTTTTTTTGGGACAGTGTTTTATCTCTTCTGAATCCTGAAAAAATAGACTTTGGAGGCTTCCGATTCAAGACACCAAAAACGCACTTTCTAGAAAAACAGAAGACTATTGACATTTTGATTTGGAAACATTATCTCTGCGAAGCCTGCGAAATATTCTGGCTCTGGAGTCAGGAGAGTTTGACATTTTTTGTATTATACCATTACCTTTAATGATTTGAAATATTTCATTTTTGAAGGGGACGGCTGGGAAGCCTCTTTCATAAATACATATATGATGTCTCTGTGTGCTACGAAGCTTAGTCTACAAAATCAAACAACACTGCTGGAAACAAATCTTCTGAATATATTAGTCAAAGACGTCATTCAGAATAACGAAGCCCTGTTTACAGAAGCACGTGGGGATCTTTTTAGGACCATTGCATTGCAAGTTGGGTACGTTTTGCTTTAATTTTTATGTAAGATTCGATTGACAAGCTAATGGTGAACTTCCTTTAAAGAAAGTACAGTACTTTTAGAGGACAACATTTGCTCGGTGGTATGTTCATTTCATTTGGCCACTCAATTAAATAAACACTGAACATTTTTCCCGTATACGCACGCACGCACATAAGAATAACTGGCGGCAACTTTCTCAACTTTTTCTATTAAAAATCTAAACATTTCGCACCATTATAACTGTACGAAAAAGATGCTAAAACGTTTCAGCAAATGTTCAGCAGTGAAATGTTCAGTTCATTTGGCCACTTGGCACTGAAAATAGCGCAAAAGTTTCAGTAACATGCTCAGTGAAATGTTCAGTTCATTTGCCCAGGGCCTTTATCTTTGATGAACAAAGGTGCCTCCGTCTAAGAGGTCAAAATTTCTTTCGGCTATTTTAAGTCCTCATCATCGCCTCTCCAAGTCAGATAGCTCAAGACTCTTCTTCTCTTCGGTCTTTACGTTTCGTCTTTATTAGGCCTCATATCATAATCATGTCATATCATATCATAAGTGCCATGATCATCATATATATATTCTTTTGAATGGCAAGCACAAGGACAGGTTTATCCACTACTGTCATACCACAGTTGAAAATGACTCGAATTTGGACTTGTGATACAAAATCTGCTGATGAAAATCCATTTAGCTGAAGAGCTGAAGTATAAAATTCAAGCGGAACGAGAACCTTTGGTTTTGTGACTTGGAGAACTTCTTAAGCTTTTATTTAAAGAAATATATTCAGGTTTTGAACAACATTTTATTGTTGTGTTATATAATTCGTACATGCCTGTTTTTAGAATGGACAAAGATAGTACTGAAGAATGTTTACACGAAGTCGTTGCCCAGCTTTTGAAATTATACCAATGGAAGGTGAATCAAGGGACAGAAAGACACGAAGCCGAGGAAGAGCTGGGAAATTTGCTTATTTTCATAAAAAGATTTTGCCTCATCAGTACAAGATCACATGTGCATTTCCTCGAAGAAGAATTCGTGACAGAATTATTGAATCTATTAGGTTTGTACATGTTTATTTATCTTCAACGCAAGGGGGAAGCTGGCGATAATCGTGTTTAAGATGTTTAAATCTAGCGATAATCGCGTTAAACATGTTTAAAGCTAGCGATAATCGTGTTTAAAGTGTTTAAAGCTAGCAATAATCGTGTTCAGCATGTTTAAAGCTAGCGATAACCGTGCTCAACATGTTTAAAGCTAGCGATAACCTTGTTTAAAATGTTTAAAGCTAACGATAATCGTGTTCAACATGTTTAAAGCTAGCGATAATCGTGTTAAACATGTTTAAAGCTAGCGATAATTGTGTTTAAAGTGTTTAAAGCTAGCAATAATCGTGTTCAGCATGTTTAAAGCTAGCGATAACCGTGCTCAACATGTTTAAAGCTAGCGATAACCTTGCTTAAAATGTTTAAAGCTAACGATAATCGTGTTCAACATGTTTAAAGCTAGCGATAACCGTGCTCAACATGTTTAAAGCTAGCGATAACCTTGTTTAAAATGTTTAAAGCTAACGATAATCGTGTTCAACATGTTTAAAGCTAGCGATAATCGTGTTCAACATGTTTAAAGCTAGTGATAATTGTGTTGAAAATGTTTGAAGCTAACGATAATCGTGTTCAGCAATTCAATTTTCAATTCAATTCAAATTTTTCGTAAAATACAAGTTTACAAAAGAAAAAATTACTATCAAAATACTTGTATTCTACGCGACCCAAGAGAAGCAGAGCTTATCTAGCTTGGGCCGAATATGTTTAAAGCTAGCGATTATCTAGCATGTTTAAAGCTAGCGATAATCGTGTTTAAAATAGAAAGAACCTGTACATTGATGGGGATATTTTTCATGAATGGCGAACACTAGGATTGATTTACCACAATATGTCAATGGGATTCGAACATGGACTGTATGACCAGAGAGCCCTGTTTTCACTGAGCTATAGAGCTCAATGAAATCGCCGAGTAACTCTTCAAGTCATGCAGCCAAAGGCTCTCCTCCCGATTGACTTTTTCGTATTTCGGCTATGTGAGCTTTCTTTAGCACCATACATATTGTGAGCTATACATAACGCACCATATATATACATATACATATAGCTCGAAGCCTATCTACGTATGCCACTTGTGTTGCAAATCTAATTGATGGAGATAATTTGCATATCCAGTGTAACTGATTTGCATGCATCAGAAAAAGCATCCTGGAGTACAATGCATGCGTTGACCAACTTACTTGACCTATCAAAACCATTTAAATTAGTTTTTGACAAAACGTTTGTTTGCTATTTACTTTTCTCTTTGCTGATTTAAGTTTGCTTTCTTTTCAGTGATTTCAGATTTCTGTCTCCGGACAAGACTACTTGCCTTGAAACTTCTAAAGTTGATCCTCCCAAGTGTTACTTCTGAGCTACAATCATCAAGAGTACATGACCAGGTAAAACGATTTATGTTTCTTTGTTTGTTTTTGTTCTAAGATTCCATAGCATGTTTTCGTATTGCGTATGCTGCAATATTCACTTTTCCTATGGAGAGAGATATGGAGAGGGAATATTAAAGAACAGTAAAGTAAAGTGGAGGTTTGGTTTATTTATTGCCTAAGACTAATCAAAACCAGATACCGTTCATACCCCGACGTAGAGAGAAACAACTACGTGTTAGAACTTGCCTAATGTTGTTATCTCTGTGTAATCGCAGTTGTAACTCAGATCTGACTCAAGTTTAGCCTTACACGCTTTTTATTTTATAAAGAACCTACCTCAAGGCCTAGTTCCTTCAGTTTCCTTAATTTTGGACCTTTTTTGACCAAATTGTAGTACCAAATTTTCCTTAATAGTTCCTTAATTTTGACCTTAAGTTCCTTAATATAAAGAGACACTTGTAAGTGAGCAAAGCTAGAAACTACTCAACGAAACATTTGATACATGCGTAGCATACAGTTTTTGTGAGTTTTGACTGTAAATTAATGTACCAAGCTTCATTATCCTTGATTGTTTTGTAATGATAACAATGTTCAAAATTGAAAAGTTCCTTAGTGATTTTATCCTTAGTAGTATAAGTTCTTAAAATTTTTCGAACTTCTACATGTAGGTTCCTTAAAGTGGCTCTTTATAAAATAGAAAGCGTGTATTGTATACTTGCCGTACAGTTTAGAAATTTTGTGATTTATGAATGGCGGGTTTACAACATTTTTCTTGGCCCTCCAGGGCGTAAAACTTGCTAATTATAGTCACTGTGCCCTGGCTTATAAATGAACACTTACATGAATTAGTTTTCTAAGTAATATCAGCCTCGCGCTTCATTTACACGTTGAGCCATTTAATAGGACTGTATGTACCAAACGCTATTTGGCTAAATATTGGTGGTTACCAAAATCGACGAGTATTTGCACTGAACCTCAAATGCTTTAAAATTTACTCTATTCATTCCTAAATGTTAGGTACTTGGGAGACTTCTTGCCTTTTTGCCTGATGTTTTATGGAAAGAACCATTCAAAGAAGCGTCTGAATGTAACTCTATCAAGAAATCAACGAATTTCAAGAGCATTCAAGTCGCATTTGAGGCAAACAAATGCAGTGGTTGCATAATAGAGAATGGAAATACCTTGGTACATAAAGTTGGAGGAATTGCAATGGGCGTAGTTAATTATCCAATGAAGACAGGCTGTTATGAGTGGAAAGTAAGTTATCTCAAGTACAAAATTACAAAGTAATCACTTAATATAGCGCAGTTTTGATGCAACGTCTTCAAGTGTACTAACCTTTAATGTCCATTCAAGACTTATCAAAATTTACTATTAATACAAAATACAATTAAAATGCAAAACTGTCACTGGTACCAACAACAGCCAACACAAATAAAGAAGTTGGGGAACACCTTCTTTATTTGATGTACTGTTGGCGACGGTTGGTTTAATCTGGAAACAGAGCCTCAAAGAATTAAACTCCTCTTTCTTTCTTTCTTTTTTTCTTCTTTTTTCTTTCAATTCTTCGAGGCTCTGGTTCTAAAGTACGGCTAGGCAAGACTTAAGTTTAATGTGGCTTTTTTGGGCGACAATATTCAATTCAATTCAATTCAAATTTTTCGTAAAATACAAGTTTACAAAAGAAGAAGTTACTATCAAAATACTTGTATTCTACGCAACCCAAGAGAAGCAGAGCTTATCTAGCTTGGGCCGCTAAATTAAGTTTAAAAATGCAATAAAATCATTGAAAATACGTAAGTAACAATGACTACTTAGATAACAATAAAGAAAGGCATAATAGGAAGAATGCAGTAAAATTTAAATCTACTCAACATAATATTAAATTTTTTTTTCTTTTTCTTTTTCTTTTTTTATTTTTACCAAATATACGGTACCACTTTATTTTACTTTTTATCTTTTAAGGTACAAGTTGTCAAGGACATCAAGGGAAATGAAGGAACTTGCGTAGGAATCACTAAATGGCCCTGCAAAGATCTCAATTACAAGAAGTCATCTGATCTGTGGTTATACGGAGCTTACAGTGGATCTATGTACCACTCAGGCACATTAACAACAGAAACACCATTTGAAACTTTCACTCAAGGAGATTACATAACTTGTGTGTTGAATTGCAATGAAGGGACGCTGTTGTTTGGAAAAAATGGAGAGGTGAGCGTGTTTACTTATACTGTAGTTATGCAAATGCTGATACTGTGCAATTCACCGGTTGCAACAACTCTTGAGTCTGGGCCTTAGTAGAGTAGTCTTGTAGTAACTACATTAAACAGTCATGTTGCTACGTTAAACAGTCGTCAGTGTGTTTAACAGGCGCGTAGTAACTATAGGGTCTTTTGACAGCCATGAACAAATTTCCTTTGTACTTGCTGATTTTTCAACATTTATCTTTTTGCATATAATTATATCTTACTGTATCAACAATAAATTTTCTAGGAACTAAAAGTGGCTTGCCATAGCCTTCCAAACAGTGAATTCTACCCCTGTGTACTGTTTTACAGTAAAACAGGCAATGAGAAGGTAAGAACCGAATTTTCAAAGCTCTTTACTGCCATCGTTACTGAAGGAATTTGTAGATTCAAACTTCTTTGGAATAGTTTCTGTTTCGAAATCTCTCTGGGCAAAAGCACGTAAACATTTGCAGCATTAAAAGCTTATGTACTAAGCCTGTCCACCATTAATTGCCTGTAAGTGTAAATTCAATCTTTTGGCTACCCTCTGTTATGTTATAGATGCTTAAGCTTTGTGCTGCTCTTTCCAATAGCTTGATTGACGTATCAAATCTATATCTGCAATTAGTATCCAGTGTATCATTTCCTTAGGTGATAATACGAGATCTAAAGAAGATACCTGGTCAATACAATTTTCATGCTGGAAGTCCCTTCTGCGCACCAGCTCCGTTCGTATTGGTCGAAGAAACGATTGGACTTTTGCGAAGATTATATGAGGATGTTTTCTGGAAAAGCAAGCTGGAACAAGAGTTCTTAAAAATCTGTCAAACTGTTGATAAAGTCTTAGAAGGAAGCTGCAAGGTAAGAGCTTTTTTGATAAGCCCCCAAATTTGGCACACGAGGGGCGATACGGTGATTGGGAATCTCGTACGTAGACTTATTACGTGAGTCGTAGTTATCACTATAGAAGTTACCTGCTGGACGCATTGAGTTCGTTTTAGTGTTAGCCTCGGTTTCATGAGCGATGACTGGAACTCAGATAATATGTCTATCTCGTATATCCATGTCGTAATAGAGGTCTCCGCAAAAAGTGGCGGCTGCTCTGCCCTTTGATTTTATTAAAGATTTGTGAATGAATTCCTGGGAATAATGTCCTTAGTTACGTATTTCGCATAGCCCCAGACGTTGAATTCGTAATTAAGGAAATTATTCCCAGAATTCCCTTCGAAAAACCTTAATAAAAACAAGGGATTTGCAGAAAGGGCCGCCCTCTTTTGCGAAAACCTCTTTTTCCACTGATTTCAAGGAAATCCCTTAGAAATTTTTTTGTTTCAACATAAATCTCGTATGCCTGTTGGAATAATTAAGTTCATTATTTCCTCAATCTGAGGAAATTTCCTTAAACGTGGAAGCACTGTAATGAACTGTCCCTGGGACCTTATGATAGAGTGTCTGCAACTTCTGTGAGTGAGACTAAACATAGAGAATAATGTTTAAGCCGCTGACCACACGGTACATTGCGTACACAGGGCCTAATGTCGGTTTTTCCCCTGCAGATAGAGCACCCTCTTTCACGTGCAATTTACAAGCATGGCAAACATTTTCCAGGCCAATAAGTAAGACAACCATACCCAAGTAAAAGACGCATACCAACATTGTGTGCCAGTAATATATAATTTCATTGTCGTAGAAAGAATTGTAATCTCCTTGCTCTTGGGAGAAGCTAAAGAGAGGTCCACTTTTCCACGCCTGCGGTCGGCCGAGTGTCATCGAGGAAACTTCAGGATTTGTCGATGTCTTTGGGCCATATTCACATAAATATGATTATTGAATCAAATGTTTGTCTTCGTTGTATTGATCCTTTGAAAAAGTTACATTTCTATGAACTCTTCTACAGGATGGTGATACATCCCAAGCTTTAAGAGCCTGCTGCCCAGAAAACTTCGCACTACTTGGGTTTATTGGTAACATTGACACTGGACTCCGAGTTGGAAGCCTATGCTCATGTGACCAAACTGAAGGTTATGTAATGGGAGGTTTTGGCCGGAAAAGCTCGTATATCACCATCCAAGATGCGAATGACGGGAAAAGAAGCATGTAAGATATGTTTTATACTTAATATTTTCAATAAAGCAACACTGATAACGATTCGTCCGTATTCTTACCAAAAGGCTCTTACAAGAACAACAACCCCACACAACAGCAACAACTTATCGGAAGCTGAATTTAGACCAATATAGCGTTCCTCGAAGGCTACAAGACAAATACTCATTATTGATCAGTTTTATCAGCTTGTGAGAGGAAGGGTTGAAGATAAATTGGGCATATATGGAAGGACTACTAGGGAAAAGCAAGGATTAAAATTACACGGTTGACCCATCGACCTCGATCTGTAGCCTGATTGATTGGTATTAATAGGAGTCCATTCTTTCTTGCTAAGGTGACTGAACCAGAGGCTGCTTTCTCGAACATTATTAGATGAAAACTGTGGTTAAACTAGGAGACAAGTCGCGCTCGCGATTGCATTCAGCGGGTCACCCAGGGTTGCTAAACGTGAGTGACAAGCGAGCAACATTTCCCCTGAGTCACGGAGACAAGAAATGTTTCTTTCGTCTCCCAGGAACATTTGCGTGTCTCTCGTTACAAATTGTGTCGTTCTGGCTAAACTTGGAGACATCTCGCGCGACATGTCTTCTAGTTTAGCCAGGCCTGAACACTCACTTCCAATTAAAATATACTAAAAAACTTATATTATTCACTATCTAATTTCAGATCCTGCAAGACTACGAAAGTAGTTCCAGTGGCTACATCCAGTTTTCAAATCGAAGATTCGGTTAAATTTTTTAAAGGTCTGTTAAAATCGGTCGTATCGGTTTGTTGTGCAGACTATAAGCTGTTGGCAAATCTAAACGGAGGCGAGATTACTACTGAAGAAGAACTGGACTGTTTATACGAAACGCAACTCGCCTTCTGCTCATTGAAATCTGCTTTGAACTTAATCGAATGCCCAATGTTCTACAAATTGATTTTCAAGCATTATCATATGTCTTCAAAGCGAGACAAATCTTCAAACAGAGATAAAACAAAGATGGCGGATAACAAAGATGACGAGTTTGGCTCAAATGATATGGAAACCATGCGAAAGCTTTTCAATAAAGTTCTTCAGCTGAGTCTTCAAAATTATCCATTGAGTAAAGAGTTTCAAATAGAAGATTTGGAAAGATGCTTATCTGTACTGCTGGAAAGAATATCAAAACCAAATGATACAAGCATCGAAAGTATGTAGACTACTCTATTATAGTGGTATATTTTTATCATTTACGCCTTGTGATACTCTTCTGGTCCTATATTTTTCTTATAGACCTTATTAGCAACAGGAGGCGACCACCAATGGCAACGCTGTCTTTGTCAAAAAGACTAATAATTTGTAATTTAGCATTGAAGGGTTGTGATGCTTACATATCGGCATACTAGGGCCTAAGTATAAGCTAGCTAAAACAAGCCTTTTAGCCCACAACTCGATCCTGAATTGGTTTCTTTTGCAGTTTTCACCATAGGTCCTCCAGATTCTTTGTCTGCTCGCGACGCTTTCTACGACAATGAAATTATATATTACTGGCACACAATGTTGGTATGCGTCTTTCTCACTTGTAGCGTCCTGTTGCTAAAACATCCTTATACTAACTTGAGACTGCCAAGAGTCGCTAGATGTTTTGGAGCTAAGACTAGTTGAAACGATATGTTCTCTAAAATGCCCTTTTCGTTGTAGCCGAAAACTTTTCTACACGACCCAAAGAAGGTATTGCTATGAAAGATTCTGTGCGGCAATTATCTGATGCTGAATCTGTTACAATACAAGAGCTGTGTAACTTCGAAATGCGAAGAAATATTGAAGAAGATCAACCTGAGAATAGTGCTGACCATCAAGAGAATACTGGTATTCCAAGCGATCGAGATTCTAATAGACCCACTCGGCATTATACGAGCTCTAACAGCCAGTTGAGGCGCCGCATCCCCGTTGGTGGGCCCGGTCGCCAAGAAAGAGGAACAAGGCCAAATCGAGTGCCATTGTCAGCTGCTGCCGCCAGGAATCGAGCGTCACGTCATATGGGCTGGATAAACATCGACCGAGAAATGTATCTTCGTCGAAGACGGATTTATCAGGCGGAGAGCAAGGATCCAGCGACAGACAAGCTCCGGGAAATACACAGAACATATCTCCTAGCGCCTCTTCAATTTTTTCGTCAGTCATGAGCGATTTTTCTGACGTCTCTGCGACCGGGCGCCTCGCAGCAGCGTCATATGGTGATGGTATTCCAGCGTCAGTTGAGCCGTTGCTTGAAATGGGTTTCACAAGAAGGCACATATGCATGGCATTGCGAGCTAATAATGGAGATGATCGAATGAATTCCATTGTGACTTGGCTTTTAGAGCATCCACTTGCTGACGAAGAGGTATATTTTTAAAAATGCATTTCCAGCTCTAGTAGTTAGGTATTCAGAAAGCCAAAGACGTTTCCACTGAGCTTTAGGGCTCAATGAAATCGCCGAGTAACTCTCCAAGCCATACATCCCGAGTTTCTCCTCCTGTTTGACTCTTTGTGTTTCGGCTTTGTTGAGCCTTCTTCAGCACCATACATGTTTGTTTGTATTTTTTATGAATGGCGAGCACTATTATAGATTCTTTACAAATGGCATTCCCCCATAGATCGGATTCAAACCTGAAATGCATGACCAGAGCGAACGACGTTTCCACTGAGCTATACAGCTCAATTAAATCGCCGAGTGAATCTCCAACTCATACAGCCTCTCCTTCCGTTTGGCATCTTTATGTTTCGGTTATGTTGTGCCTTCTTCAGCAGCATACATATTTATATCTATTTGTCATGACTTGTCTTGGTCATGCAGTCCAGGTTTGAATCCCATCTACTGTAGTATGCCCCTTGTGAAAAAATCAACACTCATATGTCTATATTTGCACGAAACAGGTAAATTCGTCTTCAGGAGAGCTTTTGCTTTTTCTTTCGTAGCTGTTATTTGTGTAACCATCTCGTTTGATTATCATTTTCCAGGAGCTTGAGAACGAGGGAATCTCTGACAATACTACTCTACCGTTGCTAAATGAGAACACTAATCAAGACTCGGTACCACGTGATCAGCCTCCAAGTGGAAGAGAGGCTAGCGCAGAGCGACGAAGAGACGTTCATGATTTATCTGAGTTCGAAGACATGTCTTTGGACAGTAGTGATACTGACAGTGGAAATGATGAAGATCAAATGACGTTAGATTATGGACCTTTATCTGAGAGTTTGATCAGGCAGCTTTTTGGGGAGGTATGTACTGTACTTAGCATCATTGCCATGTATTTAATTGTGCATCTTTCATTTGTGTATTTCGGATGATGAATGGGCATTGAAACTGCCTGCAGCACTGTTATAACAACTGTCACATCCCATAGTTATTGAAAACAATCTTGGATCGAGCTGCTACCCTTGGTATGGAAAGCATGCTAAGGGGTCTGTAGTTCCCTCTCTCTACCTTCTGGCTGTCCTTCAAATTCATCCCTTTGACTTTGCACCTAGACTAAATTTTGGCTGCTTGATACGAATTTGGTATCGAAATACTGTATCTCAGAATTGTGAAAATTTCCTTAATCGCAGTCGCTCGTCCAAAAGATCCATTCTTTGCTAATATCATGGAATTCCATGCTATACTTCAACATCACGTTTGACTATCAGCATCTCTTGACTGATAAAATAGTCGGGTAATGTAGTAATAGTAAAATATTTGAAATAGTCGAATTATGTTATGATTGTTCAAGTTAGTGGTGTTAGTGGTATGTTCAGTTCATTTTCCCAGGGCCTTAGGCTGTCAAGACTTTCTTTGTAGATGTTCATCACAATGTATTAATATGTATCAAGCTTGGATTTTCTGATATCAAGACTAACATTGATCAAAACCTTTTCTAGTTACGGATCGAGGGACGCAATTACAACACACGATCGCATTCACTTCGCCGATTATCGTCGCCTAAAAACACTGTGTTCTGTGACATTTGCCAGAAAAACTATTCCAGATATTACCAACACATGCGCACGACTCATCCCGGCTGTGGAGGTGCTAACAGTAGCCATGGTTACCGAAGTAATGGGAAATATGTTGACGGTTGGTTTGGAGGAACTTGTGGCACAGGTAGTCCATATTATCTCCTTTGTCAAAGTTGTCGAAATCGTTATCTAAATGAAGCAAAACAGGTGAAATTGCTGTCGACATTGCCGGAAAGGTATTTTGTTAATGTCCATCTTTTGCTGAATTTACCTTTTTATTTTTACTAATGCTTCCACATCTTGAATAAATGATACTTACATTACACGCATTTTTTTATAAGGAAGTGCTTTATAAGGAAGGCAGTACTCGAGTAGGCAAAAACTTAAGGAATTTCTAGTACTGGATTCAAGACTACTAGGGAATCTGACTTTTCTTCAACATAACATTTCGATTAAAAAAGATGAAGTTTTGAATTAACAGAGCAAGCAATACTTATCGCCAATGGTTTTTAATCAGTAGTAGGCCTATTCATTTCTACTCGTCTTCTGACACCTTTATAAACTATATTTCCTTGACCTTTACTTATTTTGAAGAATCGCAGAGTAAAAAGTTAAGGAATTGCTCAGGAATATTGAGTACTCAAATTTGGCCATCAGTTAAGGAATTGTCAGTACTGAGCCTGAGCCGAATTTCTTTATAAAAAAAAATGCGTGTATGTGTAGGGTAGGTTGATAGGAGCGGAATTTGTCTAAAACATCCAAATGTCGACAAAAATTGTTTACATCCAGTAAGACAATGAGATGCTCCCCTCGAAATTCGATGTAGAAAGCTGCCAGTGCCTTTGAGGAATCTATGGCTGTAATATTAGAGTCTGCTATACTAGCCTAGAAAATCTTTCAGCAATGAACAATACAATTTTCTCGATAGTTTAAATACCAATAAACTACTGGCAAATAACATTTAAAACGTATTTTTGTACTTTTACTCAATTTAGGGAAAATGAAGCTAAAATTCAGTAAAATAGGGGAGGAATTAAAGCAATCTAGGGAATTAAAGCACCCCCAAATCATGATTGATGACAGGGAAAGGGTATCAATATAGTTCAAGGGATGATTTTTAAATATTAATCAGTCTTGGCTAAACTCCGTTTTATTCCCGGGGAATGTTAGATAGCCCTTTAGGATTCCCTGATATCTTCTAAAATAGGATGTGACCTTGAACATAGACACATTGAAGAACTTCAAATCCTCCAAAAAAATATCCTTAAAATAATCCATTTTAAAAATCACTCTTGAATTCTACTGCTATCTTGCAAATGGAGTAAATGGAATAAATTTAATCGATTTGATAAAGTACTTGTACACTGAAGATCTTAGGAATGCAATACATTACAGTAAGGTCCTCACCATCGCTGTTAAACATTATGAATTCGAGAGCACAAAGCTATTAGTACCTGAGTGATATTTTCAAACGAGCTTACTTTAAGATTAATGCAATAGTAACGAACAGTTTTATTTTTCATGCTTCATAGCTGAACTTGCTGTATTTGTCTCTTTTTTAGCCATCCGTTCGATATGAGCCTCGTATCAAATGCACCTGATCTGCTAGGCATTGAGAAGGATGACGTTAAACGTGAGTAAATAAACCAAATATCTTTTTTTGCTCATTTGCTGTAGTTGACCCCCCTGTGCCAGGACTTCTTTGTCTATCAATTTGCTCTTATCACTGTTTCCTTCTTGTTTCAAATTTTTTTGTTCTGTTACCAAAATTTAGTATGTATTGGTAAAATCTTGCACGAGATCTTTGTTGTTGCATCATGCGAGTTTTGTCTCAAGTCTTAAAGTTTTGTCAGGGGGGGGGGGGTACTACCTAGTGAAGACTGACAGGTATGTGCCCCTCGTATGGGTGGGTTTTTCTTCGAAAATTCCTTACAAATTGGTCCGGTTTATGCCTAACATACCTTAGAAGTGGGTATAGAATTAAATTTCCTTAACATTTGGTACACAAATTCATACAAAAATCATAAAACTGGGCGGTGGAATGTGTAAAACAACACGTTTGATGGGTTGGTTTGTAAAAACTCGGAGGCACAACATTTCGGGTCAAGTACCCCCTCCCCTGGGAGTTTCTCAAATAACGGGCTTTTACCGTTGGCAATTAAGATTTGCATCGTTCCTCCTCCACAATTCAACCAAACTGTTTTTGTTATAATTCAACCAGAATCATACAGCTATTTGGGAAAATGGTCTTCTTAATTTTTAACCGGACTGTAGCTTTTTGTTTTTTGGATGGCAGGAGAAAGAAAAACTCGAAAATCTGTCTTTTGCGACAAATCTTAACTTCTTTGTTTGGGCTTACTTTTCAAAGAAAAATCTGCTTGTGCGCTTATTTTTAATTCGTGATTTTTCTCATTTTTAGCTTACAAAGCCTTCCTTGGTAATAATGATCCTGACCAAGTTGAAATTTTTGTTATGGATCCTGATGACACCAGCGACCGCAGTGATCAACACATTGAAGACATTGGGCTTTCTGACTGCAAGTTCGTTCCATCAGTAATCTCCTTTCCCGGTCATGATCCGCTAGGTCAGAGAACAACCCGTGAGCCATCGCCTACGATGTTGCCTAAATTTTCAGATAAGTCATCATCGGAATTCGAGTCGGCATTGTCACTCGGTCAACAAGCGGATGCTTTGACGGATAGCAATGCCCGGTTGTATGCACTGGGTAGGATCTCACGTGCATCCCAGGTACTTGTATCAAGAAAAATCGTCTATTCAGTTCTCGATGTTCTGGTAAAAACACTTAACATAGAAGAAATAAGCCGAGCATTGGTTGATTTGGGTGTCGACAACGTTCAATTGCTGCTGGATTACATGAAAATTTACTTTCAAAATTCTTCCAAACGTTCTTCTAAGAATTTGGCTGTTCCTTCTATGGCTAAAGCCTCATTTCCATGCGATGCCTCGGTTTTAAAAGTTGTCAGTGTTGCAGTTAAGGTTTTTCTCTGCCGCAGTAGAACGTCATTCACACACGTGGCTAATTATTGCAGTTCTGTGTTGCTGAACGAAGCCAAAGGTAACTGATTTTTATTTTTTTTTCCAACATTTTCTCTTCTATTCTCTTCTCCTTACAGAAATCTTGCAAATTTTAGGGACTGGTCATTATTTATGGTGTGGGCCGAAGAGAAAATGTTGGGGTAACTAAAAATATTAGTTGTATTAGATGCTGTAAACAAAAAATCCTTGAACGAAAGGACGGGGTAAAAGAAATTTTGTTAGAATTCGTTACGACTGTCATCCAGGCTATCCGAAGCCTATTCCAGTTTTAGTGAACTTAGTACGGTATTTTTTATCTTTTATATTATATTTCTATCGCGAAACGAGATTGTTTATGCCATCTAACTTCTTTT
>JACTAT010000145.1:15704-45772 GCA_014526335.1 Chrysaora quinquecirrha
ATGAACATGCTGACGAATACAGTGTGAAATGAACAAGCTGGCGAATTCGATATGAAATAATCATAAAAATGAATACAGTGTGAAATAAACATCTGTCGCAACGATGAAAATCTGCTCTGTGTGTTGCCGGTTTTAGGAAACTATGGAGGTTTATTTGCTTGTAAATGAACATTGGTCTCAGTCATTTGAAATAGGAAAGGCTTTCAAAAATCTTAAATTCTTGTTAATGTTAGGGGTTGTAACAGTATAGACAGGGTAATTTCGCCTGTAATCTAAGGAAGTGCCTAAACTTTGCTTTTAAACTCGAATCTCGGTAAATCGACCACGCTGACACTTTCACCAATATCCTCACTACGAAAGGACCTTCTCATAGAGGTCCCGATGACGTCATCATAAAATGTTAAACCTTCGAAATGTGATAAAATGTATCTTTTTTCCATCTATTTTTGCCATTTTCTTTCAAATTAAGTGGCTATTAAGCGAATTAAAATGGGTAAAAGGTATATTTTTATGACGTCACCATGACGTCGTATATCACGTGATAGAAGCATTTCTCGAATTGGCTCCTGGTCTTAAACGATTCAGTATGGTCGATTTACCGGGAATCGAGTTTAAAAACTAAGGTTAGGCACTTCCTTAGATTGTAGGCCAAAATACCCTGTCTAGTAGCTATTCTTAATATCTGCAGGATAACTCTCTTTGGACCGTTGCCATGGATGAACAGATAATCACATGGGCTTATAAGCGACCAGGAGACTGGGAGGTCGAGGTTCCAAAAGACGTCTTTCTATGGGGTTCAGGATCACATGGACAGCTAACGGATATTGGCACATCTCTTGAACCTAAACTTGCGCCTTCATTTACTCAAGTCAGACAAGTTGTCTGTGGACAGAATTGCACCTTTGTAATCCAAGCTAATGGATCTGTGCTTGCATGTGGCGAGGGAAGTTATGGTCGTCTTGGGCAAGGGAATTCTGAAGATCTTTCAAGCTTAACACAAATTTCATCGCTATCAGGTACAAACTTTTAGCGCTGCCTTATTTCGTTATATTCAGATTACAGTTACTATGTAAGGTTGGTGCCTGACCTAGTCACAAGATGTAATAAGAACTTAAGAAGACCTTATTTCTTATTTTCTTATTCATCACGTGTCCAATCTCTGCACTTTAACTGCTTTGACGTTGATGGCTAGAAATCATCTGCCGACCACTAGACGATGATTAAAATCATAACACACGCGAAAACGAAACATTTCTCTGATATGCAGATGAACTCTTGTTTTTAAGCTTCTTGTGATAAAGTTATTACGGTGGCTAGAAAGCATCTGCCGACCAATAGACGATGTTCTTTTAGGTTTCTTGCATATGAAAACGAGAGAGGCAGCTGCAACAGATTGTTGAAAAATAATAACACACGTAAAAATGAAACATTAGTCTAGATATGCGGTCGAAATCTTGTTTTTATGCTTCTTGTGATATAGTTATTACGGTGGTGTTGGTTTATGTTCTAGTTGTAATCTTCAATAACCTGGCTCTGGTAAGAGTAATATATAAAAGATGCAGACGGCGCTACTTCCTGATTTTTCATTACATGATCCTTTCAAGCATGGCAATGTCGAATGTCGTCTTAGCAGGCTCTATACTTGTAAAGATTTTGCTATTTTTTGCGAACGCCAGTAAAAGCCCTGATGCATACAATAACGGATTCTCAAGAATAGAATCGGTTTTTTTGCTTTCAATGGCGATTATGCCCGTGCTTAATGCTGCCTTGCTGTCTGTTAATCGATTCATTCTATGTCATGTTGGCATCAGGTATCGGAATATCATTTCAAGAAGAACAATGCTCGTATCTATTATTGGTATTTGGGTATTGACCTGTGCATCGTTTAGCATCGACCAAGCAACAGCAGTGAAGAAAGTTGGCACAATGGTGATGATTTCTTCAATTTGATCGGCCATCTTGTGGGTCACATTCTGTCTTGTTGCTTTTGCTGCAATTTTTGTCGCTCATAGCCGCACGTTTTTCATTGTGAAACATAAGATTTGCATTCAACCCGACGGTTCAAGAGTTACATTTGGAGTGCCAAACTCAGTTCAAATCGACATTCAGCCTTCACTCTCTCCACATTCAGCTCACATTCAGCCTTCAACCTCTGTACATTCAGCTCACGTTCAGCCTTCAACCACTGCACATTCAGCTCACATTCAGCCTTCAACCTCTGCACATTCAGCTCACGTTCAGCCTTCGGCCACTGAACATTCAGCTCATATTCAGCCTTCAACCACTGCACATTCAGCTCACATTCAGCCTTCAACCACTGCAAATTCAGATCACATTCAGCCTTCACTGTCTCCACATTCTGCTCACGTTCATCATTCAACCTCTGCAGATTCAGCTCACATTCAGTCTTCAACCACTGCACATTCAGCTCACATTCAGCCTTCAACCACTGCACACTCAGCTCTCATTCAGTCTTCAACCTCTTCACATTCAGCTCATATTCAGCCTTCAACCTCTGAAAATTCAGCTCACATTCAGCCTTCACTCTCTCCACATTCAGCTCGCATTCATCATTCAACCTCTGCAGATTCAGCTCACATTCAGCCTTCAACCTCTGCAAATTCAGATCACATTCCGTCTTCAACCTCTGCACATTCAGCTCACATTCATCATTCAACCTCTGCACATTCAGCTCACATTCAGCCTTCGACCTCTGCACATTCAGCTCACATTCAGCCTTCAACCTCTGCATGTTCAGCTCACATTCAGCCTTCAACCTCTGTAAATTCAGATCACATTCCGTCTTCAACCACTGCACATTCAGCTCACATTCTGCCTTCGACCTCAGCACATTCAGCTCACATTCAGCCTTCAACCACTGCACATTCAGCTCACATTCAGCCTTCAACCTCTGCAAATTCAGATCACATTCAGCCTTCAACCACTGCACATTCAGCTCACATTCAGCCTTCAACCTCTGCAAATTCAGATCACATTCCGTCTTCAACCTCTGCACATTCAGCTCAAATTCAGCCTTCAACCTCTGCAAATTCAGATCACATTCAGCCTTCAACCACTGCACATTCAGCTCACATTCAGCCTTCAACCTCTGCAAATTCAGATCACATTCCGTCTTCAACCTCTGCACATTCAGCTCACATGCATCATTCAACCTCTGCACATTCAGCTCACATTCAGCCTTCGACCTCTGCACATTCATCTCACATTCAGCCTTCAACCACTGCACATTCAGCTCACATTCAGCCTTCAACCTCTGCAAATTCAGATCACATTCCGTCTTCAACCTCTGCACATTCAGCTCGCATTCATCATTCAACCTCTGCAGATTCAGCTCACATGCAGTCTTCAACCTCTGCAAATTCAGATCACATTCAGTCTTCAACCACTGCACATTCAGCTCACATTCAGCCTTCGACCTCTGCAAATTCAGATCACATTCATCATTCAACCTTTGCACATTCAGCTCACATTCAGCCTTCAACCACTGCACATTCAGCTCACATTCAGCCTTCAACCACTGCACATTCAGCTCACATGCAGTCTTCAACCTCTGCAAATTCAGATCACATTCTCTCTTCAACCACTGCACATTCAGCTCACATGCAGTCTTCAACCTCTGCGAATTCAGATCACATTCTCTCTTCAACCACTGCACATTCAGCTCACATTCAGCCTTCAACCACTGCACATTCAGCTCACATTCAGCCCTCAACCACTGCACATTCAGCTCACATTCAGCCTTTGTCCTCTGCCAAAACACAGTCAGACAACTTCTGGTTGATAAAACGCTGTGTCAAACTCACAAGCGGTACAGTGATGATTTGTCTCTGGTACAGTTTGACGATAATGCCATTTACTGTTTGCGTGATTCTTACAAGTATTAAAGGTGGAGTTTCTGATGCCAATGCAGTAAAGATCCAGAGATGGTGCAGTATTTTTATTTGTTTGCAAGCAATAATCGACCCAGTCATCTACATTTTATCAACAAAAGAAATCAGAAAAGGCTTCAAAAAAGAATGGAAGTGCTTAAAGGAATACATAGTCAATTGTTTTGCTACGCAAGAGCCTTGAGATTGTTACTTGATCATTACGAGCAAGACTGCAACAACTAAGCATCTAAATACTAAAACAATAGAACTCTGAATAGATGTCAATACATGAGTTAAAGGTGTTTTCGCCTATTGTTTGGTGTGTACAGTAGCTCTACTGTTCGACTGATAATACTGTTACATGAAATACTAAAGAAACATAATCGTTAACTTTAGTAAATTTGGACATGGATTAGTTTGGGTAGTTTTTTTTTTCTGTACTACACAGTTTCATCATAGAAATGACTTAATCAGAAAGCGTGTACTCTAGCGACGTGGACACTATATATGGTTTTTTTAATAACGTCAGAGTATGTAAAATAAAGTATACTTAATATGTATAATGCGCTACAAGCACATGCTCTTATTATGATTCATGGGAAATATAGCTTCTGTTGCGCGTTTCGTTTTAATCTTTTCGCTCTCCGCCAAACGTAGCGCTTGACTCCTGAGTTTCATTGGATCCATATGTAAAGTGAACGATCAAGCAAAGTTCAAAAAACTTGCGCGCAAATAAGGCGCACAAACCGAATAGATACGCCTTAAAGATCCATGGGCAGACGCGTGCGAGTAAGTGAGAGGGGCTAGAAACTTCTTTGTTATCGAAAGAAGCACCGTCCCTATCTCAGATACTTCTTAGAATAATTGGCCATCTGCATAATCTCAGCTATATACTGTAGATACCGAAACTTCGTGAGAATGTTGAATAAGTCAAATGGTTGCGCAGCTGCATAGTATACGAAAATCAAGTGTCGGTAAAAGTTTTCAAAGAAACTGCTCTTCCAATTATTAAGCAACTGGGATGGCAAACAGTGAATGATTTCACTGAAAAATATGCAACCAAGGAATTAGGAACAGATTAAGAATAAAGGCTCATAAAGGCGAAAACTTAAAGTGCTTATGACACCAAACTTTAAACAATTTTTAAGTGATGTCACAGTTTCAGCAAAATCACACCAAAATTGGCCGAAAACTATGTGGAAAACATGAATAAAATCCAAAAAATTATACTACATGCCATATTATATCTTGCTTGATAGTTATCAATGAAATTCTTTGCATTTCCTTGCTAAGAACATCTGCTTTCGGAATCTACATCTTGTTTTTATGCCTAGGTCAAAATTGCAAGTATTTTGGCAGATTTTTGTGGTAGATACCACGGTCCAAACCGATTTGACGTTTGAGATAACTCCCTTAGATCTGGATCTCATACCAAATATTATTCATTTTTTTCACCTGCAGCGAAAGTTCGTAATCCTAACATTGGATTCCAAGGCCACAGAACATTTTGTTCGAAAATATATCCCTGGCTACACGTGTGACGCTTAGTTTTTCCGGTCTAGGCGGTAATTTTTGAACATGTCTGACGTCATTTCAAGCAAAAAGTCGCACGTTTAGCCGTTTCCTTTTTTCTCCTCTGCAACGAAATTTCCTAATTCTAACCTTTTAAAATTATTTTCAGGCTACGTTGTAGTTCAACTTGCGACGTCGTTAGGTTCAGATGGACACTGCCTGGCTTTAACCGATTCTGGTGAAGTATTTAGCTGGGGTGATGGAGACTACGGTAAACTCGGCCATGGAACAAGTGAGAGACAGAGAAGACCAAAACAGATTATGGCTTTGCAAGGGGAAGAGGTTATTCAGGTTTGTAATACCCTTTGTAACCATTTACCTTATGCCAAGAAGGGCCCCTTGAAGAACTTTCCGGGACTTATCTTCTCCGTAAACCTTGCGGATTTTCCGCTTTTTATTTAAAGACCGATCTCTATTAAAGCGAATCCTGGCGATCGCAAGCGACTCAAGGTCTTCTCCTTTGAAGACACTTAACGCCCATTTCCACTTAGTTCGCATTCGCTGTTCGCTGTTCTCTAGCCATCAAAAAAGCGAACGCGAAGCGATTCTGATTTCCACTGCAATTCAAGCTCGAGATTTCGAAAAAGTTTTACTTTGGTTATCGCCTAAAATTGATCACGAAGGCTGTATTGTGTTCGCAAGCAAGCGGCGAACTGCAAATTCGCTAGCGAACAGCGAATGCGAACGAAGTGGAAATGGGCCATTATAGAGTATTTTATACAAATGAGATTGCCTCTTCAAGAAATATAGTATGCCAATTGTCTTACCATCGCCTGCCTAAGTTTCAAGTTTCAATGCCTCTCTTACACCTTCAGATATACCAGCTTTAATTATGCTTGTTCTTTTAATAACTTTGTTCTCAATTCGCTATTAGGTTGCCTGTGGACACAAGAGCTCCGCTGTTGTCACCTCAGATGGAAAACTTTTCACGTTCGGAAATGGAGATTTCGGCAAGCTTGGAGATGGAAGCTCGCAGAACAAAAATAAACCGCAGAGAATAAAATTCGGGGAAGAGAAAATTGGACAGGTTTTTTACAAGTTTTTTTATAAGGAACACCTTTGTAAAGGAACTTGAGACTGAAAATTCCGAAAAAATTAAGGAATTTTAAGGAATAATGGAGGCTCGGATGAAAACTAAGAATAAATTTTCTCAAGAGCAAGACGGTTTATACCGAGAGGCATTTCACTCTTCTAAAAGGTGTATGAGATTTCTGATGGAACAAAAGGATTTCCAAGGGATTTCCTTGGAATCAATGGAAATTACAGCAAGGATTTACGAGATTCCCAAGGAGTGAATTGCCCCTCGGTTGTGCTAATCAACTACAATCTTGGACAAAATATATTGGAACGGCCTAAATAGTTTTGCTATTATCTATTGATCCCCCCTTCTCCCCCGTTACAATGTTGTTTCGTATAAAAGTTTTCTTGCTCTACTACCAACATTGTTTTGGGGGTAAAAGGGGGAAGAATTGGAGTTATGGAAGTAGAAAATCAATGGTATAGGCCATATTCTTTGGAGAAAATGCGTTGTTCCAAATATTTTGTCCAAGATTGTAGGTCTGAGATTTTGTTAAACTTTTTCGTAAAGATACATCATTGCGAACTTTTCAATTACATTGAAAGCAAGAATAGAGCAAAAAAAAGAGTTTTTAGGGGGCACCAGTCATTGTGTGAGGGCTGAAATACCAGATATGTTAAGCAACTTTGAGGGCTGGACTGAAAGTCAAGTTGCTTATTAAAAAGAACGGTTCATAATTTTCACGATATTTTGCTCATTTCTTCTATGGGAATGCCGTTTGAGCACTTTCTATTTGTTTTAGGTTGCATGTGGTCCAAACCATACTTTAGCACTTTCAGCAGATGGTAACACGTTATATGCCTTTGGTGAAGGTGAATTTGGCCAGCTTGGTATTGGACGATGCTCTCATAAGGCACTTCCAGCAGTGGTTACTCATCTCATCAAGTCAGATATAAAAAAGATCTGTTGTGGAGCTCAATTTTCTGTCGCATTAACCAAGTCTGGACGTGTTTACTTTTTCGGACACTGTAAGTAAAATATCTTATAAAATCTTGATTTTGATTTCAATAAACCTTCTTGTTATATCCCCGTCAGGGCTGTTGTAAAATGCAGACTGTACTACAGCACAAACCCACAAATAAAAACCAAAAATCAAGAGACAGTGTTTTTTTGCTTCTTAAATTTTCTCCTAATATGCAAGGGACAATGCATACCAAAGCCCAGAAAGTCGATAAGCATGATAAGTGAACATACAGGAAGTGATTCCCATTATTAAAATTTAAATGAAACTGTTGAGGACGTTTAAAAGAGGGATGCTTTAGGGAGGCTTTTTAGAGAATGACTCTTGTTAGTGGGAGGCGATTATTCAGATATACATGAACTTAAGAGTCCGTTCTTTTGGGACTTTTATCTCTTCTGAATTCTGAAAAGAGTAGAATTCGCAGTCTTCGATTCTTTCGATTCCTGACGCCGAAAAACGTACAGATTTGAAAGCAGAAGACTTTCGAGATTTGATTTGAACGATTTATCTGCGAAGACTGTGAAATCTTCCAGCTCTGAGGTCAGGAGTGTTGGGGGCCTTCAAAGTCTCCGATTTTCTTAAATCTTGTCCAAAAGACCGGACTTGCAGTCGCTCGGAAGTTCCCAGGAATAGGAAGACGAAGTAACAGGTCCCAAAAGACTGCACTATACCCTAAAAGCCAGGGGAAAACCATTGATTTCTATTATTTCTTTTAAAGCTCGATACCTTGGAAATAGCGAACGCAGAACACACGAAGATGGATATCCACAAATTGTGACGTCATTCGGAGATACTGTTATATGGGACATTTCTGTTAGCGTTGAGTTTATCCTTGCTTTGGATTCAACTGGTGACGTGTGGGGATGGGGTAACAACCGTCAAGGACAGCTGGGGCTGGGTCACTGTGATTCTCAGCCGGTTCCAATAAAGTTACCTCTTTTAAAAGGAAAAGGAGTTGCTCAGATTTCTGCAGGTAATAGATTTTTGCAATTGTATATTTTTTTATGTTATACCGCATTCACACTGTAATTTAAACCAGTTTAAATTAAACCAGTTTAATAAATGTTGCATTCTGATTGGTCAATCCAGTGAATGAAATTGATCTGATTGGTTGAAGTGTGAACTGGTTTAAACAAAGCCGGTTTAAATCTGTCAATGTGAAAGCAGTATTCGTAGAAATTTAGAACCCGTTAAGGTGAAGGTGAAATGGTGTTTTAGCGCCAGTCGCTAGGATCTCAGTAGTATGTTTACTAATCGAAACCTTGACCCTGGCTGTGACGCTACCGTGGCTGAGCTCGAACCATGACCACGCTGAGCTTTTGAAACCACGAGTCAGCTGGATTACACGGGAGCGGGTCCGAGCTGATCCGTTCCCATAAAAGGTCACGATAGACTTCGTTTACACGGCTGCGCAAGGATCCCTTCCTTTCTGGGAAAGGAATCGTATCTTTTTTGGTACGCTAGAAAAGTGCATCAATTTGGATCCGTCTCCGGTCCGTTCCCGTGTAAACGCAGTGAAACCGTACCCATATCGTACCCGACGGATACGGATATTTTGGATCCGTATCTTGTTCTCTTGCGTAAACGGGGTTGTTGTTGTTGTTGTCAAGTTATTTTAATTCGAAATAATAATTTCTAGCTTCTTAAATTATATATTAATATAAGAAACTAATCTAATTCGAATGTTTACAATGAATTTATTACATACACTACATACACTACAATGCATAGTTACATTAAATAAACTCAGTGGAGTCTTACAATAGTGAAGAAACACTAATTTACTTTAGCATGTTTTTATTAAGCTTTGAAACTCTTTGTTGTTTTGGCCTGACTTAATTTCAGCTGAAAGAAAGTTCCAGGTTGTTCTTATTGCTTTTCAATCATTTCCAAAAACCTTCATCCCCAACCAGGCAGGCTATCTCCTTTGTAGTATCATACAAAGAATCGAACCCAAGAAAATGGCAGAGCTGAAATTGTTTCCCTTAATACGAGTGGGTACAGTTAAAAATTCTAGACTAAAAATGGCTTTCAAACGAAACCTCAGCCCAAAAATATGGTACGCCAACCCCTGTTTCAAAAAGTGATCACTACCCCTCTGGTGTTTTATGCAGAGGTCTTATTCCTTCGTTCTAAGGTTCTAAGTTTGCTCGGCTTGCAAGTTCCAGTTTGAATCTAAAAGATTTATCTTTAATAATTTTAGGAAAATCGCATGCTGCTGCCTGGCTCGCATCTCCTATTCCAACAAAGAAATCTGGAAATCAAAATGAAATTGAATTAGGAATACCGATGAATATTCCACCTGAATATTCTTCAATATCCGAATGCAGAATAGTCGACATTCGACAAAGACTAAAAGTACTTCATAAATATTCTGACTTGGTATCGAAGTCTTGGAGACTTATAGATTTCAACAAAAAAGAGGTTAGGCGACTAATATTTTCATCTTTTGAGTTTAATGTTGCCTAATATCATCTTTATGTTGTTGGAAAGTCTTTGAGTGGAACGAAATTTCACAATTGCGAGAAACAGCGGAAATATCTTCGGACTGCGTAGCTACCATAAGATGTAAAAGAGGGAACTTTCAACGTCTACCTTCACCCACAAGAACCTCAAACTATCCCTATCTTCTTCTGACACATCAATCTGATGAAAAGCTTTCTGTACGTCACAAACAACTGCAACTGGATGCATTCTGTAGCGCAACATCACATCAAATAACAAAGGCATTTGAGATGGTCCCTTTTTAAGGCACTCATTAAATGATGGTCTGTTTTTTCGTTATTTGCAGATGCATCGAACACATCTCTTACTTTTGTTGACTCGGCCTCTTGTCTTCGTACGGCATGATGTGGAATATAATGTGGTGTTCCCTTTGGCTTTTCCTCTGGCACAGTTTCAACGATTCCTGTGCCTACCACAAAAAACTTGTTCATTTCTGAATTCTCGTGCCGGTGTATGCCAGGTAATTAGGTCGCACTTCCCAGGCATTAGGATATATAGGATAAAATTACACGTCCCTACCAATATCTTTCAGCACAATTTTCGACAAAGAGAGCAACCACCCTGCGTGTCCAAACATCAACATGGCTCTAAACATTATTCTTCGATAGGGCATCACTTACTTGACAACCAAAACGGTGCAGAAAAAAACAGTGAGGATTGCTCTCAAATAATAAGCAAAGCAAGATCCTTGTTCTATTTTGGAGTTTTAGAATCTGTCCATGTCAAAACCGAAAGGCCTTTTCTCGCAGTTTATGTTACTTTGGTCAATGAAGACAGCGGGGCTGATTTACGCTATAGTGTTCCAAAATCTCGGAATCCCGATAAAGAATGAATGATTTTTTGTCCTAATCAAATTTTTATTTATTTTTAAATTACATTTTCCTAGGGTTTCGTATCGTCCTGCGTAGAAGGACTGCGTAGCGGAACACTGCGTCCTGTACTCCTTCCTCGAGTTTATTCTCTTCCGATGGTTAGAGCTATCAACCGGACCATGATAAGTCACAAGAATACTGGACCGCAGATTAAAGTGAAAAGATTCGACAAAAAGTAAGTAGAATATTGTCGAAGTTATGTATGCTCCCTCAACACTATATCGGTACGACACCGGCATGATTTGACATCGGTACGGTACGAAACCATGTCGGCATGGGTTTTTATCATTCAGATTGCACAGGCGTGGATATTGACTTGGGCTTTACAATTTTTTTATGCCCGTATGATGTGGTACTGATGTTGTGTAAACGGCTGGTCAAAATATAAAATATCTCACACTGGTGTCATCATACCGGTGTGGTACCGGCATCGTACGAACGGGGTCTGTTAGTCTGTTAGTAATTCAAAGTCTGTTAACCCCCCCCGGGGCCTGTTAAGCTTTGAAGCTTTTTGACTGGGGGCTTCTAAGAGGGGGGCTTTGGTAAAAGCTTGAGCATAGCCTGCTTGCGCAAGTCAAGAAGGATATTACAGACGTAAACAAGAATTAGATAAGAAAGTCCTGAGCTTGAAAGACAAGAAATGGTCGCCTTCATCTTAAGACATATAACTGGGATATAGATACATTATATACTAGATTAACGTAACGCTTACCATTTTATTTTGTGTGTTCACGCCTGTAGAAGTCAGTGATTGTTATATAAAGAGGGGGGCCTATTTCAAATCTGTGCACTTTCAAGGGGCAAGGGGTCTTAATTGAAAAGGTGCCAAATAGAAGCCAAATATTGAGAGGGACTTTAAAATTCGTTCACAGTGTTTGTATTCAGTTTTCATATTGATTTTGCCTCACGTGGAAGTTAAATTGTCTAGCTACATTGTCTGCCAAATGCCTTGGAACACTTGTTCTGTTTTCTCTATAGAAACAGCAGCAGTTCCCCCTCCCCCTCTGCAAACAATGTTGGTAAACGGAGAGTACGTCTACCTCACGCGCATCAGTTCTGCGCTTTGCCAAAGTAAAGACTGTAAAGACTGCCTGTCAGCAAATAACATTGTTTCTGATTGGGGGGAGGGGTTAACTCGCTGTATTTTTCAGAGAAGAAGGAACGGAAGTCATATTCCGCAAAAAAGGCGTTCCACGTTCCAACGACTTTGGCAGACATTTTATTACTGAAGTCTGTTGCTTTTGTTTAAGTCTTGCTAGGTTCGTGTTGATAGGAAGCTTAACTATGTTACTTTTGCATAAGGGGTAGAAAGTCTTGCTCAGTTTACAAGCAAGACTGTGACAGGCATTCTAGCTTCGTGTTGAAATCAAACTCAATTGTGTTGCTTTTTCCAAAGGGGCAGAAAATTTGGCTCAGTTTATAAGCAAGTCGCAAAACATGTTTTGAAATGCAAACCAAAAGACCTGTGTTTTCCATCACGAGCATGGAAAATTCGATTAATAGATGAGGCTGCAGATGATGCCGGTGGAGTATTTGATGAAGTCATGACAGAAATGTGCCAGGTTAGTATGGGTTTATCACGTGTGCCTGACCGCAGCGCTGTAAATTGCGAAAGAACCAGAACTGGCTCTGGATCGAACCAGTAAACGGGCTCTGAAGCTTACCATCCATTTAGACGCTAGTGGGTTTTTTATGACTATATGATTATATTTAAACTACTCCAAAAGTTATTATTTAAAGATAAGATAATAAGTTTGTGATTTTTTATCTAGGAAGTTGAAGCGGCAGATTCTGATCTCAACTTGTTAATCCCAACTCCAAATGCACTTGCTGATCATGGTTTTAACAGAGACAGGTATTTTCTATCTCTTAAAATTCTTTCTCTATACTTGTAGCGTTTCCCTCGCATACGGACAAGTGTACACTTATATCAACATGACGTTTTCACAGAGATACCTTATTCATATGACCCTTTATAGGAATAGCTAAGATCCATGAAATGCTTTATAATGGTTTGTGCATTTTTTAGGTAGTTTTACTCGCCTCTTTTTCATGTATCTAATGGTTACATTGCAAACAGATCTTTTACCAGAGCGTAAATTTACCAATAGTGTTGTTATAGTCTAAATCCAATGAGCCTTCCGCCCTTATTGGAAAATTATGGTTTCTATATGTTGTTAGATTGTCATAACACAGCATTCATCGTATGGGCAAAGATAGCTCGAAATTTATTGGTCTATCTTGCCACTCATTGCCGTTCTGAACCCATTTTTCGACAAACCCATTTTGCCGTTGCATATGTGTTTAGTTCAGAGCAGTTTGTCACTTGCAAGTTCTTGTCTGCCTCGCGGTGTCTTGCAAATAAAAGCGCTTGCAATTGTAAGTAACGTTAAGCTATTGCTAAACTAGGAGACATGTCACGCGCGACATTTTATTCGGCGTGTCTCCCAGCGTGGCTAAACATGCGATTGACAAGCGAGCAACATGTCCCCGAGTCACAGAGGCAATAAATGTTTCTTTTGTCTCCCAGAAACATTTGCCTGTCTCTTGCTACGAATTTTGTCGCGTGCTACAAAGATTCCGAGGTGGCTAAACTGGGAGACACCGAGGGGACATCAATGTTGCGTGCGACATGTCTCCTAGTTTAGCCTGGCCTTTAACGTTGAACTAAAAAATTGTAGAAATATTAGAGATATGGTTTTCACAGTACCATCTTGTGCATTGGCGTCGGTCGCCTTTTCCTTCATCGTCTTTTCCACGTGCTTCCCTCCGCCTCCCATCTTCATTTATAGATTCATCTCATAGATTCATTTATAGTTTACCTAAATTCTGTGCCTTGTCATTCTGAGTCATTTGGCCCTTTATTTATCAAGCTTATCTCTCTTCCCAGGTTCATACTAAATCCAAATGCGAATTCTACAGAAGACCTTGAGAATTTACGATTCCTTGGCATCTTGATGTCTATTGCAATAAGGACAAAGAAGCCACTAAATCTTCACTTGGCTCCAACTGTTTGGAAACAGCTTGCAGATATTCCTTTAAATTTGGACGATGTGGAAGAGGTACTGTTTATAATGTTCTTTAATGTAAACTTGCTTGAATAAGTTTTATTTGCATATATCAAGGGACTGTAGCTGTACCTCAAGGATCCAATTAGGGTCCTCCATTGTTTAATATGTGATTTGTCCCCATAACTCCATTTTCACACCTAGATTCTTTTATATTCAGCTTTAAATATTCAACCACAGATTCAGTGGAGAAAATTCATTAAATTTTGAATTTTTTAGGTGAAGATGAAAAGCAAAAATTAATGCAATTCATGTATTATTTATGTATTGCTTCTGTACTCAGTCGATTCCAATTTCGTATGGTCTATATCCATTCAATATCCATTCAATTATATTCTGATAAACCTACCTCAAGGATTCGATTTGTGTTTCTTCTTTATTGCTGGCACACTCTCTCTTATTCCAGTTTATATCAACCTTGTAAACCGTGCCATTTTATTTTCTCTACAATACTTTGCAGATTGATGTGCTTTTTCTTCGCAATATAAAAGGCATCAGAGATATTGAGAAAAGTGGTATTGATGAAGAGTCATTTTCTGAGGTAAGCAATTTAATGCACATCGTGTCATGTGGCGTAAAACCAAAACTATGCAGAGTTCTTCTTCCGTCATTTGATTTTCTTTGCTTTTTTGTTCACTACTCACTAGGCATACAGGGCATCTTTTAAGCATTTGCGACTGGTGGGGCAAAGTTCCAAGAGGCCCGGATCCTATGAATATGTGCCTGCATGGAACGTGCACTAACCTCTTGACACATCCTTTTCTACTGACAGCGCCTTTAGCGTGATGCACATTTTTTGTCCACTCAAGGAATACCTGTCTTCTAGTTGTTGTTAACCAATGGCGCAATGTTGTACCTAGCTGCACCAAGGAACTACAATGCACCATTCTAGGGGGTCCCGGGGCATGCTGCCCAGGAAAATTATTTTCATATCCATACCTCTACATTGGTTTTCTTGCATGCAAACAACCATCGATAATATTGTATCTCACAGCTGACACAGCTCTGTCCTTCAAATTGTGAGATGAAGTCTTTGACACTTTGCCACAGCAGCTTAATTGCAATGTTGTATAGTGGACAGCCGAATCACCGAGGAGCAATTATTCTAGCACGTAGAAGGCTCCTTGAATGAGACTTTTTAACTAAAATACAGCACACAAAAAGAATATTGTTTCGCAAAGCCCTAACCAAATAGAGGCCCGTCACTAATGGGGCAAAACCAGGTTCTCGCAGAGGAGTTCTGGGGCAGTCAGAAGGGCAATTGCCCCACCACTCAGTACGTTAAAAGATGCCCTGCTAGGCAATGAATAATGATCTCGACAGGCGTTCTTTAATTAAGTGGGAGACTTCATTGATATTTACTGTAGATAGTCCGTGAGCTAGTTTATTGTGCATTGTTATTAATATGCTTAAGGACAAACTTGTGCGCCTGTTTCTATATCGCTGGCTCAATAATAATGTCTGACTGTGATTGGTAGTTTGCAGATATCTTTGTTACAAATTTGTGTGTAAAGAACCGAGCTTTAGCCTCGTTGTCTGCGTACAACCATAAACTTTTCTTCCGTAAAGAGACTTTACGAACGAAGTGTTTACGGTTGCACTCAGACTATAACCTCTTAGTTTTCACTAACTCGTGTAATTCAATCCTGAACAAGTTGTATTAAGTGAAACTCTTTTTAACTTGTCTTTTCGTTTTGCACAGACAATTCCTCTCGACTCCTTTGAAAGCCAAGGTTCAGATGGTAAATTTGTGCCGGTTATTCCCGGCGGTCAGAGTAAACCGTTAACCTTCGATAACCGTATTGAATATGTTGATCATGCTATACGTCATCGTCTTGAAGAATCTTCATTGCAAATAGCTGCAGTTCAAGACGGAATGCGTGGAATAATACCACTACCAGTTTTGCATCTAATGACTGCCAGAAAACTTGAGGAATTGGTATGTGGTGCAAGTTCTATTGACGTAGAAGCTTTGAAAAAAATAGTCAGGTATGTCAAGTATTGGCTTGTTTATTTCCGTATCTGGTTTTTCATTTATTCGTCATCACAACTTTCTGCAAAGAGAGCAACCACCCCGCAACTCTAGGCAACAACCCACCCTTTAACATGATTCTGCAATATGACAGCATATAGCTACTAGATCACCCAGAATGTGCGGAAAATTACAACAAGCATTGTTTGCAAATAATTGACAAGGTTAGATCCTCGTTTCATCTCGGCACTTTTGAATGTGCCCACATTAAAATCAAAATGCCAGTTCTGTGTAGACAGAAAGAGTTCGTTTTCTCACTTGGACTCTTCAATTAATTTTCATCCTTCCGGCTGAAACCTGATTGGTGTTTAAAACACCATGCCAATTCAGCTTTTCTTTCTGACTGGTGCATTTCGAGCCGCCTCTGGGTATAAATTCCACCTCAGTTTATTGTTTCGGTCTGTTTCTGACGTTCATACTCTGAGGAGTGTCAGATGAAAAAAGCTTTTAAGTATGCCCGAAAATGTTTCCGCTGTTTATCGCAATTCTGAACATTTTCATTTATATTTTTATTTATTTATTAAATTGCGTTTATGTTTGCTTTTGTTTCCTAAGTTGTTTTCATGTTTATTTGTGGCTATGCGTATGTTAATGTTTTTTTATATTTAATTTTTATTTTTGTGTTTATGTTCATTGTATGTCTTAAATTGTGCTTATGACCGAGTTTATTATTATGTTTCATTCTTACGTTTATGTTTATGTATCTATATATAATATCTATATTTATGTTTATATTTATGTTTAGATCTTGTATACGTTGGTGTTGATTTTTATGTTTGATATTTTTTGTGGTTGAGTAAATGTTTATGCTTATGTTTATGTTTAGATTTATGTTTGCAGCTTTTTTTATGTTAACGTTACGTTTATGTTCATGTTATGTATGTTCATTATGTTTGTGTCCATGTTTATGTTTACGTTATGTTTATGCTTATGTTTTTGTTTATGTATGTTTTTGTTTATTTAACGCTTAATAGTATGTTTTAAGCTGAATTTATTATTATGTTAATGTTTATGTTTTCAGTTCAGATGTATGTACATTATCGTTTATGCTGGTAGATTTACAGTTTATTGATGGCTATGTTTTGATAATCTTATTAATTGCAGGATAACATCATAACAGCAAACTCTCTTCAAGTTTATTATCCTGTGACCATCTTATTGCCTTGTTTTAAATACCCACAGATATGTTTTCATACCTTAGGCATTGTGCTAGACAATGCAAAGAACTTCTGCTTATCCACACAATCAAAGTGGTGTATTTTCTTGTAGGTATCGTGAGACGAGGCCGACGCATCCCTCAGTAGTTTGGTTGTGGGAAATATTAGAATCCTTCAATCAAGATGAAAGAGTGTTGTTTTTGCGGTTTGTTTCTGGAAGATCAAGACTACCTTCGAATATCGCTGACTTTCCTCAAAAATTACAGATTGTTGGAGTTGATAACGTAAGTGTGTCTATCTTAGTCATTGACTTTTTAGTTCTTATATATGCCCGACTGTAGCTAAATTCATGAGAGACATGCTGGGAGAAATGTTGGCAGTATTTGGCCACCTAGTTTGGTGAGCCAACATTATATTGGGTGATGCTTGTTGATGTTTGAAAAGGGTTAAAGCATTTCAGAGTGTTGTCTACGTTTGGCCACCCCTGCCCTTCCCAACAGCAGCCTGCATGCAAAAAGAAGTTCGTCGGAATGTTTGGTGTGATGATGGCGCTTGTTCAAGCCTTTAAGTTAAAGTATAGGTCTTAGCTCTTTCGTTGGGGGTTGTACTGTGCTTGCTTTGCCAGGGTCCGAGCATCAATGGTAACACCTCAAAGAGACGATGCCATCACTGCTTGGTCCATACTTAAGGTTTAAACAAGAAGAGAATGTGAAAGGCGGAATGAAGAATGCGCCTATTCTATTCCAAGGCACATTCTGGTCAAGGCAATCGTCGAATACTTGAAACAGATATTTTTCAGGAATCGTGTTCTGAAATCATTGCAGAGATTTGTCAAGCCCCAAGCAAACATGCTTTCAAACACAGTAATCTACCGTATACTTTAGGAGCAGTGAGTACACCAGTCTTTACCATATTCCTTGTCTTTGCTCGTAGCCAATTGACGGTTTACCAACTGCCCAAACATGTTTTCTTGTTCTACGATTGCCAACGTACACTTCAAAAAGCATCATGACTGAACGAATCAGATATGCCATTCATAACTGCAGATCCATCGATATGGATAACTATATGTTAGAAAGAAATCAACAGAACGAAGAGGTAGAAAATGAATATTCAAATTAGTAAAATTTATTCAATTAGTTGAGATTTTAAACTATTTTCCTGTTGTTTTTAAGAAATTTGTTGAATTTATGTTTATTCTTGTGTTTCAACTTTATCTTTCTCATTCTCTTCTTGTAGCTAGTTGTTTAAGGAGTCAACTATAAGAGCCTTTTTGGTAAGTTTTGTACTCTGCGGAGCAGAGTCCAGAAAAGCGTTCAACCTTCCTCCAAACAAGAATACCCCTAGCTGAAAACCTTCCTCACTAAAAAATCAAAAACAGGCGTGTCTTAGGTGTGGCATCATATTTTCTTTTGTTCTAACTGACCTTCCTCCGGTCAATGACCGTGTGACCGTAGCTTTTTCTAAAATTTCAAAATAAAAACAACAACTTTTTATCGGTAAAACATGTTTCGAACAACCACTGTTCATCTTCAGTTACATAGCTACATAAAAGGTAGAATCAAGTATAGCAACGTATTAAATCTATAAAAATTCTTACATAACTTTTTCTTGGCTCTGCTGCGGATTGTCTGACGAAAAATCGTCATCCACTTTTAAGGACTTTTCCCGTTTTTGCCGCAATTTTTAAGTTTTGCAAAACTCAAAGAATACACTTTCTTTTATCAGTTTTGGTAATTTATGTTGCGTGCTTACAACCAAAAACATCAGTTGATTGTTTGCGGAAGTCTAATCAATAAGCTAATCATGCAACATGCGCGAAAGAGACGATTTCGCACGCTACACCGGGATTTTAGAACAAGGAGCGTCCGGGGGGTAGTTTTGCGAAGGGTGAAAGGGGGTGCAAAAGGGACGATTCTATGCGTAACATAACGAAGGACGAAACATTACTGATAAACATGTGCAAAATTATCGAACAGCCTAAGATTTCTAAATCAATCTTTCAATTTAGTTGGTACCGTACCTTAAGCTGCTGTGTCCTCTCTTTTTCTTAACCCCCCTCCCCTCAAAAAACCCTCGTATCGACAACCCATGAATCGCCGCAAATCTTCACGGTGGGAACGAAGAAATTCACACATTAATATGATCCTATCTATAATCAAAAGAACCAGCTACATTAGGAAACGTGTGACACAATTCTCTGTTTCAAACATGAATTCAGTTCAGTTTAACCGTCAAAAGGTATTCAAATCAAAACGTAGATATCTTTGATTACATATTGTGGAGTTCCACAGGACGTACCCGTTTGAAGCCCAGCATTTGCAGCGTTTTTCCTTCGTCTGAGTATCACTGTTGCTTGTCTTTCGCCGTTTCCATTGTTTCCATGCCAGAAGTTATCCCCTTCGTTATCACATCGCACAGATCTTCCATCAAATGTATCGACTGAAAATAAGAATAATATTGTTTTATTTCTGGATGTCGCAATCATTTTCCTCCACTTTTCGCTATCGAAACTGTTTTCACCCCAAACGATCAGAAAATGTCGGTAAAACGTTTTAAATTCGCTTGTCATACTAAAGGTTTCACAGTTTGGCCACGTCCAAAAACATTGCTCGTCATTGAACACACCATGCCACAAATTTTGCTTACTTTTGCTTGTCAAGCAATGTTTGATAGTTTGGCTGCCTTTCCAACATTGCTTGTCAAACATGTTTATGTTTATGTTTATTGTCAAACTTCAACAACTTACAACATTTCGGCACCTTTTTACGTAGCCAACGGTCAAACATTTGTCGTAAAGCAAATTTGGAATGTCTGACCGACAAGGTTTCATCGTTTAGCCAGGGCCTAAGACTTAAGGACAAAGAGGACAACTCCTTGGAACGGACATCATAAAAATATCTCAAAGGCGGGAAAAATTAATTGGCCTCGATTGGAAAACTCCAATTTCATTGCTTTACCATCCCCGATCTGGAAACCTTCAAACTTTCTATGCCTAGACTCAAGACACGAGTCTCTAGTTTACAACAACAACATCGAGCGAAGTTGTGGGACTTATGAGTCTACTGTATGAGTCTACTATATGCCTTCAAACAAACGGAATACCAGACTCACTAAAAATGTCGTAGAGTCCCTCCTAGCATCCTACTGTCGCCCTTATTTATGGATTTTTATAATTTTTGGATTGAATTGAGGTGAAGGCAGCGAAAACTACGACTCGTGTAATAAGTCTACACTACTATTCCCTGATTTTTTAGACTTACTTGTTTCCGAATATTCCCCAGCAACTCGCCATTCCCTTGAATACCTGAGTGTACATTATTTGTTTCCAATCCTCTTTGATATGAACAACAAGCGTTGATCCAGGTCCGTTGCCGCAGCCATGACTGACAACATTTGCTTTGATGATTAACCCCCCTGTTTGATCGCTTGTCAACGTAGCTTTCACTCCCTTTGCGTATGAATTGGACACCATAGAAGGATCAACTTTTCTCCAAACTAGAAAAGAGAAGTTACCATATTTATTCGAACGAACGCCCGCTCATTTTGTTTGACGGAGAAGAGGGGCACTATCAAGCAGAGGCCCTCATTTCAGTGAAAACTGTTTACGGCCAATCTCATTGTCACCATCATCATCATCGAAATTGTCGTCACTATCAATCACACAATCAATAAATTGATCAATTATTCCTAATCATCCTCATCATCTATGTCGTCAATCTTCGTCAACCTCATCATTAGCTATCTTGACCACGACCATAATCATGATGATGATGATCACCACCACCATCATCGTCATAATCATTATCATTCCATTATCATTATCACCATCATTACATCACGACTATCACGGTCATCATAATCATTCGGTCACCCAAGAAATCAGTCGATTGATGATCATTATCCTGGTTGTCGTTATCGTTATCTACGTGGTATTTAACAGAACGTTGCTGCTAATCCTACTTCACGTCATAACCCAAAACAAAAAAATAAAGAATACTCGAATTCAGCTGCATGTACCTTGCATGTTGCACTTGCTTTCTGCTTTTTCGTTGATGTTGATATTCACCTCAAACTTTCTGTCTTGTATGCAGTTTGCTACAGTTTTCAGGGCATCTTTGCATGCAGGTGTCGTACTACAAAATCATGAAATACTCTACTGTTTATTAGTTCTTTGTCGGATTACCGAACCGACATGCAATCCTGGGTAAGGAACCTTAAGGAACGTGCTTCAAAACGAGCTTCCCACCCGGGGGGTACTTAAACTTGACTGAAATCAGACGGGGGTATGCAGCACTCCAAAAAGTGATTTTCTGACCCCGCTTTAGAATTTCCACTCCAAATTGATACCCGGCTTTAGAACAAATCGGCGAAGAGTATACTCCAAAATTTAAAGAATACACTGCACAACATTGAAGTAATAGTCCACCCTTACAAAAACATCCCTTTTGACAACCGGCTTTAGAAAAAGTACCTTCTTTCGATACCGGACGCTAGAAAAAAGGGGCCAAATCGATACCTGGGAAGGAGTGCACATCCCGTCAACAAAATATACTAAGTACCCCCAAGGGGGCTTCCAAACAAGCTTATTTTTCGCAAATGTTGCGGTAAGGGTATGTATTTTGTAGCAAGAGCAAATGAAGGTGTACCTGATACGAATGCTCAACATTATGAATCCCGCAATATACTATTTTTCCTTAGACAAAACGAATCATTTCTCTCTGATATTGTTACGATGTAGAGACTTTGTATTGAAAGTTAAATGGAAAACCCTCAATTAAATGCCTCACTTAACGAGAAACACTCCGTTGATATGCGAGTTTTTGACGGCAAATGAATGGAAATAGCTTCTATATTAATCAATCCTCGATTGCTTGCAGTGATAAAAATTATTATTAAAAATTTAAAAAATTGCTTAGGTTTTTTTCCTTTGGTACTATACGTTGCTTACACTTTTAGGTCTTCTACATCTTGGTTACTTTTAAGCGGTTGCTTATAAAAAAACCTGCGTGTAATGAGTTTGGACTCTTAATTCTTATTCTTACCCTCCTCTCTGGCTCAATTTGTCAGAAAAAGCACAGACTGCACAAGCTAGAAAAATCAGAACAAAAGTTTTCAACATCGTCATTCCTTCCTTGTTGCCAACAAAAATGAAATATTAAACTCAAAAGTTGTTTTTCTTTTGAAAGTTGATACCCAAATCTTTGTCTCCATAACCGCACCTATGTTTGCACATTGAGCAAATGCGGAAACACACACATAAAATTATCTTCCGCGGCAAAACTTTGTTCCGCAAAAGAAATTGAGGGTCAAGTTTATCTTTAACCCCGCGAAACAAGGCATTGCTTCTCCTTGATAAACCTTTTTGGTGGATACAAGAAAAAAATTGTTTGTTAACTTTTAAAAACAATGCGAAAAATTTTCATTTGTTGCCACCTGTTCGTAAAAAATCACTCTTTAAGGGCCCTTCTTCATAAAAACACGAGGCGTTGGTCTGGATGTAATTTTAGTGAAATCTCTGAAATCTCGGACCAATGAGTATGAGTATGATGAACTTCAACTAGAATACACGCTTTTTTATTTATAAAGAACCTACCTCAAGACCTAGTTCTTAAAGTTCGTTATTTTTGGACCTCTTTTGAGGCAATTGTAGTGCCAAAAGTTCGTTAATAGTTCCTTAATTTTAACTGTACATTCAGTGTCATACCAATAATAAAAAGACACTTGCATGTAAGCAAAGCTTGAGACTACTCAAGGAAACATTTGGTACATAAGTAACAATGGAACCGGGATTCTAATTCTTGATTGTTTGCAGTAATAAAAGCATTGAACATTGAAAAGTTCCTTCATGATTTTCTCTTTAGTAATTAAAGTTCTTTAAATTTTTGGGCTTTCTACATGTAGGTTCCTTATAACGTGGTTCTTTATAAAACAAGCGTGTATTTCTTTCCTCTTCAACTTCAGCGTCATTCTTTGCTGAGCAATTTATAAGACATTTACTGTAAAGTGTGAAGAAAACGTCACACCTCTATACACCAGGCAACTCTCTACAACAAACGAAGAAATAAAAATCGGCCCCAATTATATGGAGGGACACGAAGGTTCCGCTGCCGCTCCCTATTCTGTGCCGCTCCCTTCCACTCAGATCAGTGCTCCCTTCTTTACAATGTATTTCTATTGAGGTGAATTGAACTAAAAGATTCAACCCAGGCTCCTAATGGCTCGTTCAAAACGCGGTTCCGCCTTTCACATGGTTGCTTTCTTGAAAGAACATTCTAGCAAAAACATATATTTCAGCTGCTAGGGTAAACTGGGGTGGAAAAATCTGGGACAGATTTCTACTTTTTCTAATTTATATTTGGCCTGATAAGCTACCATAAAACCAAATGCTCTTTTTATATACATTTGAGACCTGAACTTTCAGAAAATAAAAAAAAAATTTATGAACTTACTTGCATAAGCTGGTATTATCAGGTTGAATGGTGCTGTCCCAAATAGCCCCGGCTGGGGCAATTTGGGACATAGGAATTTTGTATGGCGATTTGAGGTGATTTGCTGTGCTCGAATTTTTCCATTTCAGAAAATGGTACATAACTGTAATTGAATGGTTTTGGAGGGTTTTCATAGTTAAAATCTATTAATAATGCACACATTTAGTTGAAAATTTCCAGATTAAGTGCCATGTCCCAAATTTCCCCTGTCCCAAATTACCCCAGTTTACCCTACAAAACTTTCTTGTGACTTTGTTAGAAAAAATTTTGGAATACAGTATTTCTAAGAATGCACAGTTTAAGGCACTGTATACATTGCACAAATACCACGTTTTTTTCAAAGAAAATAATCATTAGACTCGTTTGATAGCAAGATGAGCAACTGAACAGAAGAGCAAATATAACACACAGAACATTAGGAGTGAAAGTATGAAACAGAACTTTCTTGAGTTTCAAGAATCCAGTATTGAACTTTCTTAAGTTTTTAAGATGTTGAGTACTACTTTTTTATAAACCACTTTCTTATAAAAAGAAAACGTGTATAAGTCACCATTTGAAATTAGAAAAAAGTCTGAGCATTCTCCTAAGATTGTCTTCTTTTTTGTAGAGGATAATGTCCAAAGAGAATCTGGAAAGAAGGTCCAACTTGGAAATATTGCTGCAGCAAAGGTAGAAAAAAGATTTTATGTTAATGCAAACCATTTGCCTGGCCTATAGAGAAGCAAAATGCAGATGCTTGGCAAGCTGAGTACCTAAGAATTTCTGGATTTTTCTCAGTTAAGCTCCTGAGAAAACATTGCATTTAAGTGGGGAGTCCATCAGGTTCAAGCATCCTCCCTTGCAAAACCCTTCTTTATTCATTACTTACTGTACTTCCCCAGTTGTTTCACACTGATACTTCAGGCAGGGTTTTATTCTAACTTTGCACATCCAAAATTTTGCCAACTAAGCATTCAAGGTATTGAGTTTTTAATATTTTGTTCCTGTTTTCTTTGAAGGCTGTATCTGATGTCATTCGAACATGCCTTGGACCAAGAGCAATGTTGAAGGTAGAATACGTTTTTGCCTCTTAGACCATTGTTTTCTAATTTTTTAGATTGCATTAGATCAGAGTAAGTTTCTGACAAAGTCCTGTATGGAAGTAGATTTCAGGCATCTGATCCTGCCCCACTATAAAAGTGTCTGTACAGTACACTTTTTTTTGTAAGAACAATTTTATGAGAACACGAGCCTGGATTTTGCCCAGATTTTAAGAACAAATTAAGAACAAGCTGAGGCTGGCCTTCTCAAAAGCCCTAAGAATATCAGCTAAATATGTAAGCAAGACAGTCCGACTGCATATAAAAAGCAAGCAAACAAAGAAATAGACAAGAATGCTGCATTTTCACACAAACCTAGTACCACCCTAGACATTAATTGAAAATATAGATATCTAATTAACCAAGGTATTAAGAACAGATTAAGAATATTTCATTCCCAAAAACTGCAAAAATTTAAGAACAACCAGCCTTAATAAAAATTTCCTGGTTCTTATAAAAACAAGAGTGTATATTAATACATGAATGTTGCTCATTCTTTGGCATCATCTGTGTTGGCACCAGAGTTGTATAGGAACTAGAAAAGGAGCTATACTGTTTTGTTTGATTCATATTTTCCTTACTTTCTTTCAGATGCTCATGGATCCTATGGGTGGTATTGTCATGACAAATGATGGCAATGCTATTCTACGAGAAATTCAAGTGCAACACCCAGCTGCTAAAAGCATGATTGAAATAAGCAGAGCTCAAGATGAAGAAGTTGGTGATGGAACAACATCTGTTGTTATACTAGGTGAACATTTTGTCATTTTGGTTTTATCTTAGAACATACATGTTTCAAAGTGTTTTGGTGCTTGCGGTTAGTCTTTTAAGCTCAACTAAGTCAAACTCAATTCTTCCAAAAATTGGTTTTATCATCTTACAGACCAGCTATCTAGGCTCCTATCTAGGAATATCACATAGCAGGCTAGCACTTGAACCTGTACTCTCTTTACTCATGTACCAAATACACAGTCCCAACTCATGTATCAAAAGCAACTAATTGGGCACTAAGTCTTATTGGTTATTGATGAACTTCACGTTTCTGCAAGTTTTGACTCCCCTTGGTACATTGCTTCACAAAAAGTCAATTTTGGTGCACAGACCCTGGTATAACGTCATCTAACATTGCATCACTGTCAAAAGCCTATACAGAAAACCCAGGATCTCATGCATCCTTCTCAGACAAAGTTTTGCTTCTAGAGTATGAATTGCAAAAAAATTCATGCATAGGTATTGAAGTGGAACCAACACCTAATGCAAAACAATTAGGTACTGTTTTTATGTTCTTGATAAAAAATGTTTATAGTAGACTTGCTGAGGTTCAGATTTAATTAGCTGAAGTTTATAAAATGTCTGATTTTTGTTTTTCATCTTTAGCTGGAGAAATGCTGAACGCAGCTCATCAATTTTTAGAGCAACAGATGCACCCAACTATCATCATAGCTGCATATAGACAAGCATTAGATGATATGTTAGAAATTCTAAGAAACCAAGTCAGGTAAGCATATTGATTTCCTTAGCTAGTCCAATCAATATTATAAAATATATCTGAAGATTGATGATTCCAAATAATTAGTAGGAAAAAGCTATATTCCTTTTTTTGTTGATTTGCATTTCATGTGTTGAATTAAGATGTACTTTTCTGAAGGAAATATAATTATACCTTCTATCTTTTTCACCCCAGTCTTGCAATAATCTTCTCTTTTTAGTGTTCCCATTGACGTTGAAAATGACAAAGAAATGCTCAACATAATACAAAGCTGCTTAGGAACAAAGCTCATGGGAAACTGGTTTGTATTTCCTTTAATCTCTCCTTTAAACTTTAGTCTTCTTCACTTGAAGCTCTATTATAGTAAAAGTGCATGGAAAAGCATACGTTGTTGCAGATTATTTGGCGCACAACATTTAGGCTAATTAATTTTCCTTGCAAAGACCTTTTTGTTAACTTTTAAGATTACCGAAAGAAGAATAAAACCAACTGGTCCCATGCCCAAATGGAACAATAAGCCTTGTCTTTAAACTTTGATCTTGGTTCGGTTTTAGTTTCAGCATTGTCTTATTCTTCCTTTGTTGTACTGAAAATACACAACTCTTTGGTTCTGTACCCAAAAATTTTTGGTTCCCAAATTCCTTTTGCTCCGCGATAAAACAAGCAAAAAACATTGCATCATACCCAAGAAAGAATAGTCTGTTCAGGCCTCTCCGTGAGAATTTTAGAGGGTGCGTGGAAGATCGCGCACCTCGATATATTTAGGCGCGCGTTTTTTAGAAACGGCGACTTTGACATATTCTCGCATTGACGCATTATTTGACTTTTTTATAAGATGTTTTTAACAAATGACCCAGTTCATCTAAACAGTTCCAATTAATCAGTTTCAACATCACACAGAGAATCAGAAGAATTGGGATTCGATGATGAAAAATCGACGAGAATTATTCCTAAAAGTTTCTTCGAATCGTTCTTTCTTGTCGCTTCTCCACGCTTCAGATTCAACGCATGCAGCATGACGACACCGAATAAGACCAGATTTTCTTCGTTTTTGCAAATAAAGCTTAACTGTAGGAGATATTATACAAAGAACTCGGATATCACTACGCAAACCACGTAAACACACAACGCAGATGATTAACATCATCAATCTATCAGCGGTTGGATTGTTTTTATTCAATGACAGCCACTAAATATCAATTATGTGATTAGCAGAATCAAGATATTTTTATTCAAAGATCACTAAAAAATTTTGAGAAGCGTGATTTTAAGGCAAACCGGAAAAGTGGGACCCGGGACCATCAGGTGGGACCATGGGACCCGGGACCCGGGACCATTAAAGGTGGGACCATTAGGGTGGGACCATGAAGGTGGGACCATGGGACCCGGGACCCGGGACCATTAAAGGTGGGACCATTAGGGTGGGACCATGAAGGTGGGACCATGGGACCCGGGACCCGGGACCATTAAAAGTGAGACCATTAGGGTGGGACCATAAAGGTGGGACCATCGGACCCGGGACCCGGGACCATTAAGGTGGGACCATAAAGGTAAGGCAAACCGGAAAAGTGGGACCCGGGACCATCAGGTGGGACCATGGGACCCGGGACCCGGGACCATTAAAGGTGGGACCATTAGGGTGGGACCATGAAGGTGGGACCATGGGACCCGGGACCCGGGACCATTAAAGGTGGGACCATTAGGGTGGGACCATGAAGGTGGGACCATGGGACCCGGGACCATTAAAAGTGAGACCATTAGGGTGGGACCATAAAGGTGGGACCATCGGACCCGGGACCCGGGACCATTAAGGTGGGACCATAAAGGTAAGACCATTAATGTTTTATTTGCTATAGTCATGATTTGGTAGTCTTACTATTTGAAATAAGGACATCTAACAGGGGCGTCGTTGCTCTAAGAATAGAGAAATACTATTTACGATACTACATTATTGCCGTAGCCGATCGTTATCGCAAAATGCTCCTCCATCAGGAAGCAGACCCTCATACTAGGCGGCTTCTTAACCCCGATGAAAAATTCAACAAAATTTGTAGTTTATTGATATTTTTATGGGCTTTACGAATGTCACTCTGGAAGGGGCCCCCGGAAACACCTGGCGAAAAAGCCTCTGATATCTGATTACATAAATGATTTCTACAAAAATTCCAAAGTGTATTGGAGACATCTCACGCCCATACAGTATAATAAGGCAACTTTGCCTAAGTAAAGGTTAAGAATTTTATGGGGATTGTTTTGAATATTCCAAATTACATTTTAGTTTCTTACCCGTTGATTCCCTTTGTTTGTCTTAATTTTCTGCAATTATAATTGCCGTGACCGTGCGTACGCTATGTACAATTTATTTTGATCTTTAATTTATTCTTAGTTACGTGGTAGGTTTTAATTAGCTATTTAATTATTAGCTATTACTAATAATACCTACGGTAAATAAATTGATAATAATAATAATAATAATAATACGCTACAAAGGTCACATTCTTAGGATTGGTTTCAGTTTTGTGGTTTCGTTACTTTCATGGCATAGCACATGGTTGTTCTGTTGATTTGGGTACAACTCAATCAAGATGTTCCTGCCACCAACCTTGCCAAAAAGAACTAAGCAAAGGGAAGACGTTTTTGCACAAGCACTTCCGAAGTTCAAACTCAGCGATGTAACTGATTTGAAGATAATTGGTGAGTACAAATTGCTTACATCTTTTCAATTTATGGCCTCGGTTTGAAAATTCTCGAAAATCTTCTTGTACGAGAATTGCGGCTTCAGCTTCGGATTCAGCACCTTTTTTCTAGTCTAAAGGAAAATTTTCGTCCCTCTAGTCATTACAATCTTGATTTTATAGCAATGAAAAGTTTGAAAATTTATAAGGGATTTGACCTTAAAAATTACTGAGGGTGTAAAATTTCACCCCAAGCGATTTTTCACGGTCAAATCCTTTATAAATTTTCAAACTTCTTATCGCTATAAAACCAGGATCGTGAAGACTAGAGGGATGAAAATTTGCCTTCAACCTAAAACTGAGGTGCTGAATCCAAATCTGATACCGAAATTTTCGTAAGAGCGAATTTTCGAAAATTTTGAAAACGAGGCCCTAAGCTGAAAAGATGTATTTTTGTGGTTACTGTATATGTGACAGGCAGCTCAGAGAAAGCAACCTGATATTCGATTTTGCGTCATGGGTGGCATTAGAATATTTGTAAGCATCGGGCTGTTTTGAAAACTGTACTTGTATGCCAATCAATTTACTGTTCACTCGATTACGCATTTAGCACGAAGTAGGACATGCAAACATGCGCAGACTACAGTTACTGTTAGTTTTTAATGAATAATGGCATAAATTCACTCATTTCTTGTATAAAAACCCAAAGAAACTCATTGTGAAGTTAAGAAACTCTTTACGACACTGTATTATTCTCCATTATTGTACTCAAAACTCTTCCACATGTTTAAGAGCAAAATTGATCCTAGTAGACAGGGAAATTACTGTTACCAACTAGCAAACTGGGCAACCGAAAATTTTATTGTTGTCATTACTCAAATATACTATTGCGGATATTTTGGCACTTGGGACATTTTGTACATACGAAGTTATGCACCCCTGCTTCGTTTTACCCTTCTAATAAGAGATTTACCAAATGGAATAAGAAGTACAGACATTTCTTTGCGCACCGCAACCAACGGCTGTCTCAGTGTCGAGTCAAATCTTGTTTCTTAGCAAAAACATTGCGGAGCTTAAAATCATAGCAATTTGTACTCACCAATTATCTTCAAATCAGTTACATCGCTGAGTTTAAACTTCGGAAGTGCTTGTGCAAAAACGTCTTCCCTTTGCTTAGTTCTTTTTGGCAATGTTGGTAG
>JACTAT010000145.1:46272-108772 GCA_014526335.1 Chrysaora quinquecirrha
GTTGTCGTCGTCGTCGAGCATCATATTCATCATCATGATCGTCTTTAGCATGATCATTATGGTCATTATCATCCTCTTCAAAGGCATAATCATCTTCAAAATCATCATCATCATCATCATCATTCATCATCATCATCATCATCATCATCATCATCATAATCATCATCACCAGCATAATCATCGTTCTCATTATCGTTGTCTTCTTCTTCGTCATCTTCGTCATTATTAACATCATCATCATCATTATTATCATCATCATCAGCGTCCTTCGGACATTGTTACAGCGTTGCTATTTTTCTTGCTAATATCATTATGTCTAATTCCACGCAGGATGTCCAGGATCAGAGGCTGTGGAAACAACAACTTACAATGTTAATTGCAATGGTGGCAAGGATATTTAAAGTAATTCCTTTAAGCATGGAAGTGTGTGCACTTTCAGTTGTAAAAAAGGCTACGTTTATCGTTATGGGAATAAGAAAAGAACCTGTACGCCAATCGACAAATGGGATGGGATGCCAATTCAATGTGAAGGTATTTAACATACAGTTGACATCCGCTATCTCGACTGCTCGCTATCTCGAACATTCGCTATCTCGAACGATTTTCCATTTCCCCTCGTTTTGGTATAAGGGTTTGTATAGAAAAATCATCCGCTATCCCGAACCCCATCATCTCGAACATTCGCTGTCTCGAACCATTCTCGATTTCCCATGGAGGAAAACATGCTCCTTATCTCGAACTTTGCTAAATTTTCTGCTGAACTGGATAAAGAGACAGGCTGAAAATATGTATAAGTTTGCCTACAGAGCGTGAATGGCAGCAGCTAAGTGATATGCTGCCCATGTATACAATAGATGAAGCTGTTCTATTTCGAGATGTGTTGCATCGCCATTATCTCAATTTCACCAATAGTAGGGATGAAAGCAGATGAGCTTTGACTCCTATGTAAAAAATACCAGACTTGTTTGATGAAATTTGGGATCAGTAACCCTGCATGTTAATAGGGGTTCCTATTCTGACTTAAAACTAGCTATAATTTTATATATTTATATGGGGCATCCGTTATTTCGAACATTCGCTATCTCGAACAAATTTCAGTTTTCCTTGAGAGTTCGAGATAGCGGATGTTAGCTGTACTTTATCTGAAATCAAATTGCCTTATGAGGTATATAAAATTTAAAAATAGAATCAGAATTTTTTTTCATCTTCTGACAATATTTCTAGAAAGAGGCTCAGGAGGGTTACTCTAAACTTTTTGGGGTCTTTATCACTGTTTTTTTTGCTGGAAGGCAAGTAAAGTCTAATTCTAAACTCTATCTTTACCCACGCGCTACAGCATGGATATGGCCTAAGTAGCCCTCGACCAATTTTTTCCCCATTGGTTTCTAATTGTTTGGATTGCATGTCTTGAATAAAATTGCTAAATGCTGCACTTTGTTTTGCTGTTTTAGAGCATCTTGGCTTCACGTTTTATTTTATATAAGAACAACCTTCATAACAAACACCAGGCTGAAATTTGGGCCAAACTTTTTTGCTATCTCCGAAACTATTTGATATACACACAAACAAGGTTTACCGGCGTAAAACCCTTGCCCGGAAAGACATTCTAAACATTTTCGAGAATGTTACAGGGTGACAAGTTAGTGAAAAATCGCTTCAAATATAAGAAACAGGCAGGCAATACAAATTCATGACAAATATTTATGATTTTCTTACGTAGTCACAGGATGTCCAATGTCAGAGACTGTGGATACAGCGAGCAATGTTCAATGCAACGGTGTATCCAATGGTAATATATATTTTCATGGTACCGTATGCGTTTCCAAATGTAAACGGAACTACTATCATCATGGTGGAGATATGACGAGAACCTGTACGCATAACAAATGGAGTGGAACAGCCATTGATTGTCGTGGTATTTGACTTTTTCTGAAATATAATTTTTTATTCAGCCTCTATCAAATACTGTTTTCTCTATAACATATCACTTCCATATATATATATGTATATTTGTCGTGAATGGCGAACACTATAGGATTGATTTTTCCACAAGTGGCATACCACAATAAATGGGAGTCGAACCTAGAAAAATAACCGGAGGAGAGCTTTGGGCTGTATGACTTGGGGAGTTACTCGGCGATTTCATTGAGCTCTATAGCTCAGTAGAAAAGTTGTTGTCTCTTTGGTCATGCAGCCCATGTGCAAATCCCATTTATGGTGGTATGTCATTTGTGGAAAACATTACACTTGCATATACAGTAACACTCCGGGCAAACCCGTATAAGTAAGAGCCTGTCTTTTCTGAAGCCATGCTGTTTTGGTTTTTATGCAAGGAAAATGAGTAAGCATGCATGTTCTAAAATAATGATTACATTACTGAGTTGATATTTAAATATTTACCATATCATATGTACGATGATAAGTACTAGGTTCCGCCATTAAGTCATTAGATTGTAAAATGAAAACTAGCGCATCAGTTTGATGATGAAACTGAAAATCTTCAACAGTACTGATGATATCCCTCTGTGCAACTTATGGTATCCTTTCACATTATTGAACATCATTCACGGTACTGATAATATCCCTTCACGGTACTGATAGTACCCTCCACTGTTCTGATGATATCCCTCCATGCATGTTATACTTTCCCTCCACAGTACTGAAGATTCTCTTCTACGATACTGTACACGCAACTTACATACCCATCTACTGCACTGAACATCGTCCACTGAACTGATGATATACCTGCACGGTACTGATGATATCCCCGAGGGGCAAATCACTCCAAAAAATCTCGTCCACTTTTTGAAAAATCCTATTGTTCTTTTGTGAAAATCCCAAAAATCTCGTCCACTTCTAAGGAAAGTGATTTGCCCCTCGGATATCCCACCACGTTACTGATAGTACCCGTGCATGCAACTCATAATATCCCTGCACTGTACTGATGATATCCCTCCATGCAAGTTATACTACCCCCCACCGTACTGAACATTCTCCTCCACTGTACTGAACATTTTCCACTGGACTGCAACGATATCCCGTCACTGAACTGATGATATCCCGCCACTGTACTGAATAATATTGGCATTAAGTCTTTAAGTTTTCGAGGGTCTAAAATCTGGAACTGTTAAGTCACAAAGAGTTAAAAAAATTGATAAAAACCTGGTTCTTAAATAAAAAACGCAGGTGTTCGTTCTGCATCAAATGATTCTTTGATGCAATGTGTCGAGCTGCTTCATGTTAGTGTGAATTAGTGTTTATCACTATTGTATTATAATAACGTTAAAAAAGATACAATCACCATTACATTACAATTTCATTACAATTACAATTGAAATTACAATTGAAATTACAATTGAAATTACAATTACAACTACAATTACAATTACAATTACAATTACAATTACAATTACAATTACAATTACAATCACAATTACAATTACAATTACAATTACAATTACAATTACAATTACAATTACAATTACAATTACAATTACAATTACAATTACAATTACAATTGCAACAGCCTGCACGGTACTACACGGAGATGACCCGGGCTGGTAATAATGGTAATTTCATTTTTTCCAATCTAGGCCTTTTTGGAAATGTTTACATTCAGCACCATACTCGCGTTTGTATCTATCGATGTAGCACTTATTCCATTATCTCTTATGACAACATGGCAGTATATTATTCATTTATAGAGATTTTATGTCCAATACTGCCCAAGTCGCATCCTAAGCTAACAGCGAAATCATCATTCATTGACTGTTTCAATAAAAATCTAAAGGTTGACGAATCTTGCTTCCTCCTTTGTCCTGTTGGATATAACCTTGTTGGTCAACGTTTGTTTACATGCATCGGAGGCGTTGGCGCAGTTGGAAAATGGCAGACTTCTGGAAAACTTGTTGCACCGACATGCAAAGGTAAAGAACTTTTAACAGTTTATAGTAAAAAGCATTTTCCAGTGTTTCTGTGTACCAGAGGTAATGCTGCTGAATTGGTATTGGACACTACCCTTAGATGCCTAATTTCTGGGGGTTGAGTAGGTAAGGGTTGGCACAGCATTCAGGATCTAATTTGCTGGTGGGTCTTAATAAACGGCAGGGGGTTGGAATTTTTGACAAACTTTGTCAGAAAACTGCTAAAACAGTGCGATCGGACCCCATAGTACTTGTTAAGCTTAGGCAATCCATAATCTTAACAAGCAATAGAGTGTACAAGTGAAATTTCATACCAAGAAAGGCATAGAAAAATAATTAAAAATATCGCCACCATATTGTCGATAAGTTTTTATATCAGTTGTGACAGAGTTGAATGGGGCTCATGTACTTTCCTCTACTTTGTTTTGGGGTGCTTCTTAACCCTATCTCACCTGGGCGTTGCTGAACCCTCTCAACCTTGAGGCCACAATTGTGCCCCTTAGTTATCTCAACTATCAATTCACATAAAACAACTAGAATCAGTACAAATGTTGCCTGGTAGGCAAGGAACAAAAACTGCAACAAAAATTTTTCCACAACCAATCATGTGAGATATGACGTCACGTTACAGAATTGTCATGTGATGACATTATTTCTAACAAGGCATTTCAAACTCAAAGATTAAGGTCATCTTAGAGTTCAGATATGGACAAACTGTTATGAAACATCTCTCTTGCTGCTTATTTCAATGCTCTAAAGTGTATAAACTCAGATTTCTTGGTAATCAACAATTGCGAGTTTCTTATATATCGAAACGCAAACATTTGATAATTTGGATGGTAATATATAGAAACTCAAATTCGATCCATATCAGGGTGCTTCTGATTGAATGTTGGATTCAGGAACCAAACGTTTAGTAGGGGGAACATTGTGCCCCCCAGGTGAGATAGGATTAATCACATGCCCTGCTTATTCTAACCTTGCAGCTATTGAGAACCTAAGATATGTAATGCCTTCATTTTGTATTGCACTCTTTAATTTTTCAGATATTCAGATACCCGATTTTGGTGATAATAATAGTCGTTGCAATAGGGGAATCAGGCTGGAGACCACCTCGCTACCAGGCAAGTCATATGGCAAAATCACATTTGAAGCGATAACTGTTAAGGACAACAGTGGAGAATCTGTGACGGTGACAAGTAGTCCTGCTGGCTATGCTTTTGGTCAAACATATGATTTTGAAATAGGCAAGCATAAATATGGAAAAGCAGTCACTCTGATAGCAACAGATACTTCTGGAAACAGCCGCGCGTGCCGCTTTAACGTCGTCGTTCTAGGTTAGTTTTACTCTGCATTTTTTTCTTATCTTCTTTCTGAACCTTATTCTCATGCATCACAGCTAAACGCTTAGTGAAACATGAATCACATAATATACTTTATACGGAACTCTTTTATAAGGAAAGCTCAGACCCTCACATCCACAAAAACTGAAGAAACTCTTCTACCGACACAATTTTTCTTGGGAAATAATAAAAGTTAGACACAGGGTTCAGAAAACCTCTCTGCGATCTCAAGTTTTGCTTCTAAAACCTTCCTAACTTTTCGGGCCCCTTGGACCATGGACAAAAACCGTTGCTCTAGTTCTAATGATTACTGAGCGTTCAGGCAATAATACCAACAAAAACAAAATAAAACAGTCATAAAACAATAAAACAACAATTTTACTTAGCTTGATGCACATTTCATTCAGGCACACTATGTTCAATAATATAGTTTTTATATTACCAACTACAGTACCGGCTTAGAAAAAAAATTTTTTTCATAATTTCTTATATTCTAGTAAATATTATCTTCTTAATTTTGCCCTTCCCACAAACCGTCAGAGGGTCGCATGGTTTTCTGGACTCTTGTTAGACCCTCCAAAATGATGTTTTTATTTCTAGTGTTATTCGATCTAATCTTAGAAGATGTCCTTTAATGAAACAAAATGGCATTGTCTAGGGGAGGAAGGGGGTCCCATACATGAAAGGCTCAATAGAATAAGAAGGAAAATCATTTTTATCAGAGCTCTTGCCATTATTTGTTGAGAAGACATTTCTTGACATTTCTCATTCTCATTTCAGATAAAGAGCCACCGAAATTGCTGTCATGTCCTTCCAATATCGAAAAGAATAGTGACAGCTATACTAGAGTATCCTGGCCAGTGCCACAATACTCAGACAACAGTGGAGACTCTTCTCGCCTTGGAATAACTTCAAATTATCAGCCAGGAAACATATTTCGGATCGGAAAAGTGACAGTTGTCTATATTGCAGTCGACCCTAGTGGAAATAAAAATCATCAATGCTCATTTACCGTCTCTGTTAAAGGTATCATATCTTTTCTCTTGTAAAAACTATTTCCGTAAAAAGGTTCGGGGTTTTTTTGTTAAAAGTTCTTATACGTTACACTTTTAATACGAAACTGCTCAATAAGCAACTAGGGCTGGCTTGACCTGTACGTTAGGCCCTTGCCAAACGATCAAACATTGTTTGTCAAGCATTTGAAATTTGCTTTTCAAGCAAAATGTTTTACCGTTTTGCCACGCCGCAAAACATTGCTCGGTAAGCATTTTGCTTGCCTCAAACAAAACAAAATGTTTTCGAACCCTTCCAAATGCATTATACAACGAATTCTGCTTGCCAATGCTTGTCAAGCAATGTTTTGTGACGTAGCCAAACGTTCAAACATCGTTTGATAAGCAAATTTCAAGTGTTTGGCAAACAATGTTTGATCGTTTGCCAAGGCCTTGAACAACTTACAGGGCGCAATTAAATGACTGTAAGCAACTAAGAAGTCAAACAATCAAGCTGCGGCATTCATATAAAAATATATATGTTGATGTGAAAAGATAAAACAGCCTTTAGTTAATGTGATTCCAGTTACTGTTTCTCAAAAATTTGTGTTGGTGTAGCTTTTTGGTCATCCAAACGCCATCCACCTATTTTGAAAAATCAAATCTTCCTTTGCAATACTTTCAATTAGGATCATTTCCCAATTCAATAAGTAACTACGTAGCTAGTTCGAAGCAATATGGAAAGTTGACGATTTGGTTTCGTTCAAGCGCTTTTTGAATTGAATACAGTACTCTTTAATACGTTTTTCGATTATGCGTATTTTCCACACTTTTCTGTGGATGCTCCATGAGTCACCTAAAAGTCTTTTTCATTCATATACTACTCTCTAATCTTTCAATTTCCTATTTCTTCTAGTGCCAAGTTGTCCACCATTAAATGCACCAAAGAATGGTATGGTTACCATGATGATGAGTATTAAAGTGGCACACCCATCTTGTGAGGCAGGTTTTTATCCAATTGCACCATTTCCCTTCTTTTATTTGTGCAAGAGCGGTGTATGGGCCACACATCCACCTCATGCTGGATCAGCCGATGTTGTACCAGACTGCCTATGTAAGTTTTGATATCCTTTTTATTCCGCTTTGTTGGGCATCGAATAGCAGTTATCCGTTATCCGTTGTCCGATTTTGAAATTTTCTAATCCCCCATTTTGTTTGCTTGCTTTTTTATTCGAGCTCAGGTCTTCCCAGTTTCTTATATCGGCCTTTCGGCCTTAGTGTCTTATGGCATTGATTAGCTAATGCTCAGCTCAGATAGATCAATGAATTGTTTTTTTAGTGAGAACACCACCCGGAGGCCTGAACGTTGGTTTGTACCAGTTTTTTACGTATTCAGGAGATTGCAGTTCTGCAGCTGCACAACAAGAAATCAGAGGCAAGATAGCCATGCTTGGACTTTGCCAGGGCCAGTGCAACATTAATCAGCTAAAATTTGTCTGTGGTGGCAAGACAACGGTCTAATCATTTGGAAACTCTTGCCTCCCATAATCATAGTCTCAGTACCACAAACGTAGCATGTTGGTTTTGTCAACAAAATAAAAAAGTGAGATTGATATATTGAAGAAATGGAAATTATTTCAGCGTCTTTCATTATTTTTCTGTGCTTCTGTAAATCGGTATTCTCAAATTAGCTACCTTGTTCCCTTTTATATTTGCATCCGCTTGAATTTGTCGTAACGAACGATGAACAAACAGTGCCGATTTTAAAATCCCAAAGCTTCACAGAACACGCAAAAAGGGTTCCACTACTCAACCTTGAGAGCATGGAACGGTACACCCACCGACATACGAGTAACTGAGACCCTTGGGCGGGAAAACTGAAAACGCATCCGTTGAGCTCAAAGCCCGCATGAAACACGAACCCCTGAAAGAAGAGTGTTACTTGTATTCTTTATATTTATCTAACTTTTACTTAAATTGCATTTTACATATATTAGATATTTATCTACAGAAGGATTATCGTGTATAAATAATAATTTATGATATGGTAACTTATCATAAAAAGTTATCATAGCGGAGGTTTATTTTCCGCAGGCGATTGCTTTAATCAAACGTGCAGTTGTTTCAGCTGCATGTCACGCAGGGTTACATTAGCTAGCTAAACGTTAGGGGAAAGTCTCTCGTAGAAATTAGTTTGATTTACAACAACCTGGTGCATTTTGAATGAGACAAAGTGCCAAAGATGGGAAAATCACCTGTTTCAGTGGCCTTGAAGATATGTTTTAGCAGACGCGCGAAAGTTGGAGACTGTGAAGACACATGCTTTGAAAAGGCATGGGTACGAAAATTCAGCTATTAGAAAACTGCGAATCTGAAGCCTCGTCTGTCACCGGGCTGTCACCGTCAATCCGAAATCTTTTACTCTTCTTTCTGAGTTGTAGTTTTAGCACCCAACAAAACAAGATCGATAACTGCGATAGAAGTAACACTCAGGCCTACTTTATTAAAATAAAAGCGCACTCATCAGATTTTCATACAGGTTTAAGATAGATCAGACGAGAAAAGATCCAAGTTTTCCATTGCTACAATATAATTTTCTACATATCCCCTTAAATAAATATTTCTAACAAAATAAAATGAACAACCAGCAAAGAAATCTTACAATAAGAATCTTGAAAAATATTATTTTCTTGGTTTCAGTCCCAGTAAATTTTAAAATTCATCACAGTGCAAAATACCATAAACAAGTCATTGAATGATTTACAAAAATATACCCTATATAGGGAATAAAGAAAAAATTAAAATAATTTTGATCACATATTTCAAAACTTCTGATCATATATCTCTCAACAATGGTCAAACGACTAAACATTCTCTCTCAAAGTAAATGTTTCACCGTTTGGCCACGTCGCAAAACAATGCTTGTCAAACATTCGCGTTGAGCAAAAATATGTTTCTTTGAACTTTTCCAAAACATCGTGCAACAAACTTTGCTAATATATAGCTACATGTCAAGCAATGTTTTGTTACGTGGCAAAACGTTCGAGTGATAAAGAGAATTCCAAATGTTTGACAAGCAATGTTTGATCTTTTGGCCAGGGCCTTATACTCGATTAGGTGTATCCCCATGAATGAATGCACCCTTTGAAATCGAAAAAATTAAGCGTATCGGGTGCTATAATCCATTAATGTCCGCATACTTAAGCAGGAGTAGCCGGGCTTCTTGTGCATCGCTCCGTTTTGCCTGCCAAATAACTCTTTGTACGGCAGTGTATACTCTGTCTAAATTCAATTTACCAAGTCAGATACCAAGACTGAAGTTTTTTTGCTTGTGTTAATCAAGAAAGGCATGCCTCTTGTATAAATGAAGCTTACACACCCACCAGGGGTGAGCAGAACTAAACAAATGCTCACATACCCTCACCCAACCAGGGGTGACAACAACTAAACACGTTTGTATGAAACTAAGGGCGTGTTCTTCTAAGCCAATTACCTTTCTCTTTTCGGAATGTGTGTTTTTCGAAGCCACTCTTCTGAAAACGGCACGTTTTTGAGCTCTCCAAAACCTTTTGTCATCAAAAGTAGATGGTTTCCGAGGCTTTCAAGATTTTCACGGTATGAAGTTCGAATGAGACTTCCATTTTGCCAGTTTCCAGGATGCACTCCACGAATGGGTCTGGGGACGAGGCAAGCAATAATTTTGGCGCAAAAGTTTTCAGATTTCAAGTATTCCGGATTCTTGAAAATCATGAATTCCATTTTTGGAAGGTTTCTGTTTTCAAAATTTGGAAGGTTTATGAGGTTCAGAAGGACCCGCTCTAAGCTCTCTAGCCGTAGTATTATGTGTGTTACATTTTTGACTGGCTGTAGTACCAAAAATTTCTAAATGTACTAAAAGTTACCGAAAGGCTAGAAAAAATAACATAGAATTTGCCTTCCACCCTTCTTCTATTTCTGGGTTAACATAATTGGACTCTCTCTCTTTTTCCTCTTCCGTTTTTCCCGCGAGAGAGACTTGTAACAAGTCCCGTAAATAACACGATATAGGGATATAGGTTTTCATGCTCATATTGGTGTTTTTTTATTGAAACTTTCTAAACAGAGGTATGCATCATTATATGTAACCAAAATCCCGTGATAAAGGATAGGATATCAAGTTGATAGTAGAATTCCTAAATAGTGCACGGAACTGGTATTGCAGGCTGTTGTCAAAAGATGAAATAGATTCCTTCTCTTTAGTGCATTCTCTTTAGTGATTTCCCAAAGGTTTCCGTGTCGACAAACATGTATTTGAGTGTTGTTTCCTATGGGTGTTCGAGTTTTAACCATATTGACTATGTATGAACACAATGCTCAAGTCATGTCACCAAATAGCACGATGCGATGTGCCTTTTTAATCGGGTATTCTGAGCGAAGTAGGCATTTTCATTTTCTAGATCGGTAAATAGGCAGTGGCAGTAGCTCGACAGCATCCACTGTTACCCTCTGTTATTCTGATTTTAAAGGAATTAAAGTCCTGGCATTTGCAAAACTACGGCCCTACGACCAAGGCACGAAGTTTGCAGTGGATATGGCTAGTCAAAAAGTAAGAAAACAACTCTTAATGTTCATTTTGTTCGAGTCAGAGTGGTTTTAGCATTGCGTCAAAAGCGTTCTCACTACACCGAAACTTATAATTAGGCCCAGAACCTCGGTCGCAATGTTGAGTGGTAGAGTAAATGATATAGTCTAGCGACTTGTCGAGTTTTTGCATTGGGGTCTGCATTCAAATCTTGTCCATTATAGGTGGTCGAAATTTCGAAATGTCGACAGCACAGCTTTGTTTTTTAACAGGGGCGAGTTGTTGTGAACCTCCAAAACCTTCCGAATTTCGAAGACAGAAAGCTTCCAAAAACAGAATTCATGGTTTTTAAACTATAGGAATTCTGGCTACCCAAAGACTTTCGCGCAAAAATTCTTGCTTTCCTCATCCCCAGAGCGCCCCAGAGCCATTCCTGGAATGCCTCCTGCTCTCCTGGCGACTAGTAAAATTGCAGTATCGTGCAAACTTCAAATTGAAAAGTCTCAGAAACCTTCTGCTTTTGTTGGCAGAAGGTGTTGGAGAGCTACAAAACCTACCGTTTTCAGAAGAACGGCTTCGAAAAACACATTCTGAAAAAAGAGGGCTACCGAGATAAAAATCGGTTTAGAAGAACACGCACTGGAGCCATGCATTTTTCCAGGATTCTGTTGTTCTTAACAACTGTCTTTCTTGCCTTGTTGTAACCCTAATCCTACGGGGCTTTTCTTGATCTAACATAGCCGGGGTGTTTTCCATCCCCCCTCTCCAAAAATTGCTTTCAAGTACACCTTGAGCAATGAAACTTGGCACAGGCATTGGCTAATGTATTACGAGTAATGTTGGTGAATTGGGCCTTCGACTTCTATTATGACGTCATTGTGACATCATCCGGTAGGATTAGGGTTAAAGCAACAAGTCCCCCAGCCGTAGTACTTTGGCCTTGTCTTTTGAATGTAATTCTGTCCAAAAAAGGAAATCATCTTTATCTTCGTTTTCGATAGCGTGGCATTAACATTTGTTTCACTTTGTCTTTGTGTTCCAACAATTTACAAGTATTGGAATGGAATTTGTTTTAGTTAACCGATATCATGTAGCTACTGTAAATTATACTGCGATCGTTGCCTTGCGAATAAACATCCTATGTTTTCATTAATTGTATCAGTTTTATTAAAAACGTATATACTTTTACCTGTTGGCGGTATTTCATTAAAATTACACTTACAGCATACCCTAAAAATTGCCTTGCGAATCATCATCCTTTGTTTTCATTAAATTGTATCAGTTTTATTAAAAACGTATATACTTTTACCTATTAGCGGTATTCCATTAAAATTACACTACAGCATACACTAAAAAATTACTTAAGCTACTTACGCTTACAGCATACCCTAATAAGCCACTTCTAGTTCTAAACTACTGTATTTAGTCTACTACTATATTCTACTTATTCTACTTATTCTTTGATAGTTGTGCGAGCCCCAAGTCCTTATTGAAGACTCCTGTCTTTAATTCCCCGCTAGTCTTTCAAGTAACGTTGACACCCGAGGGTACTCCAATTGAGGCCTGACAGGGGGTCCAGTCCAGTCAGGGCTAAAGAGGCCCAAAGCTTAATTTTTCAAAATAACACTAAAAAGTTAGTGAATTTTTAAATTTTCCCCAAATGGTAGTGTAAGGAGCTAGAAATCATGCCGTTTTGATAGCACCAGCAATAAAAAGTTCTGCTAAAGTTTTTTCACATTCAAAAAGAGCTTGCAAACTTAGCTCAAAATACCAGGAAATTAGATGTAAAGGGTAGTAAATACCAAAAATACCCCAAAGTTGCAGTTTAATTTCTTTATCTTCTCTAAATTTAGCCATTCTGTAGTCATTCGCTAAGACCCTCAAATCGACTGGAGCTCGCTGTCAGGGCTCGATGGAAGTACCCCCTGGGCGTCGAATTCTATGTACCCTACCAAATAACAAGCCTTACCAAATATGGAAAAGATATTGAACCATCAAGGGTATTCCTCCTTCGTGTCTCAATCAGCAAAATTGTGTTGATGACATTAAACAACGAATTTCTTAGATTATTACATCATGTGACGATCCGTTGAAAATACCAGGAGTAACTTGACTCCTGATACCTATTCTGATAGTCACCCAATTTCGACCAAGCACCATAATTTGAAAATGAGGCCAGATTGCTTCTATAGTTACTGCGATCGCTCGCCATAAATTGGAGATTTTGATTTTGATCAACAACTGAGTTTCCGTGTGCAGAAAATGCAGGGATAGTCACTGCGGAGGACAGCGGAGGAGAACATCCCGGTAGGCTTGAGTCTTCGCTTCGGGATGACGGAGAATGTAAGGGCAGCTGATGCTAAAATGGAAGAGAAAAATAAAAATAATGGATAAATCCATTGGCCTCTCATTCTATTCTGTTCTGTTCTATTCTATTCTATTCTATTCTATTCTATTCTATTCTATTCTATTCTATGATTTATTTTATGTTAGCGATGTGACACTAGTTTACACTAACATGAAGCAACTCCAGAGATTGCATTAGGTCATTATTTGTCGCAAAACGAATAAGAGCATTTGTTACTAAGAAACCATGCTTTTAGCAAGTTTTAAGAATTTTGTAGACTTCATACGCTAGAAGTTTAATGGATTGGATATGGACAGTAGTTTCTCTAGATTTTGCAAGTAAAGTTTTATACGAGGACGTGTGGATAGGGATAGGGGTTTTTATTCGTGCATTCGATGCGCAATATTTTAGCTTTTCACAAATTCAAATACAAAGGAATTTGTAATCTGGTTGTTTAGCTGGCCGAGCGATATAGCCGATAAACACCAACAAAATACAAGACAAGAAATGACGATGAGAGAGATACCAATATTTCCAGAGCTGCATCGATTCCAATGTTCATAAACATCAAAGTACTAGGTTAAATAAACGACGAAACAACGTGTTAAATGCCACCTTTCTCAAGTGCAGCACAAACAGTTAAACAACACTCAGGCTCCCATGTCCTGAAAAACGATGACTAACTACATAGTCACAAAATACACAATAAAACAGAAACAGCACCTCGGCAAGATCTTTCTCAAGTACCTTGCCTCGGCCTACTTAACCTAGACTCCTCAGTCCTTCCAGCTACATCTTCTCAGTCTGAATCCACACGCTCTCCTAAACTCTCTCTCTCTCTGATCTCTCTCTCTCCTAAACTCTCTCTCTCTGATCTCTCTCTCCTAAACTCTCTCTGAATTACAGTTAAAATACAGGCTAAATATATACGGATAAATTACTGACTAAGCATGACAGAACAATCTAGAAAAGTTACAAACAAATATGCAATGTTACCTAAAATACAAGAAAGTAATGATGACAGTGCATTAGCGAACAAAAGCAAGTAATACGTGATAACAATGGGAACAATAGAACGGAATGCTGACTAACTATGCATGACGCAACTAAGATACCTAGAAAATGCGATTACGTAATGTGCTAAATACACAGTAAATCTAACAAAAAACCTAAAGATGATTCTAGAAAATACGAGAAAAATGGAAATAGAAATACATTTTAAAGGAACATAAAGTCCTAAAAAGTAGCTGTATTACATACCTCCCCATCAAAAAAAAAGGAATCGTCCTCGATTCTAAGGTGTACAAATAAGCATATAATAAAACTACAGTAAACGACAATCCGGTAAATAATCATTTAAGAGTCCAATACGACGATTTCTTATATTATACGACAGGTCCAGTTAAATAAAGCTCAAGCATCTTACCAAAAAAAAAAGAACATTGATACATCATGATGAATTCAGCAAGGTTTTCAGGGTGTTCGAAATCTTTAATCACATGGTGACAAGTTATCGTCGCCTTCCTATTCAGAATCCATGCTCTCTTGCAAAAATGTAAACAAATAAGCAGCATATGAAGGGTGTTCGTTGTCTTAAAGCATCGCCAAGATATACGTCGCCTTCGCATACAAATCTGATCGAATTTCAATGTCAGAGCAATTTAAAAATGTACTTTACCATAAAACTTGCTTGAGTAATCGTCCTTCTGTATCTTTGCAAAACTTGATTTCATCAGTGGCGTTTTCTTGGGATCGTGACCTGTTTCCAGTGCCATAAGCCATAATGTAAAATTCTGTGTCTTTCATACCTCAGCTATCCATATATGGCTTTTAATCCCACTCCTGTCACCAAATGTAATCTGGTTGTTTAGCTGGCCGAGCGATATAGCCGATAAACACCAACAAAATACAAGACAAGAAATGACGATGAGAGAGATACCAATATTTCCAGAGCTGCATCGATTCCAATGTTCATAAACATCAAAGTACTAGGTTAAATAAACGACGAAACAACGTGTTAAATGCCACCTTTCTCAAGTGCAGCACAAACAGTTAAACAACACTCAGGCTCCCATGTCCTGAAAAACGATGACTAACTACATAGTCACAAAATACACAATAAAACAGAAACAGCACCTCGGCAAGATCTTTCTCAAGTACCTTGCCTCGGCCTACTTAACCTAGACTCCTCAGTCCTTCCAGCTACATCTTCTCAGTCTGAATCCACACGCTCTCCCTAAACTCTCTCTCTCTCTCTGATCTCTCTCTCTCCCTAAACTCTCTCTCTCTCTGATCTCTCTCTCTCCCTAAACTCTCTCTGAATTACAGTTAAAATACAGGCTAAATATATACGGATAAATTACTGACTAAGCATGACAGAACAATCTAGAAAAGTTACAAACAAATATGCAATGTTACCTAAAATACAAGAAAGTAATGATGACAGTGCATTAGCGAACAAAAGCAAGTAATACGTGATAACAATGGGAACAATAGAACGGAATGCTGACTAACTATGCATGACGCAACTAAGATACCTAGAAAATGCGATTACGTAATGTGCTAAATACACAGTAAATCTAACAAAAAACCTAAAGATGATTCTAGAAAATACGAGAAAAATGGAAATAGAAATACATTTTAAAGGAACATAAAGTCCTAAAAAGTAGCTGTATTACAAATTGGCTAACTTTTAGGATTATTGAATGCATCTAAAATCACGCAAAATATTTCGCGTTTTAAGATTTCACGTATCAAAAACGAAGGTCTCCTACTAAAGCGCCCTCTGTTCATTTCCAACAGAGGGGGGATTCTTCCATAGTGAAGGTACCCGCAGTAAATGGTGTACTTTTTCGGACTTCTAGTCTGGCCAAGGTTCTAGCTACTTATTTTGCAATTTTGGTCTGGCCAAGGGTATGATATTTGGCAATGTTGGTCCAGGGAACGGTCATGCTATCAGCTTTAGTAGCCTTGGAATTTTCATCCCACCTTTAAAAGAAACAAGTGGAAGACACAAGTCAACCTTTGAAATTTCCGAGTTAGGGCCAACAATTTCGCACGTCTAAGTCTAGCCAAGGGATCTATTTGGAAAAATTGATCTAACTAAGGGTTTAAATTTCTAGTAAAAATTAGTCTAGCCAACGGTAAACGTGTACTGTTTTGAATATGCTGTCGGGAGACCCAAGCTCTAAATTTTGCCAAGACCCCTCTTTTTTCCTCGAATATCGGCAAACCCCAGCCCAATCTTGGCTTAAATTTTCCTTGTAGCTTTACTCGCATTTGAAAAGTAAGGGAGTTCTGTAACTGCAACGGTTTTCTGTTATTATATTACTAGAAACTGTAGTTATACAGACCGATGATGTCATAATTGCTAATGGGCGCAGCACTAGGTTCTATCAGTTCTAGCATGCCTTCCATGCATGCTACACCACCCAAAGTGCCCTCGATGGGTCCTCCATGTTGCTCGTAAAGATGACCCTTTATGTCTCCCCAAAGCCCCTTGAAACACTACTTTGCACTCTCTACGCACTACTTAAAGATAGCCAATAACATTACTTAACACGCTCGACATAATTACTCAAACACCCTCCAAGGTACTAATGACAACCCTCAACACACTACGAACACCATGGACTCTAATGAGAAATAACAATGATAACATTGATAACATTATAACAATGATACCTACCCTGGTTGTCCGGTCCTTATCATTCATCATCATTGCCTTCTTTTTATCTTTACAGCGCTTATTTTGAAACCAAACCCGGACAACTCTTGCGCTCAGTCCGGTCAGTTCTGCCAGGTTTTCTTTCATGACAGAGTCCGGTCGTGGATTTGTTGCGTAACAACGTCTGAGAGTTGATAGTTGCTGTTGGTTAAGAACTGTCCGGACTCTTACTGGCCTGTCCTTTGACTTTCTTTTTGGCGTTGTTGGTTTAATTTCCCAGTCCGTGATTGAAGGTTCGGATTTAGTGGTGGAAGGAGGGGGTGAATGCTCAGTATCCATATTTGAGCCTGCGAAAAACAAATTTTCACAATTTGTAATCGGGAAGGCTAATTGAATTGTGGACTGTTGTGCTCTAAAAGTTCAAACAGAGATTCAATATCCAGATCCCTGTTTCATTATCATTAGTTCCGCGAAATGAAACTTGTTATTACATGTCCAGAACCCTTACTTTTGCGACTTCCCAACTTTTGCAAATACATCTTCACATCACAGATGAAATAATTCTTCTCCTCACATTGCAGGTGATAGCCCTCCGCATAGCCATCTGTAAAACCCCCAATATCGCAGGCTCTATGCTGATCGTAGGCCTGAACATAATTTCTGGCACTCGGTCTTAATTGAGCTGAATAAACAGAAATAAACGACCAGACCACCCTTTACCATCCTTATCAAAGCTTATCTGAGTCTTGCCCTCTTGAGAGTGCGCACCGTCGCTGTCTTTAAACGGCTAAGAATCAGTGGTGATTTCAAGGGAGGCTCAGGGGGCGGAGGCCCCCTTATTAAAATTATGATTGATTTCAGGGGGGCTCAGCCCCCCAACACTTTCGCATTGATCATGCTTTTAAGAATCTCCTGTGTCTAAACTTGCTTTATTTGCAAAGATCTTGACGTACAGTGTACAGTAGTTGTTATTTTCTTTTTCCTAGTACCTTTTTGAGTTGTGTCGATTCCTGAAGGCTGCATTGCTTGCCAAAACTCCTGTTTTCGGGCGTCCCTTAAACTTGTTTCCACCATCTTCATGGTTATTAGGAGTTTAGTAACAGCTTTCTACACAGTTTCGCTATTTAAGCTCTTGGTTATCATATTTTCATCGATTCAAATATGGGTGTGGTCACAAGGAGCCATATCCCTTCTTATGACGCCATCCCCGAGCCTCCTTTGTTGAATTTTTTAGAAATCAGCACGTAATCATCCGAACTGGAATTCTTTCGTCTTGCATAACTGTCAAAAGCACAGAATAACAGTCCATCTGCACTTGATGAAAACAGGTCCCCAGGTAAAAGACGGACTCCACAAGTAGAACATGTGAAGCAGCTCACATGAAAACAGTAATTGCCTTCTTTCATGACCAAAGAATTCCTTTCTAATACCTCATCGCAGTTGTGGCAATGTGTTGCAAAGAGTCTACAAAAGTTAAATCACACTCCTTTCTAAGTAGACTTATTACACGAGCCCGACTCTTCGCAAACAGCAATAACAATAACAGCAACAACCCTACAGCTGTTTGCTTAGAGTGGGACTCATGTAATAAGTCTAATTTCTAAGACACTACTCTGATGATCAAAATTAAAGCCTAAAATCATGTTCCAAACGTCTTTCCTAGCCAGGCTTATGCCTTACATCCACACATTCAGAGCTACAATCTTGGACAAAATATTCGGAACACGGCATTTTCTCCAAGGTATATGGCCTGTTCCATTGATTTTCTACTTCCATAACTCCAATGTTGGTAGTAGAGCAAGACAACTTTTATGCGAAACAACATTGTAACGGGGGAGAAGGGGGAATCAATAGATAATAGCAAAACTATTTAGGCCGTTCCAATATATTTTGTCCAAGATTGTAGTTCCCAACTGCTGATCGGATGGAATCTATTGCAGCTAACTGGCGACATCGACGCTCTGGTAACTAGTTCCTAGGCGACGGCAACACGTTTGCGCACAATGTATATTGTTAGCCATGGCGAATATTAACCATAAGAATTAAAAACATGGTTAAGTTTGTGCATATTAGCAGAAAATTGGACTTGTTCTAATTCTGTGATTAGCTGCCAACTGATTCCGGTGAGTTACAGTAAGAAATCAAAGCACTTTGAGTTTCAATTCGCCCTTGTCTAAGGAATTAGAAAAGGCATCAAACTGAACTCAAGGCGCCGCAAGTGTCAAAACGCTTGCGCTTCGAATTTCTCATGTGGAGGGGCTTAATAGGGCTAAAATAAAGGCAAGATAAAATAAGAGAGCTCTTATTCTATCTTGATAAAGGAGAGATGCTAACCTGTAATAATCTTTTTTGCAGTACGGTTTGCCATCGTTAATGAAGCAAGAAGGAAATTCACTGAGATAGACACTGCATACAGAACATTTCAAGCAAGTGTCATGCCATTCCAAATCTGGTGAAACGAGTAAAATATACTTGTCCAAGATGACTTTGCTGCAGCCATAACACACATGCATACTAACAGGTAATGCTAAAATCAAATGATAATGATTCAAATATGCTTTGTAAAATTTAATGTAGAATTGCATATTATTATACACATCACATGTTGAATGCAAAACCAGATTCAACTCGAGGAGGGGGGGGGGTAAACGTCTATAGATGGAGGGGTATATGTGCATCTGAGAATCAAGGATGGATCCATAACTAGATCAAACTGTTACCTTGAAAAAGCTTTCCAAATCCCCCCAATAATATATATGTCAGAATTGCGATAAACAGCGGAAACATTTTCGGGCATACTTAAAAGCTTTTTTTCGTCTGAAATTCCTCAGAGTATGAACGTCAGAAACAGACCGAAAGAATAAACTAAGGCAGAATTCATACCCAGATGCAGCTCGAAATGCACCAATCAGAAAGAAAAGCATTATGTCTACAATCATTGTTTTTTCTTCTTTTCCCTAGCATCTTTTTGAGATGTGTCGATTCGCGAAAGCTAAATTGCTTGCGGTACTCTTGATTTGTGTTCTTTCCTTCTCTTTCCTTACCCTCGAGCTTCCTATATTCATGGATATTATTAAGACTTTATATTAATTGCTCTTTACAAAGTTTGGTTGTTCAAGCACTGGTTGTCATATTTTCATCAGTTAAAAAATAGGGGCTGTTACAAGCAACTACACTCCCCTCTTTGAGTCATCGCTGGAGCCCCCCTTGTTGATTGTTTTAGAAATCACTGCTGAATAGTGCAGCAAGACAACTACAGCAGACCAGTAAATGCATTTACAGACAAGGCATCATCCTGTTACTCTTGGGTACCTAATTGCTGGGTTTGGGTTAGAATAGGCGGGGGTTGCAACAGAATTCAGCATATAATTGGCAGGGGGTCAAAATAATTGGGTGGGGTCAGAATTTGTTTTACAACTTTTGTCAGCAAACTGCTGAAATGTAGTTCGAATTGAAGAGCACTTACAATTTTCGGCTGTCCATAGTTCTAAGAAACAAATAGAGTGAAAAGCAAAAATTTTTACCAAGAAAGTCACAATAAAACAAGTAAGAAATATCGACACCCATATTAATGCTTATCTTAATAGGGGAGGGGATCCTAATAAGAGTGCGGGTTTGGATATTTTCAAATTAGCAGGGGGAAAGGATCTAACAGTACAGTATTATATAACTAACAAATACATTTCGATAAGATTTGAATGCCAATATTATTTAATACCAATAATTTCCCCTCAAATGATAAATTCATGAACACTGCCTTATCAAGACAGGAATGTATCCTCTGGAGGAAAAAAGTGCAAAAATGACCTGCAAATGGCGCCTGGATGTAATATAATTAATTCCAAATAATCCAGCATAAATTCACTTTAATTCATTATCTTTGGGTATGTGGTATTGGCATTAATTGTTGCCAAAGTAACACATAAACGCGTGATAAGGGCAAGCTCAAGGGTAATCTGGAAATATGACCTTACTCTGATATCACCATTGCACAATCTAGGCTTGCCTGTCTTCAAGCTAATAGAATACAAAGCACACAGCATTCATTGTGCTACCCTTAATAACTCCATTTATTCAATATCCGTCCATTGATTTATTATCTGAGGCCTAAAAAAGCGGATTTCTTAAACCCTTGGTGACAAAGTACACCTCTAGCTATGCCAAAGATATAAACTAAATCGTCAAAGAAAATTGCATATCTTAATGCATGGCTAAACTAGGAGACATGTCACGCGCGGCACTGATGTCTCTAAGTTTAGCCACCTCAGAAACTTTGCACCGCGCGACAAAATTTGTAGCAAGAGACACGCAAATGTTTCTGGAAGACAACAAACATTTCTTGTCTCCGCAGCATGCAAATGTTTCGGGACACATGTTGCTCGCTTGTCACTCGCATGTTTAGCCACCCTGGGAGACACGCCGAATACATTGTCGCGCGCGACAAGTCTCCTAGTTTAGCCATAGCTTTACCAAACAAGAAGATAAAAGAGAAATTGTAGTTTTCAAAATTAGTTAGTTAGTTAGTTAGTTAGTTTTGTTAGTTAGTTGTGTAGTTGGTTAGTAAGTTAGTTAGTTGGTTAAGCACACACTACATTTGCTGGCTTCGCAAGGTATGAATTTCTGTGCCAAGCAGAGGGGGTCTGCTAACTAGCTGTGACCTAATCTAAGCAGAGCGGACGCGACCTCGGTCCTTACTCTCGATGTGACCACATCTCGTGATTTCTGTCTACAGGGATGCCTGAAATGGGCATTACAAGGGGGGTAGACCCTTGAAAACTAGAGCAAAACAATAGATAGATTGAACAATTTTGAAATTTCCACGAGGGCAGCAGGGACAATTGCCCTCGCTGTCACACCTCTCTTCCAGCATCCCTGCAGGTCTATCTCTATGACATGACGTTCTGTGCAACGAGTGAGAAGGCTTAGGGCAACTAACTCTTTGCAACTATATAAATAATTTCGCGTGTATTCGTCTAGCCAAGTGTATCTTTTCGGTAGAAATCGGTTTAGCCAAGGGTGCAAGTTTCTCGGAAAAATTAGTATAGCCAACGGTACAAATTTCTAATTGCTGACGGCACACTCCTACTCCAAATTTGGCCAAACCCCCGTGGATTTCTAAAGCGTTCAAGAAGCTTTTGTATTTTATCTGGATGCATTGTTTAACGATTTCCCTTGATAAAATTTCACGAAACAAAGTCCTCGTTCCACTCTATAGAGTGCTACATTCTACTCTGCTTATCAGTGTCCAATGCTAGCTACTTCATTACACGTTATTCATCCTATTCTTCCAATCCAAAAGTAGCAATAGCATCCCGTCAATAGCAATCATAATACATAATGGCAACAATATTCTTTCACCTTTATTCGTAATATCAATAGTAGCTATTCTTACACCTTTTCACCCATCGACACTGGTAGCTAACGGCCGTTTTTTCAGAGAGCTAAACGCTCAATTTCAAATCTAAAAACTCCCTAGGCTGATAATTTTGGCAACTAGTTTTGGGTAATTTGGTATATTTTTGTTGTTATTTTATGTTTTTCCAAGCGTCAAAACCTTCTCCTAAATGTTTTTCACAGATTGTGTCATGATTCTTGAAACTCAATGAAGACACGTTGTAAAGGACTCTTTTTGTTCTGGCAGTAGATAAAATAGTATAGATTTAAAGGAAGCTATAGAGAAGACTTCTAAGTTTAAATCAGTGTTGAAAGCAGCGTCTAGTAATTTTACTATCTGCTGTAATATTCATTGGTATCAAAGACTCAGACTCATGAGAGGACAAAGATTTACGGACAGAATGGGAAAAGAATTTAAAGTACAGGACCAAAGTATTAAAATACACGGAATAGAGTGAAATTATCGGTGGCACTCTGATCATGCAGTCTTTGACTTGAAATCCCACCAATTGTGGTAGCTATGCCACTTCTAGAAAAATCTTTAAATAAGCATGTTCAGCAATGGTATGATAAACAAAATAGGCAATGAAACATCAAGTTCAAGATTGGAACATGTTTGTAAATCCTGTGAATAAACAGGTCTTGAACGGATTAATAGCAGAGGGCAAACAGCGAAAGTGTCTGTTTGGTCCTAACAGATACCTAATTGTTTTGAGCTATGTTTCAGTTGCCCTTATTTTAGTCCTTCTCCTTCAAGGTAAGCTTTGCAGAAATTTTGCAGATTGTTAGGCGTGCAGAATGACTAGCTATAGACTATTGTAGATTTTGTAAACTGAGAGTTGAGGATGGAGAATATACATATTCGTATTAAAATCTATATTCACTTGATCACTTAGAAAGAGCTTTCATTTATTTAAAATTTTATTCTTACTAGACATAGCAAGTTGAACTATTTAGCTTTAAGGCCTTTGCTGTAGACAAGATAGCTGCAGAAAAGATGGACTTAGGACTGGGCCTAATCGAGCCGCTTAAAATGGGTCGCCAATATAATATTTTGAGAGATAGAGGAGCAACACGAAGACACCGCGTGTTCACAACATAACATAACATAACGAATCTCTTACTACACACGTGACAGTGTAACACAATAAAACTATTTACATAATTACATTACAGGGAGTCCAGAGTTCTTACTCACAACATTACAGCTGCCATCTCTCAGCTGTGTCCATTATGATGTGTCCATTATTATCTATGGCCCTTTGTAATTTGAGTGCTTTGTCAGTAAAGAAGCCAAGGGTTTTTCCAATACAGTTTCATGAATAGTAAAAATTGTCACGATCATTTATACAGTTGGAACGAAACGGAAGCCCCCAAAAAATGTTCTCTGAAATCACACATATTTTCTTTGGAAGTGACACTTTACAAGATATTTTTAAGAAAAAGGCGTTTTCTCTTAGGGTGCCCCACCCTCTCTTTGCTGTCCCCTTTACCTTCTCTTGACAAGAAATTGATCTTTTGCTTGTAAAAATGTTCTTTTACCTATGAACTTTGTCCTATCAGCATCAGGGGTATCTCGAAAAATAGACTAAAACCTATGATTTATCACCTTTCCAGGGTCACCTACTTCCAGTGGCCTTCACACGTTTCTGCGCAAACATGTGCAATCCTAAGCACAACCTTCGATTTTAATTATATATTTGCAATTATCTATTTTCTTAACAACCTAACAAGATTTTTTCCAGCTACTATCTGTATACTGTTTCAAAACATAACGTACAGAGGGAATAGCTTTTGGACTTTTAGGTTTTGATCTCATTCAACGTTTTCCAACTGCATGCAGGTTACTACAATATTATGCCAGTGCAACAACGTTAAACCATAATCAAACTATGTCAAGTAACGGAGGAAACGAAAACTTTATGCTAATATTTTTGCTTGGAAGATTCCTCCAGAGAGTAGAAATCGCATATTAAAATTATATGCAACATATGAACAGTTAATTATATGCTTTTACTCATACAGTAATATATATTTAGTTATACTTGTTATTGTTATTTGTATAGCGTTTTCACCACAAACATTACTTATTCAAGACCCACAGCCTACAGGCTCATAAAGGTTGAAAGACGTACTACGTAGCCTGAAGTTGGCTAAAACTCTTTCAGAAAGCAGTTAGAGTAGCGCCATGGGTTAGAACGCAATATCATGCAAAAAGCATCTAGCCAAAATGTTGATACAAGCAGTTACATACAAACAAGAAGAGCCTGTTCACACAGGTGCCTTGTGTAATATTGGGAGAGAGAGAGAGACATCGACCGACTACATCTTTGATTGGAACTGAACTAACTTATGAATTAATTACAGGAACATTTACATACAACAGACAGGAACACTTTATGGTACAAAGGTCACAGTACAAAGGTCATTAATACAAACACAGGTTGTTCACATGAATGCAGGATACTACATCTCTCCCTTTGTCAGAGAAAGAATTAAAAAAAATAAAAAACATTTAACGACATGTCCATTATTTATTGTTCTCGGTTTTTGTTGAGAAGTTAGAGATTGACACAATCTTGAATCTAGATTTTGATTTGTTGTAGTCTGCTTGTCTCAGATGTCTTGAGTTCAGCCTTTCTCTCCCTTTATCTGAAACACATTTCCAGTGAGTACACGTAACAGTCTTTGGACTTAGTGTGAACAATTTCTTCACTCTGGATGAAAGTTTAACCAATGTGTGTAGAAGAAACTATGTAGACTGGCCTATTGCATTTTAGTTGACTACACCAAGCTCAGCATAAACGTTGTGAGTTGGCCAACTGGGACTGCATCTACCAGCATCGTCAATTCTTGTGATCTGGCAACCCATTCTTTTACCCACATGCTTTTGGATGACTGCACCAGCGTCCATCATCTCTTGTGTGGCCTGGCCATCCGGGTTTGCATGCTACTACCAGCGTCCGTCTTTTGAAGACCTGGCGACCCATATTTACTTCCCATGCTTTTGGATGATTGCACCAGCGTCTATCATCTCTTGTGTGACCTGGCCATCCGGGTGTGCATGTTACTACCAGCGTCTGTATTCCAAAACCTGGCGACCCATTTTAAGCGGCTCGATTAGGCCCAGTCCTAAGTCCATCTTTTCTTCTTCCTCCAATTTTTTCCGTTGAATAAGCAATGTAGTTATTTCATACGTAACTGTTCAAGACCTCATTCCTTTGACTTTGTCTCAAGTCAGACTTCTTTGCCTTGAACGTTTTTCATCCTCGTCGCCAATGTAATATTGGGAGAGAGAGAGAGACATCGACCGACTACATCTTTGATTGGAACTGAACTAACTTATGAATTAATTACAGGAACATTTACATACAACAGACAGGAACACTTTATGGTACAAAGGTCACAGTACAAAGGTCATTAACACAAACACAGGTTGTTCACATGAATGCAGGATACTACACCTTGTCCTAAAATCTCTAATACTAAAAATCCTAAAACTCTAACTGATCTGACATTACCCTTTTACTTGCAAACAAAATTGCCTAGTCCACCTTTGGGCCAAGCCCGTGGCCATGTTGCCTGAAATGCGTGCGAAGGTGCCAGATTGACTTGAAGGTCAATGCTGCTTATCATTTTGAACTTTAAATTTGTTATACTCCCTATTGATAGGTTATGTTTCCATGAATATTGGGTAACTGTTCTTTTTATTTCCTCTACATTATCAATTTAGAAATACGTGTTCCAATATTTCAACATTATAGCTGTTATAACAGAGTCCTTCAGCAATGGCACTGATCAGTGGCCACAATACTCTAAATTGGACTTGAAGATTTCTCGTTAAAACCGAAAATATCTGTGGTTTTGAACTCGCATAACTAACCAACAGCGATAAAGGTTGCAATATGCTAAAGAAGCGATATTTGATACATAAAATAGCCTTGAAAGCGATTGGAAGTAATGGAATTATTGGTAGGTAGACCAGAGCCCTTGCCAAACATAAACAAGGCAAGTACCCAAGCTCAAGGGCTAGCTGCTTACGGTTTGTATTTGAAATATGATGTATTGGCAACAAAAAAGTGCTTCAATAGCTTACGTTACTTTTTGACTAACTAGAAAGACCATAGCAGGCCTGTCAAGTGTCAAGTCTTCTATGAACCAACAAGAAGGGTGTTTGACACCGAGGCCACGTGAAGTTGAAATTTGTCACAGAGACTCCGATTTTTATAAGTGTACTTTGTATCGATTACTAGACGTGGTAGCATGTTGAACTATTGCACAAGGAATATTCTGTAGGCAATATAGCTACCATCTCTCAGCTTTGTCATAGCTGTTTCCATTCTGACGTGTCCATGGTCAAAACGTTTTCCCTACAGGAGGGCGAAGTATACGAAAGGGATGGCCTTCATTGAGAAGACCTACCCTCCAAAACAGTCCTTGTGCAATATCAGCTTACAAAAACCAGTTAAAATTCATATAATTTCGACTTCGACATCTACGATATTACCCTTAATGAATAGGTAGCTTCTTGCTTTAGGAATATGAAGCACCAAGTTAAATTAAGTTAAAAATAAATTGACAACTGACCTGTGGGTTCCTCTATCGTAGCGCTCACAATCCAAGGAGAAACTAATAAATGTATCTTATGCAAAATGAAACTCAGTTAATTAAAGGTTTTACCACTGAAAGCGCCCGGCCATCCCTTCCTTGTAGTATTTGACAAGGGTTTTTCTATGCAAGATTAGTTCGATGAAGCAGATGATGAACTTGTAAATACAGTTCACCTCGGATTTGACTTTCTTTGCGAGAGGTCAGCAGTGCACATTGTACAATTAGCATTTTCAGGAATATTTCGATACGCATCGCTGATAACCTTGCAATAGAAAGACTGGGCTTGAGTTTGGAAACATTCCTACTAGCCAAACAGCTCACTCCAACCAACGACTCAAACTCTCAAACCTGACAGAATACTCACAGAATACAATGCCGAGTGAGTTCAAGTACTCCATTTCTCTGCGTTTGCAACCTTTGAACGTTAGGAAAAGAACTTCAGGACCTCTGACCCGAGGGTTACCTTGCTAACCATTGTTGACCCCACGTAAAGATCATCGTCATGAAGATGTGTGACGTCATAGCTATATTTGCTGAATCATCATTTAAACTCTGGCAACACGATCAAACATTGTTGGTCAAACATTTGAGATTTGCCTCACACGCAATGTTTGACCGTTTAGCCACATCGAAAAACATTACGTGACAAGCAGAATCGCACAAAAGTGTTTTTGAAAAAGCTTGTTGAAGGACAATGTTTTGCGATGTGGCCAAACGGCGAAGCATTTTGCTTGGTTAGCAAATTGCAAATGTTTGACAAACAATGTTTGATTTTTTTGCCAAGGCCTTACCTACTTAATATATATCTTAATATATATGAAATATAAGGTCTTGGTTAAACGACCAAACATGGAGTCAGCCAATCAAAAGACTGTTTGGTACGATGGGTAGAGCAGTGGGGATAGCAGTAGAAAGAGTTGGGTCTCGATTGTTATGTGGGATTTGTTTTGATGGGAGTAAGTTCTTGACGACGACGATGAAAAATAAGAATATAAAATGAAAAATGAGCATATAAAAAATAAAGAGGTCGATTCTGATTGGTTGATGCATTTCTGATGAATGAATTGTGGTGTCACAGGGATACAAGGGATTTAGTCAAAGAGCTTTTTGGTCCAGTGCCATTTCATTAAAATAATGTGTACAAAACGTGTACTAATGCTTGATTCTATAATAGACATTCATATGTACCACACGCCGTGATTTATTTCTATATATTTTGATCTTAGACTAGAAATGAGAAATCATTTTTGACCACACACGCTGAGTCTTACAAATGATGTGGAAAGCAGAAAAATGTCGAAGTGCTAACTTATTGTGGGTGTTATAGCAAAGTCAAGGTAATAGTATAGTATTAGTAATAGTATAGTGATAGTATTTTCATCTGTAATTATTTGGTTCATCGGTAAAACCTTAAAATTTTTCAGCACATGTGAGATATCTATCTTTCTTAGCAGCGTTTATAGGCTATAAATTATATAGGTACACAAAACTTGGTTTTGAGACGATAATTATGCAGTAGGCATTGTTAATTAGCTTATCCTAGTACATAAGGTTTTGAGATTGACCTGGCAGTTTATTTTTTTGGTACAATGCCAGTCCCTATTTTCGTGTGGACTTTGCCCATACATCATGGTCTTGGGTTTCCAAGGTGAGGTGTAGAACTTTAAATTCGTGGCCTTTTTTGTGAAGCTTCTGTTCTATCCATTGAATGATTCTATCTTCTTCGGCCTGGCCTACAGAGAGTCTTTAATTAGGATTCCATAGCAAGAGTTGTGTGTGGACTTAAGTAAACATCTTAATAGAAGTTGCCCGTTGTTCGAAAAGAGTCAAATATATTTTCATATTTGTACTGGCACAAAAGTACAAAAAATCGACGTATTTGTGAATTACTTAGTGCATTTGCTACTACTTTAAAACTAAAGCTATCACTGCAAATGCACAATAAAATTGGAACTTTGTCTAAGTTTCACATTGCCTATGCTTTGGAGTAAAGGCAATGCATGCACGCCCTTTACAGAAGACTACTAGACGAGAAAACCTACAAAAGACAAGGACACGCCCTTAAAAACAACTTATACGAAAGACTAGGTTATTTAATGTTTATGTGTGTTTTAGTGGATTTTGTCGGATAAATAATTATTTAAAGAGATCATTCGTTATCTGAGTACATGAACCAGCATTACACGCTTTTTTGTTATAAGGAACCTATCTCAAGGCCTACTTCTTAAAGTTCCTACAGTGGTCTTAACAATAAAAGAGAGACACTTGCATGTGAGCAAAGCTCGAGACTACTCAAAGAAACATTGGATGCATGCTTAACGTACAATTTATATGATTTTCGACTGCAAATGAATGGAGCCGGCTTTCTAATTGTTGATTATTTGCAGTGATAAAAGTATTCAACATTCAAAAGTTCCTTAATGATTTTCTCTTTAGTAGTATAAGTTCTTTAAATTTTCGGGTCTTCTACATGTAGGTTCCTTATAAAGTGGTTCCTTATAAAAAAAGCGTGTACAGAAGTTCCTGGTTGTCAAAAGGGAATGGTTCCCAAAACTTTCATGTGGAGTTGTGTGGCCAAATCATCTAACATACATACGTACACTGTAGTCTTAATTTTCTTATCATGGCACTCACGGGCACTAAACCCTCCGCTCAACTATATGTGGATGATTAACGGTTTTTTATGTTGGGTACAAAAGCCTCTACTGCCCTACTGATGATGACAGTTGTCTTATTCGATTCTCTGTGGCTGGGTTGCAAAGACAACTTGAAACCAGCGCACCAAGTCAGCAGGCAGAGAGTTATAATTAATTGTCCAAAAAGTCTGATAGAAATGCTTGCATGAATTTAAGAGGAAAATAGCCAAGAATCGTGCAGTTTTAATATATTGAGTTGATCTCGTTCTCTTTATTGATTTGGTATTAAATTTGATGGCCTGGAAGACTAAGCATTAAGGAATGTCGGTTGGTTATGTTCTACGGTCATTATCAGAAATACGAAGCGAGGTTTGGAAGGTCGCAGGCACGAATAACGTAAATACGGCTGTTTAATTGCGAATTATTACTTTTTGATTTGTTTTAATGAGAAATGACTGCATGATTAAAGATAGAAACACGTCATACATAGGGGCTACTGTAACCCTGAAAGTGATGAGCTATGATCTGAATGATCGCAATCATGATCATTGTCACTACTTCAAATCGAAAACGAAACAATGTACGACACAACTGGAACTTTGTCTACGTTCAACCTTGCCTGAACTCCCCATAAGGAAGACTAGGCCACGCCCTTTGAAACATCCTATACGGAAGGCCATGGAAATGTTCCACCTTATAAAAAGATTCAAGATCGAAAACGAGTGTTTTTTTATCATTCAGCTTCATTCATTATCAGTATGTTATCACTCATGGAGATGATGTTGATTGAGATAATCATCACCGTCATCGTCATCATCATCATCATCATCATCATTATCATCAGCATCATCATCATCATCATCATCATCATCATCATCATTAGCATCATCATCATCATCATCATCATCATCATCATCATCATCATCACCATCATCATCATCATCATCATCATCATCATCATCACCATCATCATCATCAGGAACCATAATTGTAATTGTCACCATTAACATCATCATGATTTATGATCATCATATCATTATCATTATGATCATGATGCTTCATCATCATCACCATCATCACAATAATCAACATCGTAACTTCTTACACCTTGCAGCGCTAAATATCATTTGCTTCGGTGTATCAAACAGTGTACAACCCCAAAAAGCATGATTTTCTGATGATACAACCTTAAACTGTGAGGTAAGAGCTACAAAAATCAAGCAGAAAAGAAGAAAGGAAAAGTCAAATTATTATCGGAAATGTCGAGGTATTTTCTGGATTTTTTATGCGGGGTGTTTAAAATGCTGCTAAAGCAAAATGCTTGAAAATATTGACCCAATAACAAAGAATCAGATAAAAAGGGGCCAACAACACTTGTCTTTTGATGCTTGTGATATAGCCTTGTTAGAGAAGTAATAAACTAATTGTTTTAGAGATAACTGTGATTTCTTCCCTTCTAAAAAGCCTGTGAAGATGTGAAGATGTTTGTGTTGGTGAAATTTACGAATTTCAATAATGAGCATAAGCGCCAAAGGGTTATTTGATGCGGAATCTTGATTTCAACCGAGTAAAGCAAACCTCTCCAACCGAAGCGGGCTCTCTGCCCTAAGATAGTGCATTAAATACGAAAATTACAAAAAAGCATTTCACCGGCGGCATTGTTGTATTCACTTGTATTCACATGAGATTGTGATGTTCGGGATTGAACCATGTTTCGGAAATACTACACAGCTAAACTTAGGCTAGATCAGCTTCCAAAAAGTAAGGTTCATTCACAGACAAGACCAGCGTGCAAGCAAGCACAGGCTCAAGGGTATTGGTAGCCCTACTTCACAGCCCATAACTTGATGGCGAAGTTATGCCTACAAGATTTCGCCTGCAAGTTATCATCTGTGACTTATGCTTAGGTTTTTAGTGGCATTACGCTAAACAGTGATGTGGACCTGCATGCGGGGTGTGCCAACTGGCTGATCATATTTCTAGAACGAATATCAGTGCGCTAGAACCAATTTTTGCCAGGAAAAGTTAAACAAGTTCCCTGTCTTCCGGCTTCATACAGGATTACAAACTTCATTAGGAGCATTGCATTAGATTGTCATAATTAGTTTACGTAGGATTAGCTTAAGTCAGAACCCCGTCAGAGCCATGTCACGCCAAGATTGAGTCTTCCAGGAAAATTTCGACCAATATAAGTTAGACCAGCTCACTGAATAAGCTTTCCCTCCCCTCCCAGCATCAGAAGAGGTGGCTACATAAGGTTTTTGTCTTCGTTTACAACTATTGATACGCTATATGTGAACATGATATATGTTTATTTTTTGCTAGTTACACATGATAGAGGTATACTCTAAGTCATACTAACATTAAGCAACCATAGCAATTGCTTTACACAAGTCATTTAATGAAAAGGAACACTCACTATTTTTTCGCGAGGAACCAGGTTCTGGTAAAATGTTTTGATTCTTTCGTGTTTCTGGCCGTTTTGATTTCACTCCAAAGTGAATTCCATGTTTTCCACTCGATAACATAAAGACTTAATAGCAAAGCTTGTAGTTCTAGTTTTGGCATTAAAGAAGGTCTGCGCTCCGTATATTATCATTTGCTTGCAGTTTTTTGAGAGTCACCACGGATTCTCTCGCAATAGATACGATGTGTTGGCTCTAGACAATTTTCAGTCTTCAAGTGACAAAACTCAAAAGTATATCTGTAGTTGCACAGGAACCCTATTCCTTCTACAGATACTCCGAGGCTAGCTTATTCTTGCAATGGTTCATAGTTTAGGGTTACAATATATAAGAAAGGCTAAGCATAAGGAGATGTTTTGCTTGCATCTCGAGAGGACGAAATATCTTAGCCTGTTTTGGATACAAAAAGTCTCCCGGGATGATCAATTTTGGAACAATTTTTGAAAAATTTTCATGAGAATTTTAGTCGATAATGTTAGAGGAAAATTTCAATGGGAAAAGTTCAATGGGAAAAGTGGAAGAGGCAGGCCAAGATTAACGTGGTTCAGTAACATCAAAGAATGGACAGGAATGAAATATATCGAAGCCACAACGAAGACACACTGCATATAGGGAGAAATGGGCATCCATGACAGCCAACCTGCTGAAAGTAGAAGGAACCTGACGACGACGAATGTTAGAGGCTATAAAAGGCCGTGGTGCTTGCATGACGGTATTTTAACTGTATTTTGTTCTGCATAAATTATTGGGGATAAAATCTTTTCATTATAAATCATATTCCTTGGGCATTTTTTGCGCTACATGAATTATTTGTTTTCCAATTTCAGATATAATTTACGAAATCTGAAATGAGTGTTTCAGCTCCAACCCAAGCAAGGAGTTTCAAGGAGCTTCACAACGTGACATTTTACATGCAAAAGAATCAACGACAAAATTCGTCATCAATGGCATTTGTGAATATGTGGAATTGATAATTCAGTATGGAATAAATTCCTCCAAACACGGACCGGTATACTTATTTGCAAGGCATATCAATACCTAATCAATTGAAACAATTTATGATTATTTCATTATCAAATATCGATGCAAACCAGAACTGGGCATTTAGAGATAACTGGAGGCTTGTGTTGCCCGGAGGCATGCACCCGAAAAAATGAGATTCCATGCGTACTTTGGATTTAGATATGTAAGAGACACGAAATAAGGTAAGGTTGCTGCACACTGAATTTTTCTAAGCAAATTATATTGCAACATTGGCATCTTGCATTTGATTAGAATTTAAAAGATTTAAGAAATACTATATATGGTGAAAATAGCGAAGATTGAAAAATAGTAACCCCTTTTGCAAGTTTTATTTTCAAAAGCATTAGAGATAACGCGAGAGGTTGAGCTTAATGCACTCTACACAGAGTTTGCAAGTATTTTTAACTTTATATAACTTTCGAACTTAACAAATTTATAACTTTATAGAGTTCATAACAACTTTATAAGAACATCGAGGCTCAATTTGTCAAAAAAATAAAAACAACGTAAGAACTTTTCCAGCCTCAGATGAAAAATCTACTATCCAAAAAGCCTACCATTCCTGCTACAATCCAAACGCCATAATCTTGTCATGTCAGTGTCTTTTACTTTGCTTCTTTCACGGGGACGCATTTGTAACCGAGAGTATACACAGGAAAACAAAACTACTCTTGACAACCAAACTTTGTCCCTAAACTGACCATAAAAAAATTGACCGTATCCCTGTCAATGTTCTTAAAATTTAGGTTTAAAATTTAGTTAAAATTTCTTACTGATTTAGGGTCAGTATTCGAAAACATCCCTAAATTTTCCCTAAAGTCAAATGAAGGTCGTCTCTCAATTGCCCCGAAATTGTGCCCTTTTTCTGTCCCTAAATAAAAGCGCATTCCTCAGCAAACGCCAATTGGTTCTTACTCTTAGGTGCCTAATTGCCGGGGGGGTCTCAATTAGCGGGGGTTGGATTTTTGTTGAAAATTAATTGCCGGGGGGTCCCAATTAGCGGGGGGTTGGGTTTTTGTTGAAAATTAATTGCCGGGGGTCCCAATTAGCGGGAGGGTTGGATTTTTGTTGAAAATGACTCAAGACTCAGACTCAAACTTTATCTTATTTTGTCTATGCAAGACTGGTATCTATTTATTTTGTGACTTTGAATACTCTGATATGAATTTTCAATACGCGTCACTTACGCGAAGTTGAAAAATTTAATAAGCGGGGGGGTCCTAATAAGAGCGGGGGGGTTGGAAAAATTTTCAAAAACTAATTAGCGGGGGGGACGGCAATTAGGTACCTAAGAGTATTAAAATCAAATTTTGGACAGAACAACTGTAGATTTAAAGAACAACATTGCTACTTTTTCCACTGTATCATAGAACTAGTATCACTGTATCATAGAACTAGTTATAACACACTAAATATAGGTGGATCCAGTTATATCGAGCTTTTCTTAGCTTGAAAACTTCAATACATGCCCAGTACTGTACTCTTGGGTGCCTAATTGCCGTCCCCTCGCTAATCAACTTTTATGAAAAACTTCCAACCCCCCCGCTCTTATCAGGACCCCTGGCTTATTAAGATTTACATCAATTTTGGTGTCGATTATTTTAACTTTTTTCACTTAGACCTTCTTTGTATGAAATTTCACTCTTGCACTATTTTTGGTTAACACTATGAATTGCCTTCGCCTATAAGTACTATAGATCCCACCGCATTGTACTCATATATGGTGCCTATACATCAGGAGTTGTGGTATATGGAGGTTGGAAATAGTACACTGTGTTTATAACTACAGCAAGCAGAATATCAAGACGCAAATATATATGTACAGCTACCATGCAAGGGAAAATGCACCGTAAGAGCATGCCTACAGGTGAATGGGAATCATAGCTGAATATATCCAAATCCTTTAACCAAAAAACGTAAAAACCAGAGTCAGCATCAGTGAATTTCAAGAACTAACCTATCCACGATGCTAAGGATCTTCAGATTTAAAGTTCTGCTTGTACAGTACTTTGTTGCGCACCCAATGCTTAAGCTTCACGTTTGCATGGAAAGCAAGGAACAGCGGAGTCAAAAGAAAACACACCCTATAAGTTCATAAGTACTAAATAAAGCTGATCGCAAAGTTTGAAACTGACACAAATTAAGGCTTACCAGGTCTTTGTTGATATACTAATAGGCATATGTTTTGATAATTAATAAAAACTTCAAACTCAAATGTTAGAAGATTCTTATAAAGTGCCCTTGATTGTGTTGTGTTGTTTATCCTGTTCCCTATGTGGCAACTTTAAACTCTGTCAGTAAAATTTTATAAATTTTTCGCAATTTGCGATGTTTTTGGATTTGGTTTATTTTCATATACGTAGAGACATTTTCGTTCTTAAAGGAGAAGACAGATTACACGAAACATAACACAAAATGTTATAAACGCACTTAGGATTAGAGTGAACGCACAAAACTACCATATAAACGTAAATAGCGTTAAAGTAATGAATTGGAGAAACCCTGAATCCAGTTTCACAGTACGTATTTTGCAGGCATGGAGTGGAAAGAAAAAAATGTACCAAATACCTTCCCGATTCTGCACTCCTCAAAACTTTGCATTTGTACAAAGAACAACACAAACCCTCCTTAATTGAATTCATAAATTTTACACAAAATATTGCATGTGCTGATGAACCCTGAAGTGCTATTTTGAATCTTGTACAAGACGGTTTGAAAACGTTTAACTTCACGTCAGAAAAGATTTAATAAGTTGAAATGATCGTTTGATAGATTAGCAGACAAATTTGCAGGTATCACCACGGTTGATACCCTGTATTCAGACCCTCAGAAGAGAAACAGAGGAGGGATTAAGCGAGGAACTTAAGATTTTCGAAAATCGTATGCCTCGCGGGACCTCTCGCCTATGCATTGCGACACGGAGGCCAGGTCCAGGGTAGAAGCCTCTTATCATATGGATAACACAACGATGTGGTTTTACATTTCTCAGGTCCCAAAAAACTGACTGCTATACCGCAAAATCTTGCTAAGAGAAAACGAAGCTTTCGAAATGATGAGCATTAAACCACAGTTTCTCATTGATTATTGATTTTAGAGCATGACTTGTTATTTTGACATCCATTCCGAAAGAACTTTCGATGAACCTCTTTTAGAGATAACCAACAAATGGGGGTGTGAACTACAATTAGAGGCCTAAATTGCTCAGTAATGGTTGGCTTATCCAGTCTTGTCGAAGAATTTACTAACAGAATCGGTTTAGATTAGTGCAAGTAGTAATGCTAGTTTTCTCGAACAATATAAAATAAGATTAAGAACAAGCAAGAATAAGGAACACTCCTAGCATAAGGGGTAGAGTGCTTGGTAATTAAAACATGTGGAAATGTTGTGGAATGTTTTTCAGAGGCATTAAACTCAACAGTAGTTGCTACAAGATAAGATTATCGCAAACCTGTTCTTGTAGCTGGTATAACTTGATAATTAAAACATCCAAGGACTAATGACTGCCATTTGTTACAGATGTAAAATATGTTTCAGTTTATTACCCCAAACACTGCCACTGAATGGAAAACCGCCATGTAATCAATCGAATTACACTTGGCATATACTATAGCCTTTACCAATGCTGATTGCTGCGGGTCTCATGTTGACAAAGCTTTAAGAAGTGCTTCTAAAGCTCTAAAATAATTATATTTTAGTAGATAAATGATTTAAAATAAGCTTTATTGAGCTTACCTGTAACGCTTCAGAAAATCGCTGCTGTTGATGCTGATGCTCACTTGCGATGCGACGAATGCCGATGCAGATCCAATGCGTCCTCTCATCACTGATCAAATTTGAATGGTATAATCTGGCCTCATTTTCATGCATTCTATCTTTGTAATTGTGGAGCAAATTCGTTGTTCCTATGACCACCACCAATAACTCAATAAACATCATTATCATCATCATTATCATCATCTTAATCATCATCACCATATGCATCGTTATAGCAATCATCATCACCACCATATTCATAACCATTACACCATAACCACCATGATCATCATCATCATTAATTCATCACCATCATCATCATTTATCACCATGATCTTTTCACCGTGGCGTTTAACAACGAGACGAGTTATAGAACTCCTGAGCATTTAGATCTCAGTAAAATTACATTTTCAGATAACCAGGAGAAAAAGATGTCCAGTAAGGGGTATCAGGATACCTAATAACTGAAAACAATAGAACAAAGAGCGTCCAAAGAGCATCCTTTAGCAACAATTAGCATCTCCTTAGCAATGACTGAACTTGTGCATGCATTTTAATATGAAGCACAATCATAAAACGTTTCAAAATTACCCCTATCATGTATAAATAGATCCAGCATTTTTGACAGGATATTGAAACGTAAATTTATACATTGTGGTTATACAATGTTGTGCATTTCTAGAAATTATTTCCAGACAATCCTAGATTACAAAGTAATCATTTAATTTACAGAAAATTGATCACTTTTTTAGGTATCTAAGGGATATGAGGGCATAGAAAATACAGTTATCAGAAATGAACATATGTCTGGGGCAGATTGTCCACGGATTGTCCATTATAAACCCCGGACACATTATTTGCAAGGAAACCTAAAATTTTACTGCCCTGAGATTCCCTAAGAATTCCTGAAAATCCCTATGTCTTGGTAGCAATCTTTCATTATTTGCTGAAGAGTAGTAAAGTAGGTACGAAGCCTACGAGGCCGAAAACACATCGGAGGGACCACTAGCGCTCCTAGCGCTGCTTCACAAAGTCTAAAATCCTTCTCTGGTTTGCGCCCCGGGGGGTACTTAATATATTTTGGGTACTGGGGACGTGCCGCCCAAAATGGGATCGTTTTTCATAATTTTGGTATAAACATCCTTCAAGTTAGATCTTAGTAATTTTAATTAGATTATGTATTTAAGAGACTTTTGTAAATAGGACTTTTAGATTTTTATTTGAATTTTACTTTTGGGTCAGCGACCCCTTTGCAGTAATGCCAATTGGTTTTGCAAATTATTAATATAGATGTAGATGTAGAACATGGGTCTTAATTTTCTGAAAATTGGTATAAATATGGGTATTGGTTTATCGATAATCAGTACAAACTTTATACGGTCTTATTTTCGTTTGCTTTCACTTTTCGTGGCGAAGTTTGATTCGAAATGACATATTATAGCACATTTGATTTAAGCAGATATAGCAGTGTACGAGAAAATATTTTGGCATGATTTTGGGTATATATTTTAAGGATATTTGTATAAATATGGGTATGCATTTTGATTCTTGGGCGGCACGTCCCTATCCGAAGCCAAGTGAAGTGACCCCCTGGGGCCCGGGGAGGGGGTTTGCTGAAGTGCTTTATACGAGTTCTAAATGATTTCAATTTGTGGAACCAATATACATCTTCAGCTGTTTATTTTTCAGGCCGAACTCGTATACGTGTGTGTCATCATCAACACAACCACTATCACTTTGTTACTGTAATGTTGTATGGTGTCGCAAAAATTCCCTGAAAGCGCGTAAGTCTTTCTATGTTTTTAGAAATTGTTTCAGTTGCAATTAAAATGCACGTTTCAGCTTTAATTATATTCCAGTAATGATTTTCCGAAGCTTCTAGAATATCAATTTTTGGACCTGGGCTGCGGGTGTCTTGCTGATTGAACAGCTTCCCCAGACTCGCTGCATAAGACTCTGTTATGCTCCTTAGAACTGATAGGTCGAATAACAGACCTCATCCTGAGCTGCCTTGAATAACAACAGCAGCAACTACAGCGAGGGGGAAGGACTGGTGTAGCCCAGTCTATAGCTTCCCAGACTTCCTCGAGAATCGTAGTAGGAAGGAACAGCTACTTCACGCAAATGTAAAACGTACACGTTTTTTTTATAAGAACAAAGTATATAAGAACTTAAGGCTTCAGAGGCTGAAAAGAACATGCTAAGAACATTACAAGGCTTTGTGAAGCTAGAAACAAATGAAAATTTACTTTCTTAGTGCGCTGTCCTGTTGTCAACTCTAGAAAACAGGTGAACTATCAATCATTGTGACTATATGTGACATTTTATGTGACATTTTTACATGTGCGTCCCTTTTCGTAGCAATAATCACCTAATTTGAAAACAACAGCTTTTTTAAAAGCAAGAAAATTAAGAACATGTTAAGAACATTTTGAGCCTTCAAATCGGAAAGATTAAGAACATTGCATGGCTTTCTTCAATTTCAGTGTTCTTATAAAAAAAACGTGTATGTCTTCTTGCACGTTATGGTCTCCTTTGTGTCACGTCAGTAGTACTACGTCATAATAGCTAGAAATTTCTGTAAGAACATAGTTGCATGTATAATTTCTAACTATGCAATAAATCATGAGACTTGTTAAAGCTACAACCAAAGAATCTAGAAATTCTATAAACCACAATACTTCACTCTTCCATTCCCTTTTCCCGTTCCCCGTTTTCCAGTCTCGATTCTCGATTTCCTGTTCGCCATCATTCCCCGTTCAAATTCAACGCCCCTTCTTCACTTTTTTGAGATGTCTCCTTTGGAATCGTACGATCCTGCTACCATTCTTTTTGTAAGAATACAAAGTTCTTTGAAAATAATTATGTATTTTTATTACGTTTTTGGACCCGATAAGGTATAATAGTGATAATTCGGAAGCAAGAAGGTCAGTGTTATCTTATTTCCATCGGCACCCAGTTTAAATTGATAAAATTACCTCAAATCTTGCTGGAGTCTCAAATGTCTTCTAGGTCGTTCTAGTTAATCATTGAAGCATTGTAGTCGACGAGTTTCGGTCACGGTCGTAAATGGGTTACAAGGGTATTTCACCTTGGTCAGGGACGCCAGATCGATGGTAGGACAAGGGGGCGGCCAGGAACGTAAGGGCAATTGAGATAAAAAATTAGTGGGGTTTGGTGGTACTCCCCTAGGAAATTTTTGTGTCCACGCCCTTTAGATGGGCCTAAAATGCAACAAAAGTTTTTAACGAGTGTAAATAATGTTTTTATACGACAATTTTTGGCTATGTCTCCAAATGCACGCATTTCGAATGGCACAATAATGGCGAAACATCGTATTTAACGTTGTCAAAGTCAATTATCGTTTTAAATTGAAAAGGCACTTTTGCCCCCCTTGCCCCCCTTAAGAAAGGGCAGGAGGGCGCTTGCCCCGGCGCACCCCCCTCTCCGGTGTCCCTGATTTTGGTATTTGGCGAAAAAGAGGTCCATAAGAAAGGTTGACTGCACGAGCAAGTTTTCGTACCTTTTGAAAAAGAGGCTCTTAGTTGAAAGGTGTATTCATGATGCTTAGCTTAGCTTAGCTATGGATTACACAGTAACGGCAATCAACAAAAACAACCATTAAAAGGGGGTGTTTGGGTTTTACGGTTACACGGTTTTGCCAATATTCTTGCTCGAATTTTCGGTTTCTTCCGAAAAAGTGCGCGGTTTCTCGGTTTTCAAAATCTCGTCGAACGGTTTTACGGCATTTTTGGATAATTTTTTCGGTTTGTGGTTAAAATCTTTGCATTTTTGGTACTGAGTGTGGCCGAGTGGTCAAGGCGTTCGGCTCACGATCGCAAGGTCGTGGGTTCGAATCTCGTTGGGACCACTTTCCACAAGCCTACAGTCAACTCAGCTGTCCATCCTTCCGAGGTCGGTAAATGAGTACCCAGGGTATTCGTTCTAGAATATCAGTCTGGGGGCACAAGCTGCAGGTCCACATCAGCTGTATAGCTGCCAGAACCCCTGACCTGCATTAACAAATAAAGATTGCTTGCTTGCTTGCTTGCGGATATGCTAATTGAATCACGATCAAATCATCCAATTTACCTCAAAACCAACTCAAAGAAATTTTGGGGAACCGCAAACCGTCATGCTCAATGATCCCCTCCTCAAACCCTTCTCTCATAAAAAGGTCCGAGGCATCACGCAGGCTAGTTGCGAGGGGCTTGAACCTTGTAACCCGAAGCAATCTTCAATTGAGACGCTCGGGGGGTCAGGGCTCGAGATATAAATTGGAAACTGCGAGGTGGGCTATGAGTAAAATATGGAATGCTGAAATTGGGAGATATGGAATGTTATAAGGGAATCGAACCGCATAAACGTCTGGCTAGTTCGAAGGGAAATTAGCGCCATGTTATTCCCCTCATTTTTTAAATTCATGAATTTTACAATATTGCCGAAATTTCTTATTAATCAGCCCCCCTTTTCCTCCCTCGAAGAGGTGCGACAGAGAAAAACACAATGTACAGATTCATACTGCGTCTACATTACTATACATTAAATACGGTACTACATTCATTCTAAATACGGTACTACATTCATTCTAAATACTATATGTGGGCATTGGAAGTGCGAAGTGGCAAGGTGGACGCGTAAGGTTGGACAAATTACCGCCGTAGGTAGCTGAAGTACCCCTGTGGGCAGGCAATGCCAAACCTTGGGAATATTTGTTGTGTGCTTGACGATAGCGTAGCGATACAGAGTGCCGGGTCTCTGTCGACTACGAGTGAGGTCCAGCAATCCAGAGAGGGGTGCACGGATGTAGAGAGGGGGCCGGGTCCCCATTGCAAGCATCCATGTCCAACTCTGGTGTGAAACGTTCAATAGTGGTTTGATTGCAGGGCAGTTTAAGCTGTAGTTTGTAACATTTCTGAGTCTTTTCTGGGGAGAGTGCAGTTATATTGCACTTCTTGCCACTAATCACACTTGTGTGGTTGCCCCCTTGGTATCTATGCATGCCCAACTGCCTCAAGACATTTGATTCGTGCAGAAAAATTGTCTTCCATAGTGGAATGGAGATAATAAATTAATCCAATAACGTTCTTGGGACGTTTTCAGGATATTTTAGGCTTTCTATTCAAAAAATGTATCGATCATCGATAAGAAATTGTTTTCGAAAATTAATCTAGTCAGTTTTGAAGATAACGAAAACGAAAACAAGATGAAAAAGACCTTCAGGTGATTCCCGTTGACTAAAAGAAAACAGCAAACAGCATCTATATGAACTACACGTGCTTTTAAAGAATTTTCTAAGAATCCTGTTCTTAAGAAGAGAGTCAGGAAAAGTTGCGGCCACTCGGTCATGGACCGGAGGAACGTAATTTAGAATAAAGGAAGATCCTTTGCCACACCCAAAACACGCGACACGTCTGTTCTGCATTGCTCGGTGCGGACAGTTAACTCATGTTGTAGTAGCCTTGCAGTATTGGGTGAATTAGGGAGATTGCCTTTGAAACTAGCGATCTTTAAGCATGCACTCATGTATTATCACAGGCTGCTTACTTCAGAAAATGACTCCTTAGTACATAAAGCTTTAAAGGAAAGTGTCAACTTGAACTCAAAGGGCTCAACTTGCTGGGTCTCTACAATCAATTTACTTTGCAAGGCCCTTGACATTGATCAGGATAGATTAAGTCTTTTAAAACCAGCCTTCATCAAGAGGCTTGTATCCAAACGCCTTGAAAGTACATTCCATCAGTACTGGAAAGTTAAGATTAGCTCTCCGAATGGGGTCAGTAGGAAAGGTGGAAATAAATTGCGCACCTATAATCTTTTTAAGACCCGCTTTCCGAAAGAGCCCTATTTGGCTTTGAAAAACGGAGACTCTAGACGACTGTTATCTAAATTTAGATGCAGCGACCACAGCTTGGAAATTGAGCTGGGTAGACGGAAAGGCACATCGGAAGAACACCGGCTGTGCAAAAATTGTAATTTAGGCGATGTCGAAAATGAAGAGCATTTTCTTCTAGAGAGTCCACTTTCCTTAAAAGGGGATATTTCAAAAGTCTGTGACACTTGCTTAACAGTAGAATTTTTCTATAATCAGCATATTACTTAATTATTTGCCCATAGGCTGAACCGTTATGCAAAATTGGAATGAAAAAGTGCAATTTATTTTCTTCTACAGTCAATATCTGCTCTGATACAGGAAAAATCTGCTGAGTCAGCGTAAATTTTAACTAAAAATATCTTTTCCTGGGATTTCAGTATTAGCCTGATTTTAAGTGTGTAATTTCTAATCAAAAGCTTCAACAGATCCAGCTGAAAAAGGTTGCACTGTGGTGTTTAGTTCTGGAGATAGGAGATGTGTCCTTCCGTTACTTTATCCCAATTCTTTCCGTTACTTTTACAACTGTAAAGAAGGACTATGCTAGTGGCTAAATATCTGATAACTTCTTAAACCTTTGGGCAGCCTTGAAAGAGTAGTGATTGCAGTTAAAGAAACAGTAGTTTTTATGGACCCAGCCTCAAGCGACAAACTTTAGGTATAAATTTTTTGCTTCCTATCTTTCCTTCCGTTACTTTATGTTAAAAGGTTCCTGTAACACAGTGTGTGTATGATCTAAACTTCAAACTGTGTCCAAAGAACATAAGTAGTGTGTAGATATTTGAAGAAAGTTTTCAGTTGTTTAGCATCAACAGGACAGAATCAGTGGCTCTGGTTTTGCATCCATTTCCTTCCGTTACTTTATTTACCCTTTTGAAATATCCCCAAAACTAGCATTTGCTGCTCGATCTATATCTAATTAAATCGCCTTTGCAGTAATTACTTTTTATATTGACTATGTTATTATCAAACTTTAAATACTTGTTTTGTTGTTAAAGTAGACGACGCTCTGTGAGTTGTTGCAAGTCTATAACAATGAAATGAAAAATGAAATGGTTCTCAGCTACATACTGGTATTTTTGTCTGGAGTAAGATTGAACACTTCTCTAGGCTATGCATACGAAATATTGATGTAGACTCATAAAATTTAAAGAAATTTGTAATTGAACTAAGTCAAATTAATAGTCGCACCAAAAAGAGGAAAGTTATCTGTTTCTTTTTGTCGTACTTGCATGAATCACCGCGATATTCATTTCAACGTAATATAATTGCATTTTCAATTGCCGAAACATAAATAGAAATTGCTCATGGCGCAGCATTGTATTGGAAATTGGTTGATTATCCTATCAATCATTTTCATTGCATTTCAATCTTCCAATCAGATGCCGGTCAGCTGGCTTTTTGGACTGTCAATTTTGAAATATTTTCTCGTCTTTTGTGGGACTAAATTGTCTTAGGGATAAGATCGTGCTCTTGCCACTGCTTATAATTATTATGTTTTCCCACGAGTTTCTCAAAGGTGCTGTGGCGTCATGCATGGCATCATACAGCTCATTTGTGATGTCAAAAGCTGAGCGAGATCGTGGTTCGATCCCTAGCTACGGTAACGTCACATCCCGGGTCGAGGTCTCAATTAGTTAGCCTAGTATCCTAGTACTGAGCTGAGACAGAGCGATTTTCACTAAATGCACCATCTCACCTTTCACCTTAACCTTAGCCTTGTTAAGCAACGATGTGTTAGCGACAACGTCGTTGATTTTGTTCTTGTTGTAGCGTAGAACGCGAGGGGCAATTCACTCCTTGGAATCTCGTACATCCTGGGCTAGAATCTCTATTGTATTCGCACGCAGGAATCTTGCGAGAATCCATTTGTTTCAATAGGAATCTCGCTAAATTATTAAGCTAGGCCTACGCTTGGGCCGATTAACGCCAACATGGGCGTCTTCGCTCTTCAATGCTTGCAGTTACAAACTTTAACTAAAACGGGACGGCACCTTCACTACATCTTTATGCGCGTCCAACCCCGTTGTGTTGTGATATTAGTTATGTTAATTATTCGTTTATGCTGATAATCATTAAACCAAATATGGACATTTGATTGACATTTGATAATTATGGGATTGGAAGTATTTTTAGGCTTTGCGAGCACGTTTTTGGGGAGTTGGTTTTTATGGAAGTTCTTTGAGAGTTCGTAGAGTTATGATGGTATCTTTTGGTGATAAATTGGTGATTATCATTTATTGTATATAGTGTAAATATTATAAAAACTGCTATTTGTTCTTTGTTACTCTTTTGCTCGGATCATTGCACCGCATACCACGGTAATAAACACAACAGTTGCTAAATAGTAAACCTGTCACCCTGGAGACGAGGTTGAATAGTGAGTGGCCTGAAAGACCATATTTAGGTCAATTTAGGATCATATTCAGGCCAATTTAGGACAAATTTAGGCCAATTTAGGATCACATTTAGGGCCAATTTAGGCCCATCCTTAACCTCGTTTCCTAAAAAAAATGTGTGTTGTTGTTGAAATTTTGGGGGTCGTTAATTATGAAATCGAATTAGATGCTTTTATTTGTGTCAATAGGAAAGGGGTCCTTCTATTTGCAATGATTGTTCTTTTGAATTTTCCAAATACGAAAATCGTTTATCAAACCATGATCCTTCTTTTTTCAGCTGCATGCAATCACAATCATCTTATGTCTCCATTTCGTCCATTTCACTTGGCTTTGGTGTCTCCATCGTCCTACCATTTCGCTCTAGCCTTATGTCTCTTCTTATAGTTACGCGATACTTCTTTCGGTCACAAAGTAGGCATTTATTACTTTTGAAAAACATGACAAAGAAATAAAGAAGCGAGTCGATGACGGGGTTGAGTGACAGCAACGCAAGGGCAATGTGCGACATGTCAGTACCAATGAATGTATACCAAGTATACCAATGAAAGGCAAACAGCGATACACATACAATGTATGATAACGTAATAGCGAACGAATGTATAATAACTTTAACGTTTGATTGCTGTTGATTCTGCTGAGATGTTAACATTTGACGTGTTTTCATTCGATAGGAAATTCCACCATAAAGCAATATTAACAGAATGCCGCACGATATAGAGATATGCGCGAGAAGAGCTGTATCCATTAACGATAGGTACATCCACGTCGCTATTGCTACTGAAGTAATCCACACGACGGCTATTCCCGCTATGCATCGCCGTCTCGTTAGAAGTGATTTACATCTGAACGGGAAGAACACGGCAATGAATCGCTGAACGGCGATGAAGACGACGTGTATGAAAGAAGCCACACAACCCAAATACAAGAAGAAATTTTGTATTTTCCAAATGAAGGAATAAGCGTCTCGAAGGCCCTGTTGGATTGCAACATATAAACATCCAGATAAGAGGAAGGAAATCGCAAATATTGCATCGGCAATGCTGAGACTCAAAACTGTGATATTGAATGCTGTCTTGGCAAGTTTTTTGTAACATATCACTACAATAAGTGCAATGTTGGCTATTAGGCCAATTCCTCCAAAGAGACATAAAATCGATCCAACCGCTTTAATTTTTGCTTCAAAAGAGCTCATTTTAGAAGGTTATTGGGATAGCAACGTATTCAGTCAGCCTACCCAAACGATGCCTTCTTGCCAGAATGCCAAAATAGAATAGTCAGATGCTTCAAGTGAAACTATTTCAGCCTCTTAGTAACAATCAATGTTTAAACTTTAAATGACAAGTAGACGCTTTTTCAATCCCTTCAGCAAGTCAATGGCAAACGATTTCTGATGTTCGAAGAATGTTTTTTGCACCAAAGCACAAAAGTTTTAATAACAAACGTTCGGCTGATAAATATGCGTGCAGGTGCTGTTGATTTTACTTGAATCGTATCTGTATTTATTACCCGTTTACCTGCTGTCTCCAGGTATACTTCTTTCATTCATTCATTCATTTCATTTTAAATTATTTATAACAGAAGTTATCAATTTCTAGTTAAAACTGCTTTACAAACTGTCCTGTAAAAATAAAAGAATAAAGCCTAAAACTTACAAGCTAATATACAGTAACGTCAAAAGAATAACAACGTAAGGGAAATTTTAAATTGGGTTTTGTCTGAAATTTTCAAAGCAAGATTTTCAATTTGATTTTGTATCAAGGCCATTCCGTAGTTTTGCCCCTCTAAACTCTAAAAGATAAGCTTTTTTGACCACGTTGTTTTTAGCAATGGGACACATTTGATATTTTTGATACATGCCATGAATCTTGAAGACTACAGTTTCTCTACAACGTTCTTTTTGCCCTTCGTTGTGATTCGCTTGAATCCAAGGCTCATTAATAGTTGCTTCATATGATAAGCAATGCTATCAATAGAATCAAGAATATTTGCGGGCATATGTATGGTGTGTTTTGCATAGATAGGGGAATCTTTCCCAAAACCACAATTGTGCTTGATGCTCAAAAAGTTAATTTTTAAGAAGGCAGTCATGGAGACTGGTGAGATAAAGCGTTGTTCTCATATGTCACAGATAATCGGCGACCATGGCGTTACTTGCGAGAACAGGAATTTTCAATGAACGGGTGTTAGAGACTTTAAACAGAGAACCTGGACTTCAGCTTTCCAAACAACGACTATCTGAGAATAAAGCTATACAGCTATACAGCGGCAGCAAGATATTGGTTAACTAAACAGTACAATATACGGGGGTCGACACTACACGACACTACACGGAGAAGATCGCCAACCATCACCGATCAACCAAAAAAGTCAGTTTTTTGCGAAAGTCGGCGAAGACCACCGGCAGGAAAATCCATATGTGAAATCATCGGCAGGCATGGGTTATCATTTCCTCTTTTTGGTCATCCAAAAGAGGTTCATTGTTTTCTGGGGTCACAAGTAACAGCACAGGGAGCCGACTGAAAAATGCTCAACCTTCCTCCAGACAAAAATACGCTTAGCTGAAAACCTTCCTCACTTAAATCAAGGAGGTTGAGAGAGGATTCTCTCTACCTCCTTGCTTAAATGAGAAATAGTCGTGTTTTGAGTGTGGCAAAATATTTTTTTTTCTTCAAATGAACCTTTCTCCGGTCAATGACCGTGTGACCGTAACTTTTCCTAATTCTGGGGCTGCGGGTCATCGATCATCGCAGGCAAGCAGCATACACGCAGTTTTTTCTATAAGCAACCACTTATAAGCAAACAAGATGTAGAAGGCCTAAAACTTTAAGCAACGTATAGACCACGAGAAAAAAGCCTGAGCAACTTATTAAATTTCCAATAATTTATATCACTGCAAGCAATGGAGGATTTATCACCATAGAAGCTATTTCCATCCATTTGTCGTCAAAACTCGCATATCAACGGAGTGTTTCTCGTTAAGTGAAGCATTTCATTGAGGGGTTTCCGTTTAACTTTCGATACAAAGTCTCTAATGGTAACAAAATCAGCAAGGCGAAATGACTCCACTCATTTTATGTGCAATGTTAGATTTTGCTGTTTTCTAGCCTCTATTCTATTCCTTGGGCAAAAAGTTACAGTTAAAATCAAGCAACTACTAAGCAACTTTTGCTACTAAAAGGTGGCCATAAAAGGTCCCAAAATAAGCAAATTTTTGAACTAGGGCCGAGCGAAGTTGCTTATCAAAAAAACTGCGTGTAGCTATATGAAAACTTCGTCGGCGATGATCGCAGTCTTTTGGCGCGATCTGTTTTGCGACATATCGAACCAGGCTAGAAAGGGGCTAGAAACTGCGTAATGAAATACAAAATTCCTTTTTTTATAAGCTGAAAAATAAAATATTTTAGATGCTGACTTTATCTTTATTTCTGACTCTATAACTGTGTTGAGGACCAGTGGTTGAGTGAGGAGGAGAAAGAAAACAACCTTTTGAAGTTCTATAATAATCAACGTCATTCATTTCTTCATTTTGACGGCAATTGAACTCGGAATACAGTAGTTGAGTTTTGTTATCGTAGAAAGTGACACTGACAAGTACTGAATTTTGGTACTTAGCGACTACAAGAACGAAACATTGAAATGCCGCAGTCAAACTCTTGTCGAAATGGAAGATCGAAAGCTGGCATGCAGCGTGCATCGAAATATCAGGATTACGGCCCCAGCCCAACATGGAATGGAATGAAGTACCAAATGGTGGGATTTGGGTTTTGAAACAACTAAACGGGGAATCGAAATAGCCGGAACGATACGAGATAATTGTATGGTCGAATTCTTAGCTACTTGAATGAAGTATCGAATTGCCGGAACGGAATCCAACAGAATACCAAAATCTTGGAATGGAACACTGAATGGCTGGAGTGGAGACATGAAACACTGGAATGGAATGCTGGAATATTTGAATTGGACACTGTAACGCTGATATCCACCAAAGTGGCGAACAAACTTCTGCAACCACAAATGGAAAGACCAAATAGCTACTGGAAAGGAATACTGGAACATTGAAGTTGGATCCCTATAAAGTAAATCTAAATATAGTTGGGTTCAATACATATATGATGGAATGGAATTCTAACAATTGGAATGGAATAACAAGATTCTGGAATGAATATCATAGTACTGGTCTTGGAATAAAGATATGCTCCAAGAGAACTAGGATCATTCTAAAAAATTTATCTGAGGTATCACACCAGATTAATAATTTATTCAGCTGTTAAATTATTATACAGTTTGCTTCCATGAATACCTAATTTGTATAATTTGTAAATACTATAATAATTTATCAAATCACCTGTGTTTAACATCAGTAATCAATACTCTAATTTGATATAATATTTAAATTTATAACCCATCACTTCTAATTTACAGTTAATAATACCTTATTTAATTAATAATATAATATGAGAGATTATCAATAATATACAACCTATTATTTAAGAAACCAACCTCATAAATAAACTTCTAAACTGGCTTTTCCGGAACATCATCACTCATTGAAAATTTGATTTGCTTTATGCATAATGTAACTGTGGCTAACTTAATGCTTTAATAACAATGACAAAAAAGATGTGTAATTTCTGGGTTATTAATAATGTTTTTATAAGAAACTCTTTTAAGAAACCCAGACTCTTGTGATGTCCGAATGACCGAAAACTCCAGCTGTTTAGCACTGGAAACGATTTTTACCTGAGAAACTCGCACAACAGTCTGTGCGATGTGGTCTTTTACTTTCCATGTTTCATCTGCAATAGAAGAATTTTGTGACTTGCAGACAAGTTGGAAACCCACAACTCCAATACAATCAACAATTTTCAGTAGTCTCCTCCAAATTAGAATCTTTTAAGAAACTTTCAATATTGGGTCAATTTTAATGCCTGTACATTCAAACACCCGTAAGTAGCAAGTTTAAAGGTATGGAAAAGCCTGAAACAACACGTTTATTTGATTTAAAACCTAGGATATCTTTTGTCTAAAAATCTTAATCTGATTGAGAGGCCAAAATTCTGTCCATCCTATATCCCTATATCCCTGAATTTTTTTTTGAAAAAAAATTTGAAAAATAGAAAAAAATTAAAAATCCTCTAAATGACAAAATAATTAAAGAAACATAAAAAATCAAATTGGCATAGTAGCACAATGGAGAAAGACTTACTGGAGAAAGAAGTCATTTCTCACACTGATATTTTCAACGAGGGACAGAGCCTTAGCTCTGCGTGCATCTTTAGGTTGTCTTCCTCCTTTATTATTATCAGTTCTCAATAACGAAGACAGCTCCATTGATTTGGGTCTTTCAGACTTTCTGATACCAAACACAGACAAATCATTTAAAGACCTTGAATTTCTCTTGGACTGCCCCTCAGTAGTGCCTAACCCATACAGGCTGGCCCTCTCCCTTTCATCCATCCTCTGATTTGTCAATGCTTGCAGAATTGCTGTCATCCACTCATCTCTGTTCTCTGCATTATGACAACCAAGCAAATGGTGCTTTTTGCTAAAGAAAGTTGGTTGTGAAAGTTTAACACAATATTTTCTTGACTTATCAATACCAATTTCCTCCAGTGTCATAGTCATTCCTTCAACTGGTATAACTTCAAGAGGGAAATCTTTAAAATCTGACATGTGCTTATAAATGTAAATACTTGAAGTAGTCAATATCACATATCTTGCACGCCATTGCTTCCACATTGAAGATGAATGTTTGAACATGTACCCTTCCCGGATAATATCCATCTTTGGGATAAAGAATTTCCCATCTTTAACAAATCTAAGATCAGCTTGTGAAAATTTGCGGGATTTTCTCATCGCCATTAGCACTTTTATAGGTTATAGGGCTACAACACTACAACCAGACGACTATATCTTTAGCTACACCTACAGCCTTTATAAAAGACTATTATTATAGGTGATAGATTTGCCTGCAAGCTTCGTCTGGATACGTTTTGTTGGCCTAATAGATTATGAAAACCTTGCTTAAATCTTGATTTCTCGTCCAGCTCTAAAACATGATGTCATAGGATATTCCTTCATTAGTCATACTTAACTTTTCCATATGCATTGTAATCGTTATAACAACCTTGTCATAACAATCTTGAATCCAGGATTCTGAGAAACGTTTGAGATCAGGAAGGTGCTCTTGATCGATACAGTAGATGTATCTGCTCTGCAATCTAGAGGACATATTTATGAATTCTTGCTGTCATCACGCCTTTTTTACATGAAACACATCGATAAAACATATTTTGAATAAATGCCAGATGGAAGCCCACCCTTTCTGTATTTATTTGATGATTTTCCTGTCCATGTGGCCTGTGGGGGCGTGGTTAGCGCCTTTTTTCAAGGGGGCGCCAAAACCTGAAACCTCGTTTGGGCTCGTTTGAGTGAGCAAATCAAAGAGAAAGATAAATTCTTAGAAACAAACCAAAGCTACCAGATTCGTCAAACACAATATTTTGGTAATGGTGTGCATTTTGCTTCTTTGCCTTTGACTCCCTTGAACATAGAAGTGCCCTCGAAGGGGGAGGTAGTGCCCTCCCCCTTACTCCTTAAAAATATGTCCCTTCCTTCCTCCCAAAAGAAAAACCCCATGACCGCCTCACAGCCTCACTATGAAATCTCGCGGCCTCGCATAGTTGTCAATCTCTCTCGACTACGACTAGAGAAGCGAGAACAGCAATTAGTCATGGCCGCTTTTCAGTAAAGCTGCGAGAGATGGTACGTTGCCGTGGTTAGTCTGGCTTATCTTGAAACCTTGAAGCATCATTGTAACATTTTCAAAATTGCTTATGTTCTTAAATCAAAAAGGAGCCAAATGATAGAGTAAAGAGTGTTTTAGATCCGTGGCGGAAGGCCCAAAAAAGGGTTCTAAGGTCTAGGCCAGCACAGCACCAAAGTAGGCCACAAGCCGAGCACCAAAGATCCAGAAAATAGAATAGAACAACAGAGAGCAGAGAGATCTAGCTAGTCCTTTTAGGCTCCAATTGAAGTCAACTTAAAGCATGCAACTATCTTACTTTACTCAAAAAGCTGCCTTTGCTGAACAAAGAAGTTGAATTTAACATGGAATCTCCTTCAAATGCAGAAAGTTTTAGTATGGAGCATAACCAGCTTTCCATTGAAAACTTTGTTGAGTTCATTCAAGCACAGCAGCAGCAGCAAGATGAAAATGGGACTGTACCCATTCTCCCAGGGCAAACAGCCAATGAACCACAATATGACCAACATGATGAAGGCTGGATAGAAAATGCAGCCACCCAAAGAAGCAGTTTGACAATGGAAGAACACAGAATGCATTCTGATTTAATTACAGAGAATTTGTTACTTGTCAATACAAGGGTGCTGTTTGACAGAAATGAAACTTCCGTGTTGGTTGAAAAGCACAAGATACTAAACAAAACTGCTCTCACTAACAACGTAAAAGTTTGTACCTATATTCAAGACTATGAAGAGATACCTCCATCTTCTGAAAGACAAGAGGATCATCTTCTTGGTTTAGTTTCTTGCCAGAAGGAAACAGTTAATGATCTTATCTCAAATTACCCCTTCTCTATAGCTCTTTCCAAAAGGCTGCTTTTTGTGAGCTCAGTCTTGGAATCACTATCAAAAAAGTTTCATTGTTTAAAACATATACCAAATGAAAAGACAAAAGAATGTGGAACAAAAATATCCCGCAAAAGCATTCAACCTGCCTCTGCACAATCTGGCACTGATGTATTGATGCAGATGGGTATTAAGACTGGAATAAGTTTACTTTTTTCATTAATGCGTCAATCCTGGCAGCAGAGCACAAATTTTGATCTTTGTAACGATATTCTGAATACAGCATCAAGTGTTATTCTGTCATTACCTCCTCTTTCCCTTGCAAACGAAGCCAAACTACCAAAACTTGCCAAAGAGAGTTTGACTCAAGTGATGAAATTCCTTTCTGAAATTGTTGGAGCAAAGTTTTCAGCAGACCAGGAAGGAAGGAATATCTGTGCTGATGTGTTACTAGGCCTTTCCTTGCAGCAAGGTTCATTATCTTCAATTCTGGAATGGATAGAAGTTGCAGTTGTGTCAGCATTGTCTGGAAAAACTGTTTATGTTCCAGTTGAAAATCTAAATTTTTGGCTGCTTCAGATCAAAACCAGTAGGGTATGTATGGCATAATATTGTATGTAGAAGTACTATATTTTCCATCCAGGAGAAGTGATTTATATCAGGAGCATGGCAGCTTTAATTGTTGCAAGGTAGTAAGAATTGACTTTTCTTTTGACACAATTTCCTTTTTGTTACAGACCCACCACATATAAGCTCCTTTATTAAATGCCCAACAAAAAGTGCAGGCTCATATTTGGAATTTTGCAGTTTTAGTTTTTTATTGCTTTAAACAACTATTTTTCTTTTAATTTCAGAATGAAAGAGAGAATTTTGGAAATGAGATTATTGCTTCTTCAGAAGACAGTAGTGTATTGGCAATACATGAGGCATCTCTCTCTGTCCTCAAAGAGGTAAGTAGATTATAAAGCCTAAAGACTTTCAAAACGTTACCCACAATCATGTTATGTCATGCATGATTGTCATACGCAACTCTAACTTTGCATCATTCAAACTTACAGGTTACTCAACTGGCAATGGAATATGTTGGCAGCTTGTATTTACTCGATGACGTGAAACCTCATTCAAATGATCAAAACAAATTTCAATTGAACGAAACATTTGTTTGGGGCAGTAACAGCAGTCATCAACTTGGGGAAGAATTCCAGGAAAAGATAATGTCATGCAAGAAAAGCAATGCTTTTTCACAAGCCACACAGGTAGTAAGAAAGTCTTAATAGATTATTATTATGCGCTAGTAACATCAGGCTCTCCCTAGTGTAGCTTTTCAATATCACAAACAAAAGTCTAATTTATGGAAAGGTCAAATGATAGTAAATGTACAGGCTCAATTTAATTCCAGCCAGACATGTAAGAAACTGAAGATTCATAGCATAGATTTATGGTCCTATCTACAGGAAGGCATTAAACTTGCATATGCCCAAACTCAAGTTCCTCGATTTCCGTCCTTATCTTTTTCAGAATCATCACACTAGATGTCTCTGTACTGAAAGTGACCATCTACACGACGGCACAAAGTGATTATTGGGATAATCCTCTCAAGAATGCAATAGGGCATGTCTTGGGCATTCGTGTAGATCGGCCCTTCCACTCTCCACAGCTTTATGTTCTAGATAAGAACATCGGAAATCAGCTTTAGAAAATGATGATGATTGCTTAAATAAAACATGCCGTTAGGGGGTAGAAATGCTCCTTTCAGGAGCTCGTGGGGTTAGAATAGAGAATAGAACAGTTGGTCAGAGCCGAGAAAAATGCAGAAACATTGAAAGTGTGCTAGGCAGGTAAAACGGTGTTTAGTTTTAACGGCAAAACTCTACTTAAATCTCTTGTGAATCAACAGTGATATGGACGGTGGGGGGACCATTTAGTTTTCAGCCATGAAAACATTGTCCACACCGCCACCTGCTATAACTACAACAGGATTTCAAAGCAAAGCATTATTCTCTTTTAAATTCAAGAAGGTTGATTCTTCATATTGTAAATTTGTGTTTCTAGATCGAAGCTGGACAGTATTGTACATTTGTCATTGATAACAACGGAGGATTGTCTGCCTGTGGAAAAGTACGTATTATTTTCAATCAGAAGTTTAGTTGTAGGGGGTGAAGTCCCCTGAAATCCTTGAACATACTGTAAGATAGCGCATAACGTGGTTAAGAAGTAAATTAAGTTGAATAAACCTATCCAGTGAATTACATCACTTCTCCTGAAACACAGGCAATGCCCCCCGGGGGGGTACATGACTTATGAATGGACGGGGATGTGCCGCCCAGATTTCGGAAACCCACCCACTTATAATGTAGACCTTTGCAGAAACAGACCCTATTTTATGAGTAAAAATAATCGGAATACAAGAATAATAAGACTTTCTAGCCCTTATTATTGCGTGATATTATACTACGAACATCTTTGACGCGATTTTTCCACTTTTCTGACCAAAGTAAAGTCAAACTTTCGACTTTTCTTCAATTTGCTACCCACTTTTATGGGGTTTTGGTTAAAATCATACCCATTTTGAGAGAATTTCAGGGCCAAAAACCCACCCATATGGGCCGCACATAACCGTACCCAAATTATATTAAGTACCCCCGGGGCAATGCCTTGACTCGATGTGGAGGTAAACTCCAAAAACATACACCAGGTAGTGTTGTGCCTCGATTGGCATTCGAATAGATGCGATGTAGACAATGATATAGCGGCGAAGTCGCTAATGTCTGACGCTGTTTCGCTGCTGTGAGGCAAAATCACTTGAGCGGAAATACTGGCAACAAGAAAATTTCTATAAGGGTTCAATGCGGGAATTTGGAAAATTTTCGAAAAAAAATCGCGATTTAAGAGGATCCTTATGAGTTAGCTGGAAAATCGCCTCGGTTCACACAGAATTCGGTCAACTTTGTATTGACTCTTTGACTGATAAAATATTGCATTCATTAGATTAGTTATCATTTGTATTGATACATATTTTGAATTCTCACTCGCTAGGGCAGCTATGGTCGACTTGGCATGGGCGATTCTACAAATCAACCAAAACTTAAAAGGACTCTTATGCCATCTGATAAAATAGTTTGCCAAGTTTCTTCCTCAAAAGGCTCTGATGGACACAGCTTGGCTTTAACGACTGACGGAGAAGTGTTTAGCTGGGGTGATGGTATGTTGTTTCTGTACTAATACCATATTATCCCACATTCAGTAAATTACTACAGTAATATCCTATAGTACTCTCATTCACTAATGCACTAACATACTTGTACACTAATAAACTAATTCTCTTACTCAACAATACATTAATACACCAATACACTAAGACACTAAGACACCAAGACACCAAGACACTAATACACTAATGCACTAATACTTGAAGACACTTATTCATTTATACATATATTCACTAATACACTTGAAAAACACTAAGACGCTAATGCTCGAAGGAACTAATACGCTAATACACTAAGACACTAAGAAACAAATACACTAAGACACTAATGCACTAATACACTAATAAACTAATACACTAATAAACTAAGACAATAATACACTAAGACACTAAGAAACAAATACACTAAGACACTAATGCACTAATACACTAATAAACTAAGACAATAATACACTAATATCTACACTAATACACTAATACACTAATGCACTAATACAGTAATATACTAATACACTAATAAACTAATACTCTTATTCAATAAGACATTAATACACTAATACACTAATAGACTAATGCACTAATACACTAATATACTAATACACTAATACACTAATACTTTATTACGCTAAGATACTAATACACTCCGGCTTTTTTGTTTTGATATAGACAGAGATGAGAAATTCCCCAAAGAAATTTTTTCACGATACAAAAATTTTGCATCAAAGTCTTTTTTACCATTGTAGGTGATTACGGCAAACTTGGCCATGGAAATACACTGATGCAAAAGACACCAAAACGCATCAAGGCTTCATTAAAAGAAAAGGTATTAAAGTGTGCTGCGTATACGTATCTTATTTAGCGTGTAAAGGTGACCATTTGTATCCTTTGTTCAATTTACGTAGCAACCTGCAGTGCAACGAGTGATGCAACATCAAAAATCTAGGAGTTTAAAAATCTAACGATCTTGCAAATGTATTGAAGCCTTATGTATGTAATTGAATCACAGACTGGCTATATCGTGATGTTAATAAATTCTTTTTTCAGTTTGTTGTCCATATATCTGCTGGTAATCGACACAGTGCTGCTGTTACAGACGAGGGTGAGCTGTATACCTGGGGCGAAGGTGACTATGGGCGTCTGGGTATGTACGTTATTCTAGTCTGAAATATGATTTGGCTCACAGTCACTTAAGCAGAAAATGACGTTGAATTTAGGCTTGGCTTAAAATTTTTTTTTAGCTAGACAAACGTTTTGTTTTCATAGGTCATGGTGACAGCTCGAGCAAGAGCATTCCAACTCTTGTCAAGAACATTGGGCCAGTATGTCAAGTTATATGTGGCAGCTCTCACACCCTTGCACTTTCAGTAGATGGAACGGAAGTTTGGTCATTTGGTGCTGGCGATAACGGTAAGTGGTAGGTTCCATTCAAGTGGAGTCGCCGGCTTTGTTGTCTCAATGAAAATCCCCTTCTCCATGTCATTATTGCCTGCATTGGTGTGTTTGACCGCTTGACAAAACAATGTGACAAAATAGCCATTCAACAACTGAATTGGGAGAGAAAAATTTTTGCTCAGAAATCAATCAAAAACTGGAAATGAACTACTGTGTCAACAATTCTGGTTGGGTTATTGGTGTTGCTTCAGTGCATGAAGTGCTTGCTTCAATGCATGGAATACTGCCTTCAATGCATGAAGTATGAAAAGACATTGCAGTTGACCTATCGCATGAGCATGCGTTCATGTGTGATCTTCTATGAGATGCGTCATCACCTCATTTCCGAGTGAAAGACACATCTTACTCATCAGCCAAGCACGTCTTATATGATTCAATTAATGAGACTTGCGTGAGCTGAACCGCGATCTTTAAGTTTTAGGCACCTATGTTTTCCACGCTTCCCCAAAATTGGTTTCTTATCTGTGTTTCTAATTAAGCTTTTGAAACTTCTTTATTTTAATTACCCGTTAATTTGCTGTTATTTGGAGTGGCAACAACCCAGTAAAATTAACAGTATGAACAGCATTAAGCCTTGCCTCTTTTGAGTCGTATGGAATAGGTATCTCTAGTCATCCTTAAATATTACTTTACATTCTGTATAGAAATTGTATTGATAGATTGATAGATGATTGATTGATTCATTGGTTGATTGATTGATTGCTTGATTGATTTTCTGACTGATATCTTAGAGCTTGGGTCGACAAATCCATACTTTCTCTGTTTTTGTTTTGAATTTATTCAATTCTACTTGCAGGTAAACTTGGACATGGTGACAATAACAGAACCTTTAATCCTAAGGTAAGTTGTGGCCAATATTTTTGTTAGCTGTTATAGCGAGTATTACAGTGACAAGCGCATATTTCATTGCTACATTCTCGTAATAAGTTTGGAAAGAATTCTTCTGCCTCTTCAATTATTTCAAGTAAGTTTCTTTTTATACAATGAATTATTTTTTCAAAATTTTACAGTTGAATTTAGAAGTGCTTGATATGTATTTGAAAATTGTTATACACTCGAAGGGAAGAACATTTTGCAAGAAGAATTTCTGTCTGCTCTGAAAAAAGCAAAATTTCGAGATAAACTTCCCAAACGAGAAGAAATTTCAATTTTTTTACGGGAAACGACTTTTTGGGAATAAAACTCAATTGAATTTTTTTGCTATAGCAGCGGCAGACTGAGTAGCCTACGTGTAGACCCCTTCCAAAAGACGAAGGTGAAAGATAAGGTATACACGAGGGCTATAAAGATTGACCGGTAAAAATTTAACCCCTTACTGTTTCTGACACTTTACACTCTTTTTTTTATACTGTAAAAACCAGGAAATTTTGATTGAGGCTGGCTGTTCTTAAGTTTTTGCCTTTTTTAAGCCTGAAATGCTCTTAATCTGTTCTTAATTAATTCCTTGGTTACTGAGACATCTAGATTTTGTCAGTGGATGTCTTGAGTGGTAATAGGGTTGTGTAAAACAGCCAGTGTTGAAGAAAACGGTACTTTTGAAACCTAGCCCTTTTTCAGAGAATCAAGACAATATTTTTATGCACATTCTTTCACTCACAGGGAATTAACATCAAAACACAACAATGGTTTCAACATAAATTGTTGCCAAAAATATATCGTTGTTATACACGCTTTTTGTTTTCTATAAAGAACCACTTAGACATGATAGTCACCGACATGACATGATAGTCACCACTTATCAAGACAAGCCTTTGATATTTGGTAGGGCAGTACTCACTTTTGTAAAATATGAGCAGAACTCGACCTGATGACGACTCCTGCAATGACGAGTGGACCAAACTGCTTCGTTATTTGCGGCACTTTTTATATACAAGAATGACTCTAACCTTGAAATTTCTTTTTCAGGCCATCGAAACGCTACAAGGAATTCATATACGAAAAGTAGTAAGTGGATGCCAGGCGTCGATGGCATTAACCACCAGTGGCCAGGTAAGACATATGCCGCTGTTTACTGCATTTGAAAGTCGCTAGAAAAGTGAAAACATGATTCTTGCTTTTAAAACGCCTAAAGTCTTAAAGAAGTTTTCTAAGTATGTTGAGTTATACAAAACTTCAAAATTGCGAGGAATAGCAGAAAAATCTTTGGACATAAACTTTTGACAATTGACCAAGGCAGAATTTATACCCAGATGCGGATCGAAATGCACCAGATCAGTCAGAAAGTGAAGCTGAATCTGTATTGTGTTCTCAATACCAATCAGCTTTCGAGATACAGCGGAAAGACAAATAGAATTAAGTAAAAAGGTCCAAGTCAGAAACGAACTCTTTGCGAATTGATCGAAGAGTCCAAGAGGACGGAAAGATTCCCGCTGTACCCCGCAAGCTGATTGGTGTTGAAAACGCAATGCCAATTTGGCTTCATTTTCTGACTGGTGAATTCGACCCGCATGTGGGTATATATTATTTATATATATACGGTATATATAAATCCCGCTGTAGTCAATCGTTTCAATCTGTCTCTGAGTACAGAACGAGATTTCCTGTGATGGCTGCAAAACCTTTCAGTTCCAGAGGCAGACGTTTTGGGGACCTGCAAAACTGCCGTTTTCAGAAAACGGTACAAAAAATACGCTTCGACGTCTACCGAAAAGAGTTGTCTTCTGAAAGTAAATGGTGACAGAAAATATTGGCTCAATGTTTATGCTAGTTTCATTTTTTAAGTTTCTTACAATGTGAAAGCTTAAGAAAATTTTTCTCATTTTAGTTGTATGCTTGGGGATGTGGACCATGTTTGGGCACTGGCTCAGCCGACTCCGTCCATCTTCTGCCAAAATTAATAGATGCCTTAGAGGATGAATTCATTGAAGATATTGTTATTGGTGATAATCACTGCTTGGCGCTTACAAGACGTAAGAAATAGTTTTATCGAGATACTATAGATATCTCTAGGTAGCTAAGCATTTACTTTAAATCATAAACCGATTCCGGGAGGATGCACATGGCATGGGCTGTATGGTTGTAGAAATGTTTAGCAAACGAAATTGTACTTGAACCCATGATTTATGGTTAGCTGAGTGGACATCACCTATTTAGACTAATTCTTGATCCTCAAAATCAATTATCTGTATTGCTATTCCGCGAATATTTTCAATAAAGCTGAAAAGAGCGCTCGTGCATTCTTCAACAACTTGTCCCCTGCATTGCAAGTTAATTTGATGCTGTTTTTGCCACATTGTGCTCAGCTCTACTAAATGGGTGCTTGTTCTAGTTAACGATGGTGTAACTCGAGTAAGTTGCAGGTTAGCTCTTGTTAACTACTCTCTTGCCCTAGCAAACAACGTTTACTTTGTATAAACTACCTTTATGCTCAAGTAAACTACAGTTTGCACTGCTCTGATACCTAGTAACAGTATAAGGCCAGTAAAATATGCTAAAAGCATAATTCTATTATAATGCTACCTAACTCTAGTAACTTAATTTTACACCGTGATTCTAGGAAAACTACGCTCTATCTCATGTGAAATATACTTTAACAAATAAAAACGACGCTCAAATTCAAGATAACGTTGCTTAACTCTAGTAACCAACACGGTAACTCCAATAAACCACCGTTTCTTAGCATTGAAATCTTCGTTACATGTGCACTCTGCATTTTTAGAATTTGAAGTGCTGACGTGGGGGAACAACTCAATGGGACAGTGTGGATTAGGCCACTGCATGACACCTGTATCGGCCCCAAGGAAAGTTCAGGGATTAGAAGGAGTCAAAATTCAACAAATAGCTGCTGGAACATCGCATTCTATTGTCTGGACGGCATCTCCATTAAATAGGTAAGAAATGCATTCCATTGGTATAGGTAAATTTTTTATTTTACTCGATGTATTTCACTCAGCTACTCCTCTGTTTAAATTTTTGAATATAGCATCATAACACTATTCTTCATCGTCGAAAATGCGAGAAAAGCAGAAAAATTTTTGGAAATACTTAAAAGCATTTTTCGTCTGACACTTCTCAGAGTATAAATGTCAGAAACAGACTGAAACAATAGACTGAAGCGGAATTTATACCCAAATGCGGATTGAAATGCACCAATCAGAAAGTGGAACTGAATTGGCATTGTGTTTTAAACACCAATCAGCTGACCGGATATAGTGGGAAGATCAATAGAATTAATTGAAGAGTCCAAGTGAGAAAACAAACTCTTTCTGTCTACACAGAATTGGCCTTTTGCTTTTGATGAGGACAGATTCCAAAACCCCTAAGGGCCTGTTTACATGGAAGCTGGTCAGCCCGGTTACCCGAGCTAACTCGGTTGAGCGAGATCCTTTTTCAGAGCGTTTACATGGATATATTTTCCAGCCCGGTTAGCCGAGCTAGCCTTGCTTATTAACACTTTTTCATTCTTTCCTGTCAGGATTTCACTTCGCCTTACCGGGCTGGCCCGCTCTCCACATGAACGCAAAGTGAACAAACAAAAGATTCTTTTGTTCCCGCAGATCTCGGCCAGTTGAGATCCTCGTCCTTTGATCACGGATCTCGCCTCACCGGGTTGGGTGATTGTTAATGTAAACGCAAGATTCGCAAATAAAAGAATTAATTTTTCTGTCAGATCTCGCTTGGCCGAGCCAGCTCGCCTAACCCGGCTAGCCCGCCTCCTTGTAAACAGGCCCTAAGTGAAACAAAGATCTTGCTTTGCCAATGATTTTTGGTTAAGGTATTTGTGTTACGACGTTCGGTTAATGCTTTAGGCTTGTGCATGTTTTACAAGCTGTCCTAAGCATTGATTTGCTCTGATCCATATGTTTGCACAGCAGTAAAGAACTAATTTTTTTTAAGCAAATAATGCTGACAGGTGCTGTTTTTATAAGTTATATTATACAGTGATACAGTATTGTTTTTGAATAAAACATGAGCGGCATTCTTCTTAGAGACTAAAACCATTGAAAACTTAAGAAACAACTGTTCCAGTGGCCACAGTTATTGAGTGAATGAACAAAACTGGTTGAATGAGAAGGCTTCTTATTCTACTTTGGAAAGGGATCTTTGTTTCTGCTGTGTTTAGATTTGGTTTCTCGATTGTTTAGTTTACCTCCAGGAGATATAAGCTTGTATCGAGTAGATTAATATTATTAAGCAAAGCAAGAACAAATGCATACTGTAGCTCTCAAGACCTAGATACTTAAACCCTGGACTTTAATAAGTAACTACATACTTTGGTAGCGATTGACTCTGTGAAAGAACACAAATCTTGAAATTACGTTAGT
>JACTAT010000145.1:113772-166372 GCA_014526335.1 Chrysaora quinquecirrha
AGAGAAAATTGAAATTTTTACCAACTTATAGGTTTCAAAACGCTTAGCAAAATCTTAAAACAGTGTCCGGCCAGAAACGGGATCGATTAAAAAAAGAAGCGCATCTCTAGGTGGCCTAGGGAAAAAGCCTTTCATGTCCGACCGTTTATAAGGCTCAGTACGGGGAACAGAACAATGGCCAACCTGATTTGCATTTAAGCATATTAGTAATAGAGATGTGGGTCAGTCTCCGCTTTAAGAAGCCTAGTGAGTTAGAATCACATTCCAGCTACTTGCTCCCTAGTATCGACATCAAAATGACTGTTTCGAAGTCCTCAATTTTTCGTGTGTTATATCTCAAATGATCAACCTCGTAGTAAATGTTCTCTGAGCTGAGTACTCCTTTTAACTTTATGCCGTTGTTATTAGCCTTTACTACTTTATATTTTTGTACGTGATGCCATTACACATCCAGTCATCTTTATACTTTCCGTTTCCAATAAGGCAGCGTTCTCTATTTTACAAACTTTGCAGAGGTTCTAGCTTTGAATCTGACACACGGAAAGCGTGGTCATGTCCCTAGTCTTTTGCAAATGCGTTCTACGTAACTGTCATAACAACGGCACAAGAATTTATAAATAACAGTACTTTTAAATATTTTGCAAATCTTCTTTGCTAATATAGAACTCAGTGACCACGATTTTATTCCGTCTTTTTTCGTTCTAGAAGAATCATTTCGCAACAAAGACCATACTGCCTCTTGCTAAAGAAAGAAACATTTGTTAAAATCAAAGACTTGCTGCAATTTTTTCGTTGCAGCCCAGAAGATTTTGAGAAGGTTGGAAGGACAGAAAACCCAAAGTAAGCGTCTTTTAGTTGATTTTTATTGGGTCTTAATTGGACCGGTCTTTATTAATGACCGGGGTGGGGCTGAAGAGAAAATTGTCGGTAACTTAGAAATATTAGTTGTATTAGGTTGGGTAACTTTCAAAACTAATGGTGGGGTAACATTTTTATACATGGGGTAAAAATCTTTCTCTTCCGCCGCCAGTCTCTTCATAAAAACATTTTTCTCTTACCTGCAAACTATATTATCTCCTCCATTCTAGGTTTGGGGAAGAATTCGTCTTGTATCTTCTGAAACTTCTGAAATGTCACTTGATATTATCAGTCAAAGATAAGTCTATTGGCAATATCCTTGAATCCGAAGCACAACAGCTCAGCAAGCTTTTAATCGGACTAATCGATTTACCGTTGCCGGATAACATTCAAAAGGTACAGCAATTGATAAACCATTGACCATAAACGATGAAAATTCTTGACCAACAAATAAGGTCCTTCACACGAGATCCTTCAAATCTTTCCAATAATAGGAAAGCCTTTCTTATAGGGTTATAGTGTGATTTCTAGTCAGAAGATCAGAAGAACTGAGATAGGAGATAGCTACATTAGGTAAATTGGCAGGAAACTGACCGTTGATCTGTTAGATGACTAAATCGCATTGGATTGCATCCATCGGGAGTTGAGGCTCCTAACGATATAATGGCCTGAAATGTTCGAAGTTAAAATTTACTTTGATCTTGTCTTACATTGTTCTAAATTTTACAGGCAATCCGTGAAACAATGAAGATAGGTGCTCCACTGCTGTTGCCAAATCTCCTAGAGCAAGTTGAACTACTTTTCGAATTACTATCAGAACAAATTACTTCAGCTGAAAATATATCCAGAGGAAGGGTACGTTTGTATACAGTTTTCCTTTAAATAAGCAACCCGATTTACTGTCAGCATATAGGCAATAGAATAAACAAACAACGTGACTATGACAGTGTGTTTTTGACTATGCTGTAAGCAACGAAAAAGGTAAACAACCAAGCTGCAACGTTCGTGTCAATATATATATGTTGATGTCAAAAGTTTCTTTTCTTGGGTGTTTGACACGTTGTTACCCTATTGTTATCTAAGGTTTATTAGTTAGGCCCCTGAATCAGTGTAAGCAAAGTACTGATGAAGCGAAGATTTATTTCTTGTCGTCTTGTATATATCTATATACTTAGGAAGGTGCTGTGGCGTCGTGGTGTAATCCAGCTGACTCGTGGTATCAAAAGCTCAGTGTGGTCAGGGTTTGAGCCCAACCACGGTAGCGTCACAGCCAGAGTCTCGATTAGTTAACCTACTACTGAGATCCTAGCGACTGGCGTTAAAACACCATTTCACCTTCACCTTCAGGAAAATTGGCTCATGTATTATTGGTGATGTAAGAAGATATAGCATCCTTTGGGTTACGTGTTTCCACTTACTGTCTCCAAAAATTGTGTTGTAGGCCTAACAGTTGACGATTTTGACCCGCGAAGTGAGAAGTGGTTCCTATTTAATACAAGTTACGCAACCTTTAAGCAACTTTTAGGGTGATATGCCGGAAATTTTAAAGCATGCTGGACGAAGAAGCTTTTAGCATGTTCCATCATTTAAATTCCCTTTTTATAGCAATGTTGAAGATGTTTATGACTCAAGACTGTTAATATAAAATTTATTCTATTCTGCAGCTTGATTGCGTTGAATATGATGTTGTATTTCTTCAATATTGTAGGCATTGCAACTCGAAGTGATTTTGGAAAGTCTGAAAGAGAACTATCAAGTTTCCAAATTATTTGGTTTTAATGAACTCTCCAATGACATAGCGGTGGATGACAGTAAAAACGAACTCAATCTGAAAGCAAGTGAAACACTAATGAAGATGTTGCTTAAAAACATTGGATTCCTTACTGTAAGTACTATTTCTATAATAGATTTTTATAATGGCAGGGATATCATAAATGTTAAGCAACCTAAAGGTTCAGTGAAGAAACCGTAAAAAACTTTACGACAAGGGATAGGTTGCTTTTGTTGACCTTCTTTTAGTTCAAATTGTATTGGTTATACAATATTGATTGCCATTTGAGCTACCAGCTTAGCAGGAAAAGCGCCAAAATTTGACCTTTTTATAACGAACACTACTATGTGCTAACATAAAGCAACTTTTCGAAAGGATGAGATAACATTTTCCCTCTTCTATTAGAAATGGAACCGACGGATGCAGAGAACGTTGTCAAATTATGGGTAGAAGTAGCTAATGTTATCTAGAATTGGAATTTTTGGGTGTGATTCGACAAACGGTACTCGTATTTTGAATAATTAGAAATGCGGAGATCGCTGCAGTGACAAATGTTTCAAGATTTACAGTAAAGCAAGATCCCCTTTCATTTTCGTACCTTCTGCTCTTGTCCCGTTTTTGGCTTGGCTTTTACTCTGAGTCTGTTAATCAAGGTTATTCAACAATTCTGTATTAGAAGTTCTTAATTTTATTGTCAATGTCTAGTGTTTCAGTTCCCAGGCTTTAGAAGGTTTTAAACACACCCTAGTTCCATCATTACGCCACAACCTTTCTTAAGTAGAACATGGGACATTTGGGCGATTACTTTTCTTTGTTTTTTAACCATGCTCTTCTGTTTTGCCCTATATGTGGAAGACCTTCCCAACTGTCTCGAATTTGCCGGGTCGTATGGATATCTGTACCGGCCGTAAGCTCAATTCATCAGCGAAAGGCGGGGATTCGTCCAATAAGTCCTTACGTTGTGCATGTAATCAAATATCGTTGGTATTTTAACTTCATAGCTCTTCTTAAATTCCTTTTAGGAGAAACGATTGAAGAGCCTGAAGGAAGGAGAAATGGACGAATCAGTTGCGAAGAATGCTGATGAAAATTCAATCGAACATGCAATAGTAGATTTACTTCTTCTAATGCAGAAGCATCTAATGGCATTTGTTTATATAAAGGAACCAGGAAACGAGGTTTGTTTTATAATTTACAGTATTAACACACACAAAAGCCATTAGTAAGCATTTCTCATTTTAAACAAAGATCATGATTGAGGCAACTACAAAGATGACTTGGAGCTAGCCCTGGGGATCAAATTTTCGTAAAGGTAGGGTTTGGTATAGTGCCGACGATGCCTAGGAAACATAACCCTGTTTTATGCCTTTTTTCCTAGATAGTATACCGGAATATATTGAAATGTCGGTAATAGTGGAAATAATTATGATTCCTGTTATCAAATACTGAAAACGGTACCGTTTTTTATACTAAAATGCTGAAATTTGACACCGCTCCTAATACCAGAATCCCGAAAACGAATACCACTTCTCGATACCGATATAGCTATTATTAATATCATTCCGAGTATCAAGGCTCGAATACCCTAAATGTACATAGTGTGCCAAGGGACCTAGCTAAATCTAAACATATGATCTCAACCAGTCTTAGAAGCAGAAGCAAAAACCTTTGGTTGCGTGCAAGCGATTACGAGAAAATATACTTGACCGTAGCAATTGAATTTTAACAATACAGTAGATGTAGATAAGAAACTATTTTGCCTAAAAAAATCAAGTTTCTTATAAATTGCTTTCGCTTAAAGATAAATCTCGCGTAGGATGATGTCCAATAAGACTTACTACCTGAAGTAGTTATTACCTGATTACCTTAATCGTAGTCTTTTGAGTTAAACTGCTGGACGCACAAAATCAGTTAGAAAAAGTTTGCACTACGAAAAACCGGATTGCACATTCCCATAGATTTTTATAATCGAAGTTCGTTGCGTCGCATGGCATGTTTCGCTTGGTAGTGGAAAACCACCTTTTTAATTTAGGTGTTTGCTGTACTGTATGATATTAGGTATTTCTGGATACACTCCGAGGTTTTGGCATGCAATGTAGCTAGACTAAAGAGATATACGGCAATATGAAGAGTTTTTCACCCATGTTTGTTTCCTCAGAACGTTCTGTGACACCCTAAAATCCTTCATCAACTAATCATTTGTATGCACACTTGTTTGTGTTAATGTTTTCCTTCCTTTCCTAAGGATACTCCGTACACAAGAATGCTTAATCGGCATCTGGCTTTGGTATTCTCCTATGCAAAGACCACTGTCAATTCTTGTATATCTATTGCCGAAATAATCAAAGATAAGAATATCCCAGATAGATTGGCTCATGTATTATTGGTGATGTAAGAAGATATAGCATCCTTTGGGTTACGTGTTTCCACTTACTGTCTCCAAAAATTGTGTTGTAGGCCTAACAGTTGACGATTTTGACTCGCGAAGTGAGAAGTGGTTCTTATTTAATACAAGTTACGCAACCTTTAAGCAACTTTTAGGGTGATATGCCGGAAATTTTATAGCATGCTGGACGAAGAAGCTTTTAGCATGTTCCATCATTTAAATTCTCTTTTTATAGCAATGTTGAAGATGTTTATAACTCAAGACTGTTAATATAAAATTTATTCTATTCTGCAGCTTGATTGCGTTGAATATGATGTTGTATTTCTTCAATATTGTAGGCATTGCAACTCGAAGTGATTTTGGAAAGTCTGAAAGAGAACTATCAAGTTTCCAAATTATTTGGTTTTAATGAACTCTCCAATGACATAGCGGTGGATGACAGTAAAAACGAACTCAATCTGAAAGCAAGTGAAACACTAATGAAGATGTTGCTTAAAAACATTGGATTCCTTACTGTAAGTACTATTTCTATAATAGATTTTTATAATGGCTGGGATATCATAAATGTTAAGCAACCTAAAGGTTCAGTGAAGAAACTGTAATAAACTTTACGACAAGGGATGTGTTGCTTTTGTTGACCTTCTTTTAGTTCAAATTGTATTGGTTATACAATATTGATTGCCATTTGAGCTACCAGATTAGCAGGAAAAGCGCCAAAATTTGACCTTTTTATAACGAACACTACTATGTGCTAACATAAAGCAACTTTTCTAAAGGATGAGATAACATGTTCCCTCTTCTATTAGAAATGGAACTGACGGATGCAGAGATCAAATTATGGGTAGAAGTAGCTAATGTTATCTAGAATTGGAAATTTTGGGTGTGATTCGACAAACGGTACTCGTATTTTGAATAATTAGGAATGCGGAGATCGCTGCAGTGACAAATGTTTCAAGATTTACCGGAAAGCAAGATCCCCTTTCATTTTCGCACCTTCTGCTCTTGTCCCGTTTTTGGCTTGGCTTTTACTCTGAGTCTGTTAATCAAGGCTATTCAACAATTCTGTATTAGAAGTTCTTAATTTTATTGTCAATGTCTAGTGTTTCAGTTCCAAGGCTTTAGAAGGTTTTAAACCTTTCCAACACCCTAGTTCCATCATTACGCCACAACCTTTCTTAAGTAGAACATGGGACATTTGGGCGATTACTTTTCATTGTTTTTTAACCATGCTCTTCTGTTTTGCCCTATATGTGGAAGACCTTCCAAACTGTCTCGAATTTGCCGGGTCGTATGGATATCTGTACCGGCCGTAAGCTCAATTCATCAGCGAAAGGCGTGGATGCGCCCAATAAGTCTTTACGTTGTGCATATCATCAAATCTCGTTGGTATTTAATTCATAGCTCTTCTTAAATTCCTTTTAGGAGAAACGATTGAAGAGCCTGGAGGAAGGAGAAATGGACGAATCAGTTGCGAAGAATGCTGATGAAAATTCAATCGAACATGCAATAGTAGATTTACTTCTTCTAATGCAGAAGCATCTAATGGCATTTGTTTATATAAAGGACACAGAGAATGAGGTTTGTTTTATAATTTACAGTATTAACACACACAAAAGCAATTAGTAAGCATTTCTCATTTTAAACAAAGATCATGATTGAGGCAACTACAAAGATGACTTGGAGCTAGCCCTGGGGATCAAATTTTCGTAAAGGTAGGGTTTGGTATAGTGCCGACGATGCCTAGGAAACATAACCCTGTTTTATGCCCTTTTTTCTAGATGGTATACCGGAATATATTGAAATGTTGGTAATATTGGAAATAATTATGATTCCTGTTATCAAATACAGAAAACAGTACCGTTTTTTTATACCAAAATGCGGAAATTTGACACCGCTTCTAATACCAAAATCCCGAAAACGAATACCACTTCTCGATACCGATATAGCTATTATTAATATCATTCCGAGTATCAAGGCTCGAATACCCTAAATGTACATAGTGTGCCAAGGGACCTAGCTAAATCTAAACATATGATCTCAACCAGTCTTAGAAGCAGAAGCAAAAACCTTTGGTTGCGTGCAAGCGATTACGAGAAAATATACTAACTCTGACCGTAGCAATTGAATTTTAACAATACAGTTGATGTAGATAAGAAACTATTTTGCCTAAAAGAATCAAGTTTCTTATAAATTGCTTTCGCTTAAAGATAAATCTCGCGTAGGATGATGTCCAATAAGACTTACGACCTGAAGTAGTTATTACCTGATTACCTTAATCGTAGTCTTTTGAGTTAAACTGCTGGACGAGCAAAATCAGTTAGAAAAAGTTTGCACTACGAAAAACCGGATTGCACATTCCCATAGATTTTTATAATCGAAGTTCGTTGCGTCGCATGGCATGTTTCGCTTGGTAGTGAAAAACCACATTTGTAATTTAGGTGTTTGCTGTACTGTATGATATTAGGTATTTCTGGATACACTCCGAGGTTTAGCTGCTGTGGCTCATTGCGTTGTGCTTGGGCTCTCATGCATGAGGTCCCAGGTTCAAGCACTGGAAGAGCCATTGGAGGACGTCAGGAAGGGCATCTGGTCCATAAAGTGGTCACTGCTCTAGCAAAGATCCCAGGCAATTGGGTACCATCCTAGCCCCTGAAAAGGGGAGTGTGTGACGTAAACCCACATCATCATGCTAAGCAGTTTCAGGAACTAGACCTTTTAGCTAATGTCTTTCATAAAATAAAACGCGTGTATGTAGCAGATGGCCAATAATTTTCATATGGGTCCTTTCTGAGATATTACAAATTTTTAAAAGTAAGTCCTGTAGGAGATACTAGTTATTTTATGTCAGATATACCAGATGAGAGGGTTCATTAAAAGCCGAGGTTGACTGATCACTATGCTTTCTCCTTTTCAGAAATTCTTTCCGATTCATCTGCTGGACACATGCTTATGATGTTGACCCATTCATTGCTGTTGCTCCCACCTAAATTGATTTTGCCATGTCTTGATGATATATGTGGTCTATTGCCTGGATTTGACTGTCTTTCAAAGCTTTCGTCAGCTGCTGATGTACTTGAGAAGCAAGAAATCCAATGGCCTAAAGATGGTAGGTCTCTTTTGTAACATCAAAGCATATTGCTGCCCTAAAGTACTTAGTGATTTATTTAAGTACTGTAAAACCCTGGCTAAACAAGGAGACATGTCATGCGCAACATTGACGCCTGTGACATGCCCCCTTGATGTCTCCCAGTTTAGCCAGCACATAAACTTTGTAGCGCGCGACAAGATTTGTAGCGAGAGACAAGATTTGTAGCGAGAGATTTTTTTGAGAGATAACAGAAGCATTTCTTGTCTCACGCTAGCGAATCTATAATCACTACTGTGGTGGATAATCACTACTTGTGGTGGTTTACTATGCTTGCGGTGGTGGCAGTTTTGGCTTACTGTGGTGGATAATCACTACTTGTGGTGGTTTACTATGCTTGCGGTGGTGGCAGTTTTGGCGTACTGTGGTGGATAATCACTACTTGTGGTGGTTTACTATGCTTGCGGTGGTGGCAGTTTTGGCGTACTGTGGTGGATTTTGAGGCTTTTTCTTGCTTGATCTATAGAGTTTTGCTATGATTTCGTATTCACCACATAAAGCATTATAACCCACCACAAGTAGTGATTATCCACCACAGTAAGCCAAAACTGCCACCACCGCAAGCATAGTAAACCACCACAAGTAGTGATTATCCACCACAGTAAGCCAAAACTGCCACCACCACAAGCATAGTAAACCACCACAAGTAGTGATTATCCACCACAGTACGCAGAAACTACCACCACAGTACGCAAATAGTACCACCACAGTAGTGATTATCCACCACAGTAGTGATTATAGATTCGCTAGCGTGTGTCTCAGGGGACATGTTGCTCACTTGTCACTCCCATGTTTAGCTATCCTGGGAGACACGCCGAATACAATGTCGCGCACGACATGTCTCCTAGTTTAGCCACAGCTTAAGTTGCCATTTGAGAAAAAGACATATAAAAAACTGAAGCCTTGTCATTTAACAAAAGGTAAAACAATAGTTCATTGTCTGAAACAATACGCTGTACCAGAGTGTTTTTTTTAAAGCGGGGACTTACTGTATGTCCCAGTGCGTGTGCATGAGACATTAGTATGTAATTTTGAACTGTACAGAGCATCAAAGTTCGACAAACAGCGGAAAAATCATAAGACATACTTAAAGTTGCTTTCGTCTGTCACTCCTCAAAGTATAAACGTTAGACACAGACCGAAACTTTGTCCTTATGGTGTTTACAGCTGTATCTCTTTGCCCTTCTTTGAAATTTGTAAAGAAGATCCAAGAAAAGTTCTGAATAGTTCTGAAATCATAGAAGGAGAAATGTGTTGTCCCAGCTCCACAGATAAATCATTTATTTTTATTTCTAAATCCCTTTAAGTACCTATATTTGGTGCTAAAGCTGAATGTTCTACAAGTGAAAGCTGTCATATTAAAGCTGTTGCTAATCTAGGAGAGATATCGCTCGTGACATTCTACCCGGCGTGTCCCTGAGGGTGGCTAAACACGCGAGTTGCAAGCGAGCAACATGTCTCCAGAGTCACGTAGAGTGTCGCGGAGACAAGTAATGTTTCTGTAGTCTCCCAGAAACATTTGCGTGTCTCTCGCTACAAAATTGGTCGCGCGCTACAACGTTTACGAGGTGGCTAAACTGGGAGACATCGAGGATGTGACAATACCACCTCCTAGTTTAGCCACGCCTTAAGTTCGATATTTTCAATTTTAATTATCACCTCTCATTTTCAGCCTCGTGTGGTAGTTTGGACCCATGTGGTGTTCTGCTGACACAGCCAGCTAGCAGTTGGGCATGGATAGTTGATCTTGAAAGAGCAATATGCTGTTCGGTTGGAAAATGCATCAATGAAATGTTGCATTGGTTGCCACTTTCCGCAGAGGAACGATGTGCATCACCCTGGCTTGCTTTAGATATCTTTAAGAATGGACTAGAAGATGAGATACTAACAAAGAGTTGTAAGAATTTCCAGTTATCATTCTGCTTATTGCTTCAAATTAATTTATTTGATGCTTACTGCAGTTCTGTTGTTCATTACAAATGAGGCTTTTTCACACTGAAGTACGCTAATGTTTCAGCAAATAGTCCCCCTTCTTCAAAAGATTCCCCTCAAAGTAGCCAAAATCCCTCTCTAAAACCCAAATTACAGTACAAGAATCATATCTAACATGTATATTAAGGTCAGTGTAGCTATTCATGACGTCATGTTGATCTAAACATGCATGATGCATCATTCGTGACTCTCTGTTAAGAGGGAAGGGAAGGGTTGGGCAATACTCTTCCTATCTTTTAGGCGCTATCGACGTGTGAGAGGTTTTTGTCACATACAAGCTTATATACTGTTTATTCCCCTCGGGTCATAAACTTATGCGGTACTTATACATTCCTTTTTAAAAACAATGTACTACGGTTATATTTTCCTCTTTGCATAACTAAATTCGTTTGGATAACTGGCCTTCTTTAACTTCTGTCATATTCATTTCTTTCGAGCTAAAATCAAATTTAACTTAGGACCTTCTATAGTAAGTAGTCATGATACAAAGGGTTGATTTCAAAGTAATGGCCTCTCTCTTTTAAACGCCCTGTTCGAATTCACGCCCTCTCAATTAAAAGCAGAAGCATTTGTAATAATCGCCCGAGACTTTTAATGAAGCATTACATTATATATCTTGCGAAAAAGCCCTTGAACCCGTATCTCTTTTTATTTGACTGTGAATTAAATCATAACTCAGAAACATAACATAACATTAACTCATTAAAACGTAAACTCTGATTTTGTATCTTTTTTAGGCTTACTCAAACAGAAACTCGAGGATTGCTTCACAGGCGTAGAGTCAAGTATTTTGGAGAAATTTCAACAGCTCTTTGTAGAAGAAAAAGACAGTTTTTATATGGATCTGGCAACTGGACGCCTGGAATCAAAGACGTTACTGAGAGATGCATATGAATATGCTTATATGACAGGTACCCTAATTTTTTCCGCCAATTTTTTTCTGAATTTGCACTTATATTTAAAGCTTTTGCTACGTTTATGTTTTTTCTTTCATTCAGATTTAATCAATGAAGACGAGGAAATACCGCCGCTTTTTAAAGCTGCGTATCAGTTCGTACTTGCAACTATGCTCAGGCATTGTGGAATTGGTGTCGCATCGACTAGAGAAAAGAGGTCATTAAAATTGCAGTTTGATTATTCTCATGATAAATTTTTTAAATCCAACCTTGTCCTGTTGATAGGAAATCTGATTTGAGTATGGGTATATAGTAAAATGTAGTAAAGCTGTCTTTTTATAGTCTATTACTAGCCTAGGGTTACTCAATCGTCTTCTACACTTGCAGTCTCCACACGACGCCCGGTCTGGATGTATATAGCATATAGCAGGGTGCAGCCACACAAGTACCAACTAGGTATCCAATTACGCACCTTGGTAGAGAGAGGCACATTTATGTTAACAACTTTCCCAGGGTTTTTACTGTATCTCTTTAATTTCAAATGAAAGACCGTCGCCGAACTCATAATCTTTTGGTTGTGAGTCCTGGACGCTATCGTTTTGTGCGTCCTGTAACTTCGATTGGTTAGAGATCGGTACGAGAAGCGCAAATGAGAATGTTTAATGTTAATCTTAAGTTAATGTAGCATTGTTTTCATAAAGTCAGTTTGTAGGTCCCCTTTTGCATTTGATCTAAACCATGCCCTGTCTTTATTACTGTTCAAAGTGAATGACTACCTTTTTTCGTATCACGGATATGATGAGTATTGGATTAGTTTACTTTGAGCTATTTATTGTATCGATGTGAAAGAAATGACATACTTACATATATTCTAACCCAACGAGACGATAGTTTAAGTAGTAAAATTTTGCCCAAGAATCCCCACTTCTCAGCATAAACATTCCCTTCCAATGTCTGCTGATTTTTTCAAAGTTATGTTTCAGTCTAAGTTCCATCCTTATTTATCATTTTCAGCCACTGCCTTCCTGTGATTTTCGAGGCTTGTTTCTCACTACACAAACGATTTGAATGCATTTCAAAGACTGTTATGCAGAACGGCGATCAAGAAGCAAAAGCAGAAGAAACAGGCAAGTGTTTTTGTCTAACTATGCAAGATTTCAAAAGCTAAGTAAAGTAAAATTGATTCGCCTCTGAGGTTTTCCACAGTTGATGTAAGTAGGGATCAAAATGGACGTAATTTTGTTGACAAAGTCGGAACAACAATTACTGCCTTTAGATGAATGCCTTTCCACAGAATTCACAAAGACAGGATTACTTTTGGATGAGGTAAAGGTGAAATGATGTTTAAGAGCTAATCTCTAGGATCTCAGTTGTAGGTTACCTAGTCAAGACGTCGACCCTGTATTAGACATGATAGTCACCACTTATCATGACAAGCCTTTGATATTTAGTTGGGCAACGTTTCGGGAGAGATCCGTCTCCCATCATCGGGCAATGAGAAATGTGGTTTCTTGCCTATTTATTGCAAGGGTCGGATCGAAAGGTGTGAAGTTAACCGGACCTGCGAGGAAGCTCGTCGACCCTGGTTGTGATGCTACCATGGCTGGGCTCGAACCCGGACTACACTGAGCTCCTGACGCCACGAGTCAGCTGGATTACAACACGACTCCACAGCACCTACATCTACTCGTGTATTCGAAATTGGGCTCACATATCCCTCTCCAACGGTAGCCGAAAAATACAGTACAAATTAGACTGAATGCTCTATCCGTAATCCCTACCTAGCTTCTGAATTTAAGAAGAATGCGAACTGGGGATTCAAATCAACAATGGCCAGAAAGGAACTACATCCTGCCGTCGAGTAACGGAGTTAAAACGGAGGCATAATCCTCTTGTAAATGGATTTAACTGTCCTTTTCCAAATGTGCGTATACTGTACAAAGAAAAGTCAAAGTAAACATACGACTCTGAAACGCTTGTTTGCATTTATAGAAGATGCAAGCTGACGTGCCAATGTTGCCGGTACAAGGGGGTGTTGCCTACTTTCTTCGAGCAACGGAGTGATGAGGAGGTAGACAGACTCCTGTAAATAGTGCTTTTAATATTCCTCAGCGTATACATATACCATACAAATACGAGTAAGAAGTATACATAATACTTGGTGTATTTCAAGAAGATGCAAGCTTAAGGATCAATGTTACCCAAACAAGAGGGTGGTGAGGTTGGTGGTTGAGTGTCGGGAATGGTCAGTGGTCAAGGCTTCTCCTTTTAAGTTAGAGTTCTTGAAATGATCGATTTACCACTCAATGCAACGTCCGGGTCAAATGAGCACATTTGTCTTGGGAGAAAAAGATTACGACGCTTAAAAAATGCGTACTTTTAAATCCCGTGACAGGATGACTTTGAAGCTTACTAAAGACTATATGGTCTTTCATGTCGTAACGGGGTTCTACCACTCAATGCAAGTACAGCACAAAGTTGAAAATCATCGATCGAAACGTTGAAAAACTCTATATTTTTTAACTCAAGCACAGCACATGTGTTCTCTACACAATGTACCTTACGTATGCCTAACCTAATGTTTCTATTTATCTTACAGATTATTTAGAAAAGGCTTGCAAATCTATTATATGCAACTGCTTGCGTATGATGATGACTGTGAAGCCAAGCCTTGATAGCTCTTTCTGCACCAGAGACGAAGTTAGCAGTGTAGTAAACAATCTGTTGTTGTTCATTACTAAAGATCTCGAGAATAACAGCGTGTCAGATAAAGACAGAACCGCAATGGAAACGAAAGGATTGCTGAATGTGAATCATGTGTCTGTGGATGACATATTCTTCACTTATGCGCGACAGCAGACACGAGCAGAGGTAAGAATGATCTTGCCATTTTGATATTTTTTTTTCAACATTTGCTCCACAACTCGAACCCAGAATGTATCGCTGCTAGCGATTCAAAAGTCACTACTGTAGTGGATAAGCATTACTACTACTAGCAAAACCACAGCGAGAATTATAACCCACCACAGTAGTGCTTATCCACCACAGTACGCAAAAAATACCGCCACAACAAGCATAATAACTCACCACGGAAGTGCTTATTCACCACAGTACGCAAAAATACCAACACATCAAGCATTATAACCCAACACATCAAAAATAACCGACCAGAGTAGTGCTAAACCACCACAGTATGCAAATATACCACTTCATCAAGCAAAAGTAACCCAAAAAGTAGTGCTTACCCACCACAGTAGGCAAAAAATACCACCACAGCAATCATAATAACTCACCACGGAAGTGCTTATTCGCCACAGTACGCAAAAATACCACTGCATCAAGCATTATAACCCACCATATCAAGAATAATGACCCACCGCAGTACGCTAAAAATACCACACCACATCAAGCATAATAACCCATCACAGTAATGCTCATTCACAACATTAAGCAAAAAACAGTAATGCTTATTCACCACAGTAAGCAAAAAATACCACTACATCAAGCATTATAACCCGCCATATCAAGAATAATGACCCACCACAGTATGTAAAAATAGCACACCACAGCAAGCATCATAACCCACCACGGAATTGTGTATCCACACAGTACACAAAAAATACCACAACAGTAGGCAAAAGTACCAATTTCGCAAATCTGTACGTATTCAGAAGAATTATTCGGTTTCATACGTCGCTCTTGGTCGACCTGGACAAGAGGCCTTTGCGGCATGGTACGACTCAGCCGAACCGAGTTTGAAAACGGTTTTATACGAGTCGGGCCGCATCGAACCTCCTGAAATCACGGCACGACGTATAAACAGGCCTTGAGCGATTCTAAAGTCCGGTTTCGATCACACCGATTTTAACTCATGTTAACACCATTGCTTCTTTTTTGTCATAGAAACGTCGCATCGCTTTGGAAATTTTAGCGTCTTTGAGCCTGAAGCTTCAATCCTTCGTCAGTGATTCCAACGATGAAATTACTGTTGTTGACCTAAAGAGTCTGTTGCCATCTGCGCAGTTTTATTTCTTAACTTGCTGTCTTGGTTTATGTTCGTTGCCTGGAGACAGTCGTGGTGAATGCTCATTGTTTCACTGGCGGGTAGGTTGCTCACAGTATTTAAGGGGAGACTCCATTAACGGACACCTGTATACAACGGACACCTCCAAACAATGGACAAATACTTCCTGCCTAAATGTTATTTCTTTGTGAAGCAACCGTAATACAACGGACACCCTGGACACTTCCCTGCAACAAACAATTGCATTGGACCTATAGGTGTCCGCAAGATAAAATAAGACAACCAAGATAGTCTAACTAAATCTTGTCACTTGAGCCCATTTTGGTTCATGCTTCTTGGGGGTTTCGCGGACAATTATTACAAAGAACTGTTAAATTTCATCGTCCAGATATTGATGACTCTCCAGATACACAGATTTCACAAGCCGACCCGACCGAAAGTTAGTGCAGTAAAGTTTGCGTCAAATTCATGTTTAATTTGAGTAAAAATGATAAAAGGATTCAAGCAAGCAAAGTTTGCTGAACTACCTCTCTATACGACCACTGTCGCTGCATGCGGAGAGGATTCCCTTACTCAAGATGTCCACCATCTTCCATTAAAATGTCGGGCCGACTCAAAACTCTTTGAAAAGGTCTGTATACTATTGAAAAGATCCCTTTCCCTTTTAACATTTCTGATAATTTAACGAGAAAAATTTAATCTAGTTTTTTTGGTTGATAAGCAGATTTATGAAGATTAAATTTTGTTAATTTTAGATGAATATCGAGTCTGCTTCGACCTCGTCGTTACAGTTAGTAGAGAAAGCTGCTGATGATTATTTCAAAAGTATTTTGAAGCACATCTGCGATTCGAGAAACGAGCAGAATGAAGGTGTGTATGCAAGAGACTAAGAAATTTGGAAGCATTTTTAGCAAACGTTTCGATCTATTTGGGATGCGTTTTTTGGGACAGTATTTTATCTCTTCTGAATTCTGAAAAATTAGACTTTGAAGGCTTCCGATTCAAGGCGCCAAAAACGCACTCTCTAGAAAAACGGAAGACTATTGACATTTTGATTTGAAAACATTATCTCTGCGAAGCCTGTGAAATATTCTGGCTCTGGAGTCAGGAGAGTTAAAGCCCCATTTACACTACGATAATTTTCTGGCACGGCACGGATAAAATAAGTACGGGTTCAACAAAAATTCAATTCAATTCAATTCAATATTTTTCGCAAAATACAAGTTTACAAAATAAAATCTACTACAAAATACTTGTATTTTACGCGACCCAAGAAAAGCAGAGCTTATCTAGCTTGGGCCGCTAAATTAAAGTTTTAATTATGCAATAACATTTAAAATACGTAAGTTGCAATAACAATAACAAAGATAATAATACATGTACTAAAACCTTTTGTAACTGGAGAGAATATTTTGCTTAAAACATAGGGGCCCTATGGGCATGTTTCGAAGAACGACTCTGGTTGAATATAGCTATTTCGGTCAAATGATGAAAGATGTTCATCGGTATGCACAACGATGACGATAATGATTATGATGATAATGGTGGTGGTTATGATGATGATGTTGATGAACACGATGATCATGATGCTGGTTGGTAGGGGTGATTGTGGTTGTATGGTGGGTATGGTGGTGGTGATAGAGGTGGTTGTGGTGCTGAAGGGGTGGTTGTGGTGGTTGTGATAGGGGTGATCGTGGTGATGGTTGTAGGGGTAGTTGTGGTGGTGGTGATAAGGGTGGTCGAGGTGATGGTTGTAGGGGTGGTTCCGGTGGTGGTGATAGGGGTGGTCGAGGTGATGGTTGTAGGGCTGGTTGTGGTGGTGGTAGCGTTCCTTTAGATGTTGCACACCGTCAATGGTGGTGATAGTAATCATGATGATGATGATGATGATGATTATCATTATTATTATTATTATGACGATTTTCATCGTGAGGATAATATTAATGATGATTTGTTTTGAAAACTGTTTTGAAATTGCCGCTCTTTGGCAAAACTCTTTGTTAAATGTTGAGAATGCCTGAAATGTCATTTACCAAAGCAAGGTGGCAATTTTCCAGTTCCATTTAGTAAACAAGGATGAGTCAGTTGTCACATGACCCCAGATTGACAAAAGTGCTTGCAGGCCGAATTGTGAACAACTAACCGCAAATTGCGCATAAATGGCCGAGACAATGGCCCTAATGGCATTCTTGACAATGGCCCTATTGTTACACGTTTTCCATTGTTCAAGCGTTGGTTAGTTGGTGAGTGAGTGAGTGAGTGACATCCACCCCACACCAATGTGTTCGAAGTTCTTCGAACACACCAATGTGTTCGAAGTTCTTCGAACACAAAACTACTTTTACCCGTGCCGGGACCACCTCGCCGATGGTCTCGGCACGGATGAAATTTTGGTTCGGTACGGTTAAAACCAAGTACCTCTAAATCGTTTACACTGCAATTTTTATCCGAGCCGTGCCGTTTATTTTTGGTACCCGAACCAAATTTATCCGTGCCGTGCCAGAAAAATATCGTAGTGTAAATGGGGCTTAAGAGCCTCCAGAGTCTCCGATTTTCCCGAGAGCTGTTCAAAAGAATAGGCTTTCAATATCTCGAAAGACTCCAGAAAAACAAGACACAGAAAATGCCCCAAAAGAACGCACCCTTGATCTCAATCCATGACTGTTTATTGAAGGTTGGTAAAGAACGGTCAATGAAGAAAATAGATCGAAAAGTTGTAAAACATGTGCCTATATTCTTGAATTGTTTCACGATTAATATAGCTAGATTAATTCAAGGAGCTTATGTGTCATAACGAAGGTACATTATGTATATAATAGATGTATGTCATAATGAAGGATTTTTCCACAAGTGCCATAAGCGGCATACCACAATAGATGGGATTTGAATCTTGATTTCATGATAGGAGAGCCAACGACGTTTCCACTGAGCTAAAGAGCTAAGGGACCGTGTCCATTGAGTGTCTAAAAAGTCTAATAATTTAGACGGCTTTCCTCGTCTAATTAGACGATCGCAGAGTCTAATTAGACGCATGTCAAAAATCGAGCAACGTCTAAAATAATTAGACGCATTTTAGACGTTTTAGAGTTAGACGAAATTAGACGTAATTAGACACTTTTAGACGTTATTAGACGAAGGCGGTGAATATCTCCACTTGTCAAAGAAGCAAAGTTGTTAAGCTCAATTCCCTATGGGGCTCTTCCTGTTCTAATACAAAATCTTTTGTGCCTGCCGCGTGTCATCATTACAAAACGAGACCAAATTGAGTTTCTAAAAGTGTGAAAGAAATTCTCCCAAAGGAGCTCCTTTATGCTTGTGCAGTCTTCGTCTAATTCGGATGAAATGCGGCTAATTTCCCCTAGTCTAATTTCGTCTAATGTGCGTCTAATAACCGTATAAATTTTATGTCTAATCGTCTAATTAGACGAAGGACTAAAATGATTAGACAAACGTCTAATTTTGGTGGTGTCTAATCGACGTCTAAAATTTAGACATTCAATGGACACGGTCCCTAAATGAAATCGCCTATTAACTCTCGCAGTCATACGGCCCAAGGCTCTCCTCCCGTTTGACTTTTTTCCATTATCGTACCATCGTAAGCTACCATCGTTTCTAGACAGAATGTCTCATGAAGTCTTCATATTGCCTTCATACCCGGATGTGGTCCGTGTATGTATGTTGAAGCCCGGTTGGTCTTTGGTTAATTTTAATCTCGATTTTTAGGAATAAACCTTTCTTTATCGTAGGGCTATAGCCTGGTTGCATAAGATTTTAACGTGCGGTCGTAAGATCATCTGTTAGATGGTCATACTAGATACACGCTTTTTATTTTTTAAAGAACCTAGCTCTAGGCCCAGTTCCTATGGTTTCTTTATTTAGACCTCTTATAATGAAATTGTAAAAAGTTCCTAAATAGTCCCTTAATCTTAACTGCACATTAGTTTCATGACTTTTATGCAGAGGTACTTGTATGTGAGCAAAGCTGGAAACTAGTCAAGGAAACATTTGATACATCATATCATGGAATTTATGCGACTTTTGATTCCACTTATTGTTTGCAGTGATAAAAATATTCAAAATTGAAAAGTTCCTTAGCGATTCTATCTTTAGTTAGTGGTATAATTACTTCAGGATTTTCGGCCTTCTACAGTACATGCAGGTTCCTTATAAAGTTGTTCTTTATGATAAAGGCGTGTAGCAATCGTTGTTATTGATCGCAAATGAATCCTGAAGATCAGAAAAGGTCATTGCATTGCTGATGCACATTGATTTGATATACCAAGGTCGTTTCATTGATTTATTTCAAAATTTTAAATTTACCATAACCTTTGATGTTTTATAATATTTCATTTTTTTAAGGGCATGGCTGGGAAGGCTCTTTCATCAATACATATATGATGTCTCTGTGCGCTACGAAACTTAGTGTACAAAATCAAACAACGCTGCTGGAAACAAATCTTCTGAATATATTAGTCGAAGACGTAATACAGAATAGCGAAGCTCTGTTTGCAGAAGCACGTGGGGATCTTTTTAGGACCATTGCATTGCAAATTGGGTACGTTTTGCTTGTTCAATAATTTCTATCTAAAGCCGGGCGCAAACCGTGCCAACATGTTGACCAAAATCGCCGACAACAATTTTTGGCCAACATGTTGGCACGGTTTGCTATGGATGTTGTCCAAACAAACAACACGTTGTTAACGAGTACTTTAGCAATCCAAAACATCCCAGATGTTCTGATGGTATGGCAAACCGTACCAACATGTTGGCCAACATCGCCGACAGCAATTGTTGGCCAACATGTTGGCACGGTTTGCTATAGATGTTGTCCAAACATACTATTTTTACATGTTGTTAATGTAAAAAAGTTGGTTAACATTTTTAAACATGTTTAAAAATGTCAGCCAACATTCTGATCGATGTGAGCAAAATTGGTGTGTTGGTACGGTTTGCTATATCTCACCAACATATTGGCACAACAATTTCGGTCGTTATTTCAGAGACCTTGAAATGAGAAATAGATTTAATCTTGCGCTTTGAGTTGGACCACGAGTTTTTTCTTCTTCGTCTTCAACCAAAAATGCGAGCAGAAAACAAACAGCTGCTTCCTTTTCGGCCATGTTAGCAAATGATCAGTTATAGATGACGTCAGCAACCCAAAATATCTCCGATGTTGTGAGTGTTGGTATGGCAAACCGTTCCAACATGTCTGCCTATTTTCAACCAACATTTTGGCCAACAATTGGCACGGTTTGCGCCCGCCTTAAGAGTCGATTAAAAAGTTAAAAGTAAAATCTTCCTTTTAAAACAATACAGTGCTTGTTGGGAAGATAAAGAACGGTAAGTCTTTGATGAACTAAGGTGCCCCGTCTGAGAGGAAAAAGTCATGCGCAGTAGCAAATTTAGCTCAAATTTTTTTCTTACGTTTGCCCCTATACAAAATCTCTGTTTAAAAACCTATCTCTGTTTAATTGCAGCAAAAAGAAATTAAAACATATCCCCAAAAAGTGCTTGCAATGCCTACAGGATTATCCGAGATTACTTTTTTTAACACCGTAAATCTTCGAATTGCCCCCCCTCGAATTAGCCCCCGCCTTAGAGCGAGGAATCGTTAATAAGCCCGTCCCCCCCTCGAATAAGCCCCCACCCCTGAAATGTTGGTGTTAGCCTTTTCAGTCCATATTGGTGCTTTATCGAGTTTTGACAGAAAAATGCATTCTCTAAGCCGATGATAAATCATGCTTTTGTGAATTACTTTATTAGCCCCCCCTTTTGTTTAAGACCCACCTCGAATAAGCTCCCTTTGCCCATCCTTTTGCCCCACCCCTGACGTCCCAGGACATAATCATCAACTGTAAGGCCTACAATACAAGACTTTTAGGAGGCATTGAGTGGAAATCCGTTACCTAAAGGCTGTCATATCTTTTCACAATGACATATATATTTTTATATGAATGCTGTAGCTTGGTTTTTTTATTATTGTTGTGTTATGATGCCATTCGTACATGCGTGTTTTTAGAATGGACAAAGATAGTACTGGTGCATGTTTACACGAAGTCGTTGCCCAGCTGTTGAAACTTTACCAATGGATGGTGAATCAAGGGACAGAAAGACACGAAGCCGAGGAAGAGCTGGGCAATGTGCTTATTTTCATAAAACGATTTTGCCTTATCAGTTCAAGATCACATGTGTATTTCATCGAAGAAGGATTCGTGACAGAATTATTGAATCTATTAGGTTTGTACATGTTTATTTTTCTTTCAACGCATGCTAGCAAGGTATACATTTCTGGCAATCGTGTTTAAAATAAGTAAGAGCCTTTACATTGAGATATTTGTCACAAATAGCGAACACTAGGATAGATTTTTCTGCAAGCGGCATAATGTTAACATGTTGTATTGTTATTATTGTATAGCTACTGTTTATATTATTATCGATTAGCATTAGATTTTCAAAGAGGGGCATACCACAATAAATGGAATTCGAAGCTGGACTACACTATCAGAGAGCGAACGACAATTCCACTGAGCTAAAGAGCCCAATGAAATCGTCGAGTAACTCTCCAAGTCATACAGCCAAAGGCTTTACTCTCATGAATAGCAAACACTTGGATAGATTTCTCCACGAATGGTGGCATAACACAGTAGATTTGATTCGGAAATCGACTGAATTAAATCGTAGAGTAACTGTTCAAGTCATGCAGCCCAAGGCTCTCCTCGCCATTGACTTGTCATGTTTCAGCTACGCGTACGCTGTGACTTCTTCAGCACCATACATATTGTCAACCATACATACCGCTCCATACATATACATATAGTAACAAAAATAGCTTGTAACAAAAAGTGCTTGTAACAAAAATAGCTATTACTTAATACTGTTTGTAAGTAGCTTTTCTAGCATAGTGTAGAAAAATTAATAATCTTAAGTTGTAAAATTATATGGTAAAGGGCCATCTCGGCCTAGATGCCTGTATAATAAAAAAAAAAAAAATAGCTCAAATTCCATCTACGTATGCCACTTGTGGAAAAATCTAAATTGATGGAGATTTAGCTATTTAGCGATTTAGCTATCAAAGTGATGGATAATTTGCGTATCTAATATAACAAAACTGCTTTGTAGCTATGCACCAGAAAAAGCATCCTATGGAGTACGGTGCATGCGTTGACCCACTCACAGTGCACCTATCAAAAGCATGTAATTTCCGTGTAGTAGTTCTTGATAAAACCTTTTTTTGCTATTTCCTTTTTCTTTGCTGGTTTAATTTTGCTTTCTTTTCAGTGATTTCAGATTTCTGTCTCCGGACAAGACTAATTGCCTTGAAACTTCTAAAGTTGATCCTCCCAAGTGTTACTTCTGAGCTACAATCATCAAGAGTACATGACCAGGTAAAACTATTTATGTTTCTTTGTTTCCCTTTTTGTTCTGAGATTCCATAGCATTTATTCAAATTGATTTATGTTGCAATTTTCACTTTCCCTATGGAGAGGGATAAATATTAAAGAACAGTAAAGTGAAGTGGAGGTTTGGTTTTTTTATGGCCTAAGACTAATCAACACCAGTACCATTCATACCCCGACGTAGAGAGAAACAACTACGTGTTAAGAACTTGCCCAATGCTGTTATCTCTGTGTAATCGCAGGTGTTACTCAGGTCTGACTCATTTTTAGCCTTACACGCTTTTTATTGTATAAAGAACCTACCTCAAGGCCTAGTTCCTTCAGTTCCTTATTTTTGGACCTTTTTTGACCAAATTGTAGTACCAAAAGTTCCATAATAGTTCCTTAATTTTGACTACGTATTTAAATTCATGACTAATATAAAAAAACATTTGTAAGTGAGCAAAGCTGGAAACTACTCAACGAAACATTTGATACACATGCGTAGCATACAGTTTCTGTGAGTTTTGACTGCAAATTGATGTAACCAGCTTCATTATTCTTGATTGTTTTGCAGTGATAACAATGCTCAAAATTGAAAAGTTCCTTAGTGATTTTTATCTTTAGTAGCATAAGCTCTTTAAATTTTTCGAACTTCTAAATGTAAGTTCCTCATAAGGTGGTTCTTTATAAAATAGAAAGCGTGTATTGTATACTTGCTGTACAGTTTGGAAATTTCGTGATTTAGGAATGGCGGGTTTACAACATTATGCTTGGCCCTGCAGCGCGGAAACTAACTAATTATAGTCACTGTGCCCTGGGTTATAAATGAACACTTACATGGATAAGTTTTCTTAGTAATATCAGCCTCGCGCTTCATTTACACGTTGAGCCATTTAATAGGACTGTATGTACCTAACACTATTTGGCTAAAAAGTGATGGTTGCCAAAATGGACGAGTAATTGCACTGAACCTTTACTCTATTTATTCCTTAATGATAGGTACTTGGGAGACTTCTTGCCTTCTTGCCTGATGTTTTACGGAAAGACCCATTCAAAGAAGCGTCTGAATGTAACTCTACCAAGAAATCAACGAATTTCAAGAGCATTCAAGTCGCATTTGATGCAAGCAAATGTAGTGGTTGCATAATCGAGAATGGAAATACATTGGTACATAAAGTTGGAGGCATTGCAATGGGCGTAGTTAATTATCCAATGAAGACAGGCTGTTATGAGTGGAAAGTAAGTTATCTCAAGTACAAAATTACAAAGTAATCACTTAATATAGCGCAGTTTTGATGCAACGTCTTCAAGTGTACTAACCTTTAATGTCCATTCAAGACTTATCAAAATTTACTATTAATACAAAATACAATTAAAATGCAAAACTGTCACTGGTACCAACAACAGCCAACACAAATAAAGAAGTTGGGGAACACCTTCTTTATTTGATGTACTGTTGGCGACGGTTGGTTTAATCTGGAAACAGAGCCTCAAAGAATTAAACTCCTCTTTCTTTCTTTCTTTTTTTCTTCTTTTTTCTTTCAATTCTTCGAGGCTCTGGTTCTAAAGTACGGCTAGGCAAGACTTAAGTTTAATTTGGCTTTTTTTGGGCGACAATATTCAATTCAATTCAATTCAAATCAAATTTTTCGTAAAATACAAGTTTACAAAAGAAGAAGTTACTATCAAAATACTTGTTTTTTTCTACGCAACCCAAGAGAAGCAGAGCTTATCTAGCTTGGGCCGCTAAATTAAGTTTAAAAATGCAATAAAATCATTGAAAATACGTAAGTAACAATGACTACTTAGATAACAATAAAGAAAGGCATAATAGGAAGAATGCAGTAAAATTTAAATCTACTCAACATAATATTAAATTTTTTTTTCTTTTTCTTTTTCTTTTTTTATTTTTTTTTATTTTTACCAAATATACGGTACCACTTTATTTTACTTTTTATCTTTTAAGGTACAAGTTGTCAAGGACATCAAGGGAAATGAAGGAACTTGCGTAGGAATCACTAAATGGCCCTGCAAAGATCTCAATTACAAGAAATCATCTGATCTGTGGCTATACGGAGCTTACAGTGGATCTGTGTACCACTCAGGCACAATGACAACGGAAACACCATTTGAAACTTTCACTCATGGAGATTACATAACTTGTGTGTTGAATTGCAATGAAGGGACGCTGTTGTTTGGGAAAAACGGAGAGGTGAGCGTGCATTCTTATACTGTAGTTATGCAAATACTGATGCGGTGCAAATCACCGGTTGCAATATCTCTTAAGTCTGGGCCTTAAAGTTTGAAACAGCTGCCCTCCATAACTCATGACGTAGGATATACACTTAGATTTGAAAAACAATGTACTTACCCACCAACACTTGGCTCCTAAAATGTTCCTAGCGACCGGAAGCTCGGACACAAATCCCCTTTTGGTACGGTTTCAGTCTATTTTTTATTAAAAATTCTCATCTTTTTGTAAGCCCCCCCCCCCCTTTATCAAATTTTGGAGAATTGTCTTGAGTGACTGTAGTAAACCTCTGATTAAGCAGTCGTGTAGTAACTACGTTAAAAAGTCGTGTAGCTACGTTAAACAGTCGTCACAGTGTTTAACAGTCGCGTAGTAACTATAGGGTCTTCTGACAGCAATGAACAAATTTCCTTTGTACTTGCAGATTTTTCAACATTTATCTTTTTGCATATAATTATATCTTATTGTATCAACAATATATTTTCTAGGAACTAAAAGTGGCTTGCCATAGCCTTCCAAACAGTGAATTCTACCCCTGTGTGCTGTTTTACAGTAAAACAGGCAATGAGAAGGTAAGAACCGAATTTTGAAAGCTCTTTACTGCCATAGTTACTGAAGGAATTTGTAGATTCAAACTTCTTTGGAATAGTTTCTGTTTCGAAATCTCTCTGGGCAAAAGCACGTAAACATTTGCAGCATTAAAAGCTTATGTACTAAGCCTGTCCACCATTAATTGCCTGTAAGTGTAAATTCAATCTTTTTGGCTACCCTCTGTTATGTTATAGATGCTTAAGCTTTGTGCTGCTCTTTCCAATAGCTTGATTGACGTATCAAATCTATATCTGCAATTAGTATCCAGTGTATCATTTCCTTAGGTGATAATACGAGATCTAAAGAAGATACCTGGTCAATACAATTTTCATGCTGGAAGTCCCTTCTGCGCACCAGCTCCGTTCGTATTGGTCGAAGAAACGATTGGACTTTTGCGAAGATTGTATGAGGATGTTTTCTGGAAAGGCAAGCTGGAACAAGAGTTCTTAAAAATCTGTCAAACTGTTGATAAAGTCTTAGATGGAAGCTGCAAGGTAAGAGTTTTTTTGATAAGCTCACCCAAATTTGGCACACGAGGGGCGATACGGTGATTGGGAATCTCGTACATAGACTTATTACCTGAGTCGTAGTTGTCGTTATAGAATTTACCTGCTGGATGCATTGAGTTCGTTTTAGTGTTAGCCTCGGTTTCATGAGCGATGACTGGGACTCAGATAATAAGTCTATCTCGTATATCCATGTCGTAATAGAGGTCTCCGCAAAAGTGGTGGCTGCTCTGCCCTTTGATTTTATTAAAGATTTGTGAATGAAATCCTGGGCATAATTTCCTTAGTGCCATATTTCGCATAGCTTCAGACGTTGAATTCGTAATTAAGGAAATTATTCCCAGAATTCCCTTCGAAAAACCTTAATAAAAACAAGGGACTTGCAGAAACGGCCGCCCTCTTTTGCGAAAACCTCTTTTTCCACTGATTTCAAGGAAATCCCTTGGAATTTTTTTTTGTTTCAATATTCTATGCCTGTTGGAATAATGAAGTTCATTATTTCCTCAATCTGAGGAAATTTCCTTAAAAGTGGAAGCATTGTGAACTGTCCCTGGCACCTTATGATAGAATGTCTGCATCTTCTGTGAGTGAGACTAAACATAGAGAATAATGTTTAAGCCGCTGACCACACGGTACATTGCGTACACAGGGCCTAATGTCGGTTTTTCCCCTGCAGATAGAGCACCCTCTTTCACGTGCAATTTACAAGCATGGCAAACATTTTCCAGGCCAATAAGTAAGACAACCATACCCAAGTAAAAGACGCATACCAACATTGTGTGCCAGTAATATATAATTTCATTGTCGTAGAAAGAATTGTTATCTCCTTGCTCTTGGGAGAAGCTAAAGAGAGGTCCACTTTTCCACGCCTGCGGTCGGCCGAGTGTCATCGAGGAAACTTCAGGATTTGTCGATGTCTTTGGGCCATATTCACATAAATATGATTATTGAATCAAATGTTTGTCTTCGTTGTATTGATCCTTTGAAAAAGTTACATTTCTATGAACTCTTCTACAGGATGGTGATACATCCCAAGCTTTAAGAGCCTGCTGCCCAGAAAACTTCGCACTGCTTGGGTTTATTGGTAACATTGACACTGGACTCCGAGTTGGAAGCCTATGCTCATGGGACCAGACTCAAGGTTATGTTATGGGAGGTTTTGGCCGGAAAAGTTCGTATGTCACCATTCAAGATGCGAATGACGGGAAAAGAAGCATGTAAGATATGTTTTATACTTAATATTTTCAGTGAAGCAACACTGATAACGATTCGTCCGTGTTCTTACCAAAAGGCTTTAACAAGAACAACAACCCCACACAACAGCAGCAACTTATCGGAAGCTGTATTTAGACCCATATAGCGTTCCTCGAAGGACAAATACTCATTATTGATCAGTTTTATCAGCTTGTGGGAGGAAGGGTTGAAGATAAATTGGGCATATATGGAAGGACTACTAGGGAAAAGCAAGGATTAAAATTACACGGTTGACCCATCGACCTCGATCTGTAGCCTGATTGATTGGTATTAATAGGAGTCCATTCTTTCTTGCTAAGGTGACTGAACCAGAGGCTGCTTTCTCGAACATTATTAGATGAAAACTGTGGTTAAACTAGGAGACAAGTCGCGCTCGCGATTGCATTCAGCGGGTCACCCAGGGTTGCTAAACGTGAGTGACAAGCGAGCAACATTTCCCCTGAGTCACGGAGACAAGAAATGTTTCTTTCGTCTCCCAGAAACATTTGCGTGTCGTTACAAATTGTGTCGTTCTGAGATGGCTAAACTTGGAGACATCACGCGCGACATGTCTTCAAGGTTAGCCAGGCCTGAACACTCACTTCCAAATATAATATACTTAAAATCTTACATTATATACTATTTAATTTCAGATCTTGCAAGACTACGAAAGTGCTTCCAGTTGCTACATCCAGTTTTCGAATCGAAGATTCGATTACATTTTTTAAAGGTCTGTTAAAGTCGATCGTATCGGTTTGTTGTGCAGACTATAAGCTGTTGGCAAATCTAAACGGAGGTGAGATTACTACTGAAGAAGAACTGGACTGTTTATACGAAACGCAACTCGTCTTCTGCTCATTGAAATCTGCTTTGAACTTAATCAAATCTCCAATGTTCTGCAAATTGATTTTCAAGCATTATCATATGTCTTCAAAGCGAGATAAATCTTCAAACAGAGGTAAAACAAAGATGGCGGATAACAAAGATGACGAGTTTGGCTCAAATGATATGGAAACCCTGCGAAAGCTTTTCAGTAAAGTTCTTCAGCTGAGTCTTCAAAATTATCCATTGAGTAAAGAGTTTCAAATAGAAGATTTGGAAAGATGCTTATCTGTACTGCTGGAAAGAATATCAAAACCAAACGATACAAGCAGCGAAAGTAAGTAGACTACTCTATCATAGTGGTATATTTTTCTTATATAAACTTCTGGCCGCCAAGAGTTGCTAGGTGTTTTGGGGTTTTCCTCTACGCTTTTTGGTCCTATACTTTCCTTATAGACTGTTTTAGCAACAGGACGCGACAACCAATTGCAACGCTGTCTTTGTCAAAAAGGATCTGTATCGTTTTGATTAAAATTTGTAATTTATCATTGAAGGGTGGTGACGCTTACATATCGGCATACTAGGGCCTAAGTATAAGGCTAGCTAAAACAAACCTTTTAGCCCACAACTCGATCCTGAATTAGTTTCTTTTTCAGTTTTCACCATAGGCCCTCCAGATTCTTTGTCTGCTCGCGACGTCTGCTTCACTTACAGCGTCCTGTTGCTAAAACAGCCTTATACTGACTTGAGGCTACCGAGAGTCGCTAGATGTTTTGGAGCTAAGACTAGTTGAAGGGATTTGTTCTCTAAAATGCCCTTTTCGTTGTAGCCGAAAACTTTTCTACATCGACCAAAGAAGATATTGCTATGAAAGATTCTGTGCGGCAATTGTCTGAAGCTGAATCTGTTACAATACAAGAGCTATGTAACTTCGAAATGCGACGAAATATTGAAGAAGATCAACCTGAAAATAGTGCTGACCAACAAGAGAATACTGGTATTCCAAATGATCGAGATTCTAATAGAACCATTATTCGGCATTATTCGACCCCTAACGGCCAGTTGAGGCGCCGCGTCCCAGTTGGTGGGCCCGGTCGCCAAGAAAGAGGGGCAAGGCCGAATCGAGTGCCATTGTCAGCTGCTGCCGCCAGGAATCGAGCGTCACGTCATATGGGCTGGATAAACATCGACCGAGAAATGTATCTTCGTCGACGGCGGGATTTATCAGGCGGAGAGCAAGGTTCCAGCGACAGACAAGCTCCGGGAAATACACAGAGCATATCTCCTAGCGCCTCTTCAATTTTTTCGTCAGTCATGAGCGATTTTTCTGACGTCTCTGCGACCGGGCGCCTCGCAGCAGCGTCATATGGCGAAGGTATTCCAGCGTCAGTGGAGCCGTTGCTTGAAATGGGTTTCACAAGGAGGCACATATGTATGGCATTGCGAGCTAATAATGGAGATGATCGAATGAATTCCATTGTGACTTGGCTTTTAGAGCATCCACTGGCTGACGAAGAGGTTTGTCCAACTCAAGTAGTTAGGTATTCAGAGGGCAAACGACGTTTCCACTGAGCTATAGAGCTCAATGAATTCGCCGAGTAACTCTCCAAGTCATACAGCGTAAGGTTCTCCTCCCGTTTGACTATTTGTGTTTCGGCTATGTTGAGCCTTCTTCAGAACCATACATATTTGTTTCTATTTTTCATGAATGGCGAGCACTAGTATAGATTTACTACAAATGGCATCTCACAATAGATCGGATTGAAACCTGAAATACATGACCAGGGCGAACGCGCTTCCACTAAGCTATACAGCTCAATGAAATCGCCGAGTGAATCTCCCACTCAAACAGCCTCTCCTTCCGTTTGACATCTTTATGTTTCGGTTATTTGATGCCTTCTTCAGCACCTTACATATTCATATCTATTTGCCATGACTTGTCTTGGTCATGCAGTCCAGGTTTGAATCCCATCTACTGTAGTATGCCCCTTATGTAAAACACTCATATGTCTATATTTGCACGAAACAGGTAAATTCGTCTTCAGCAGAGCTTTTGCTTTTTCTTTCGTAGCTGTTATTTGTGTGACCATCTCGTTTGATTATCATTTTCCAGGAGCTTGAGAACGAGGGAATCTCTGACAATACTACTCTACCGTTGCTAAATGAGAACAATAATCAAGACTCGGTTTCACGTGATCAGCCTCTTACAAGTGGAAGAGAGGCTAGTGCAGAGCGAGGTAGAGATGTTCATGATTTATCTGAGTTCGAAGACATGTCTTTGGATAGTAGTGATACTGACAGTGGAAATGATGAAGATCAAATGACGTTGGATTATGGACCATTATCGGAGAGTTTGATCAGGCAGCTTTTTGGTGAGGTATGTACTGCACTTAGCATCAATGCCATGTGTCTAGTTGTGCATCTTTCATTTGTGTATTTCTTATGAAGAACGGGCATTAAAACTGCCTGTAGCACTGCCACATTGACGCTAAATCGCATTCTTGTTAAGTTTGTTTTCAATTTGAAAGTAAAAGAACAGCGGTATTCAGACGACCTTCATATTTTGAATACTCAAAATATTGTTATTATGTATTATTATGTTTACATGTATTTCGGATGAAGAGCAGGCATTGAAACTGCCTGCAGCACTGCCACATTGACGCTAAATTGCATTCTTGTTAAGTTTGTTTTCAATTTGAAAGTAAAAGAACAGCGGTATTCAGACGACCTTCATATTTTGAATACTCAAAATATTGTTATTATGTATTATTATGTTTACATGTATTTCGGATGAAGAGCAGGCATTGAAACTGCCTGCAGCACTGCCACATTGACGCTAAATCGCATTCTTGTTAAGTTTGTTTTCAATTTGAAAGTAAAAGAACAGCGGTATTCAGACGACCTTCATATGTCGAATACTCAAAATATTGTTATTATGTATTATTATGTTTATATGTATTTCGGATGAAGAGCAGGCATTGAAACTGCCTGCAGCACTGCCACATTGACGCTAAATTGCATTCTTGTTAAGTTTGTTTTCAATTTGAAAATAAAAGAACAGCGGTATTCAGAAGATCTTAATACGTCGAATGATCAAAATATTTTGTCTATAGGTCTATACGACATATTTCGGCTATTTCATGTTAACATTGCATGTCTCAATTCATATATCATTCAACTACCCTAACACCATCATCATAGCAAAAGTTTGTCCACTATACATAGAAGTATTCAACTATTCTGTGCCTTTTTGTTCAGCAAATAAACTAAGTAACTATCTATGCTACAGTATATGATACTATTTTGTAATATATTGTTCAGCTACCACAAAACCATTATCATGTCCACACTCCACACTGCTATCACGACAACATTATTGTGCTATATTATCCAACAACTATTCTATGCTATATGCAATCCCATGTCATTCTATAACAATACGTTTGACTATCAGCATCCGTTGACTGATCACATGGCGTTGAAATAGTGGAGTAATGTAGTAATAGTAAAATATTTCAACATTCAATAGTCGAATTATGATGGTTCATGTTAGTGGTGTTAGTGGTATGTTCAGTTCATTTGCAAAGGGCCTTAGGCTGTCAAGACTTTTTTTCTAGATGTTCATCACAATTTATTAATATGTATCAAGCTGGGATTTTCTGATATCATATCATGACTAATATTTTGCTGGAAAGAATATCAAAACCAAATGATACAAGCATCGAAAGTATGTAGACTACTCTATTATAGTGGTATATTTTTATCATTTACGCCTTGTGATACTCTTCTGGTCCTATATTTTTCTTATAGACCTTATTAGCAACAGGAGGCGACCACCAATGGCAACGCTGTCTTTGTCAAAAAGACTAATAATTTGTAATTTAGCATTGAAGGGTTGTGATGCTTACATATCGGCATACTAGGGCCTAAGTATAAGCTAGCTAAAACAAGCCTTTTAGCCCACAACTCGATCCTGAATTGGTTTCTTTTGCAGTTTTCACCATAGGTCCTCCAGATTCTTTGTCTGCTCGCGACGCTTTCTACGACAATGAAATTATATATTACTGGCACACAATGTTGGTATGCGTCTTTCTCACTTGTAGCGTCCTGTTGCTAAAACATCCTTATACTAACTTGAGACTGCCAAGAGTCGCTAGATGTTTTGGAGCTAAGACTAGTTGAAACGATATGTTCTCTAAAATGCCCTTTTCGTTGTAGCCGAAAACTTTTCTACATCGACCAAAGAAGGTATTGCTATGAAAGATTCTGTGCGGCAATTATCTGATGCTGAATCTGTTACAATACAAGAGCTGTGTAACTTCGAAATGCGAAGAAATATTGAAGAAGATCAACCTGAGAATAGTGCTGACCATCAAGAGAATACTGGTATTCCAAGCGATCGAGATTCTAATAGACCCACTCGGCATTATACGAGCTCTAACAGCCAGTTGAGGCGCCGCATCCCCGTTGGTGGGCCCGGTCGCCAAGAAAGAGGAACAAGGCCAAATCGAGTGCCATTGTCAGCTGCTGCCGCCAGGAATCGAGCGTCACGTCATATGGGCTGGATAAACATCGACCGAGAAATGTATCTTCGTCGAAGACGGGATTTATCAGGCGGAGAGCAAGGATCCAGCGACAGACAAGCTCCGGGAAATACACAGAACATATCTCCTAGCGCCTCTTCAATTTTTTCGTCAGTCATGAGCGATTTTTCTGACGTCTCTGCGACCGGGCGCCTCGCAGCAGCGTCATATGGTGATGGTATTCCAGCGTCAGTTGAGCCGTTGCTTGAAATGGGTTTCACAAGAAGGCACATATGCATGGCATTGCGAGCTAATAATGGAGATGATCGAATGAATTCCATTGTGACTTGGCTTTTAGAGCATCCACTTGCTGACGAAGAGGTATATTTTAAAATGCATTTCCAGCTCTAGTAGTTAGGTATTCAGAAAGCCAAAGACGTTTCCACTGAGCTTTAGGGCTCAATGAAATCGCCGAGTAACTCTCCAAGTCATACATCCCGAGTTTCTCCTCCTGTTTGACTCTTTGTGTTTCGGCTTTGTTGAGCCTTCTTCAGCACCATACATGTTTGTTTGTATTTTTATGAATGGCGAGCACTATTATAGATTCTTTACAAATGGCATTCCCCCATAGATCGGATTCAAACCTGAAATGCATGACCAGAGCGAACGACGTTTCCACTGAGCTATACAGCTCAATTAAATCGCCGAGTGAATCTCCAACTCATACAGCCTCTCCTTCCGTTTGGCATCTTTATGTTTCGGTTATGTTGTGCCTTCTTCAGCAGCATACATATTTATATCTATTTGTCATGACTTGTCTTGGTCATGCAGTCCAGGTTTGAATCCCATCTACTGTAGTATGCCCTTGTGAAAAATCAACACTCATATGTCTATATTTGCACGAAACAGGTAAATTCGTCTTCAGGAGAGCTTTTGCTTTTCTTTCGTAGCTGTTATTTGTGTAACCATCTCGTTTGATTATCATTTTCCAGGAGCTTGAGAACGAGGGAATCTCTGACAATACTACTCTACCGTTGCTAAATGAGAACACTAATCAAGACTCGGTACCACGTGATCAGCCTCCAAGTGGAAGAGAGGCTAGCGCAGAGCGACGAAGAGACGTTCATGATTTATCTGAGTTCGAAGACATGTCTTTGGACAGTAGTGATACTGACAGTGGAAATGATGAAGATCAAATGACGTTAGATTATGGACCTTTATCTGAGAGTTTGATCAGGCAGCTTTTTGGGGAGGTATGTACTGTACTTAGCATCATTGCCATGTATTTAATTGTGCATCTTTCATTTGTGTATTTCGGATGATGAATGGGCATTGAAACTGCCTGCAGCACTGTTATAACAACTGTCACATCCCATAGTTATTGAAAACAATCTTGGATCGAGCTGCTACCCTTGGTATGGAAAGCATGCTAAGGGTCTGTAGTGCCACTCTCTACCTTCTGGCTGTCCTTCAAATTCATCCCTTTGACTTTGCACCTAGACTAAATTTTGGCTGCTTGATACGAATTTGGTATCGAAATACTGTATCTCAGAATTGTGAAAATTTCCTTAATCGCAGTCGCTCGTCCAAAAGATCTACCACAAAACCATTATCATGTCCACACTCCACATTCTTTGCTAATATCATGGAATTCCATGCTATACTTCAACATCACGTTTGACTATCAGCATCTCTTGACTGATAAAATAGTGGGTAATGTAGTAATAGTAAAATATTTGAAATAGTCGAATTATGTTATGATTGTTCAAGTTAGTGGTGTTAGTGGTATGTTCAGTTCATTTTCCCAGGGCCTTAGGCTGTCAAGACTTTCTTTGTAGATGTTCATCACAATGTATTAATATGTATCAAGCTGGGATTTTCTGATATCATATCATGACTAATATTTGTCAAAACCTTTTGTAGTTACGGATTGAAGGACGCAATTACAACACACGATCGCATTCACTTCGCCGGTTATCTTCGCCTAAAAACACCGTGTTCTGTGACATTTGCCAGAAAAATTATTCCAGATATTACCAACACATGCGCACGACTCATCCAGGCTGTGGAGGTGCCAACAGTAGCCATGGTTACCGGAGTAATGGGAAATACGTTGATGGTTGGTTTGGAGGAACTTGTGGCACAGGTAGTCCATATTATCTCCTTTGTCAAAGTTGTCGAAATCGTTATCTAAATGAAGCAAAACAGGTGAAATTGCTGTCGACATTGCCGGAAAGGTATCTTGTTAATGTCCATCTTTTGTTAAAATTACCTTTTTATTTTACTAATGCTTCCACATCTTGAATAAATGATACTTACATTACACGCATTTTTTTATAAGGAAGTGCTTTATAAGGAAGGCAGTACTCGAGTAGGCAAAAACTTAAGGAATTTCTAGTACTGGATTCAAGACTACTAGGGAATCTGACTTTTCTTCAACATAACATTTCGATTAAAAAAGATGAAGTTTTGAATTAACAGAGCAAGCAATACTTATCGCCAATGGTTTTTAATCAGTAGTAGGCCTATTCATTTCTACTCGTCTTCTGACACCTTTATAAACTATATTTCCTTGACCTTTACTTATTTTGAAGAATCGCAGAGTAAAAAGTTAAGGAATTGCTCAGGAATATTGAGTACTCAAATTTGGCCATCAGTTAAGGAATTGTCAGTACTGAGCCTGAGCCGAATTTCTTTATAAAAAAAAATGCGTGTATGTGTAGGGTAGGTTGATAGGAGCGGAATTTGTCTAAAACATCCAAATGTCGACAAAATTTGTTTGCATCCAGTAAGACAGTGAGATGCTCCCCTCGAAATTTGATGCAAAAACTGCCAGTGCCTTTGTGGAATCTATGACTGTAATATTAGAGTCTGCTATACTAGCCTAGAAAAATCTTTCATTAATGAACTATACAATCTTCTCGATTGTTTAAATACCAATAAAATAAACTACTCGTAGATACCATTAAAACGTACTTTGGTTCTTTTTATTCAATTTAGGGAAAATGAAGCTAAAATTCAGTAAAAATAGAGGAGGAATTAAAGCAATCGAGGGGAATAAAGCACCCCCGAATCATGATTGATGACAGGGAAAACATATCAGTAGAGTTCAAGGGAGATTTTTAAATAGTGATCAGTCTTGGCTAAACTCCGTTTTATTCCCGGGAATGTTAGATAACCCTTTAGGAGTCTCTAATAACTTTTAACATTGGATATGGCCTTGAACATAGACACATTGAAGAACTTCAAATCCTCCAAAAAAATATCCTTAAAATAATCCATTTTAAAAATCACTCTTGAATTCTACTGCTATCTTGCAAATGGAGTAAATGGAATAAATTTAATCGATTTGATAAAGTACTTGTACACTGAAGATCTTAGGAATGCAATACATTACAGTAAGGTCCTCACCATCGCTGTTAAACATTATGAATTCGAGAGCACAAAGCTATTAGTACCTGAGTGATATTTTCAAACGAGCTTACTTTAAGATTAATGCTATAGTAACGAACTTTTTTATTTTTCATGCTTTATAGCTGAACTTGCTGAATTTGTTTCTCTTTTGTAGTCATCCGTTCGATATGGGCCTCGTATCAAATGCTCCTGATCTGCTAGGCATCGAGAAGGATGACGTTAAACGTAAGTAAATAAACCAAATATCTTTTTAGCTCATTTGCTGTAGTTGACCCCCTGTGCCAGGACTTCTTTGTCTATCAATTTGCTCTTATCACTGTTTCCTTCTTGTTTCAAATTTTTTTGTTCTGTTACCAAAATTTAGTATGTATTGGTAAAATCTTGCACGAGATCTTTGTTGTTGCATCATGCGAGTTTTGTCTCAAGTCTTAAAGTTTTGTCAGGGGGGGGGGGGTACTACCTAGTGAAGACTGACAGGTATGTGCCCCTCGTATGGGTGGGTTTTTCTTCGAAAATTCCTTACAAATTGGTCCGGTTTATGCCTAACATACCTTAGAAGTGGGTATAGAATTAAATTTCCTTAACATTTGGTACACAAATTCATACAAAATCATAAAACTGGGCGGTGGAATGTGTAAACAACACGTTTGATGGGTTGGTTTGTAAAAACTCGTAGGCACAACATTTCGGGTCAAGTACCCCTCCTGGGAGTTTCTCAAAAAACGGGCTTTTACCGTTGGGACTTCAGATTTGCATCGTTTCTCCTCCACAATTCAACCAAACTGTTTTGTTATAATTCAACCAGAATCATACAGCTATTTGGGAAAATGGTCTTCTTAATTTTAACCGGACTGTAGCTTTTTGTTTTTGGATGGCAGGAGAAAGAAAAACTCGAAAATCTGTCTTTGCGACAAATCTTAACTTCTTTGTTTGGGCTTACTTTTCAAAGAAAAATCTGCTTGTGCGCTTATTTTTAATTCGTGATTTTCTCATTTTAGCTTACAAAGCCTTCCTTGGTAATAATGATCCTGACCAAGTTGAAATTTTTGTTATGGATCCTGATGACACCAGCGACCGCAGTGATCAACACATTGAAGACATTGGGCTTTCTGACTGCAAGTTCGTTCCATCAGTAATCTCCTTTCCCGGTCATGATCCGCTAGGTCAGAGAACAACCCGTGAGCCATCGCCTACGATGTTGCCTAAATTTTCAGATAAGTCATCATCGGAATTCGAGTCGGCATTGTCACTCGGTCAACAAGCGGATGCTTTGACGGATAGCAATGCCCGGTTGTATGCACTGGGTAGGATCTCACGTGCATCCCAGGTACTTGTATCAAGAAAAATCGTCTATTCAGTTCTCGATGTTCTGGTAAAAACACTTAACATAGAAGAAATAAGCCGAGCATTGGTTGATTTGGGTGTCGACAACGTTCAATTGCTGCTGGATTACATGAAAATTTACTTTCAAAATTCTTCCAAACGTTCTTCTAAGAATTTGGCTGTTCCTTCTATGGCTAAAGCCTTATTTCCATGCGATGCCTCGATTTTAAAAGTTGTCAGTGTTGCAGTTAAGGTTTTTCTCTGCCGCAGTAGAACGTCATTCACACACGTAGCTAATTATTGCAGTTCTGTGTTGCTGAGCGAAGCCAAAGGTAACTGATTTTTATTTTTTCCCAACATTTTCTCTTCTATTCTCTTCTCCTTACAGAAATCTTGCAAATTTTAGGGACTGGTCATTATTTATGGTGTGGGCCGAAGAGAAAATGTTGTGGTAACTAAAAATATTAGTTGTATTAGATGCTGTGAACAAAAAATCCTTGAACGAAAGGATGGGGTATAAGATATTTTGTTAGAATTCGTTACGACTGTCATCCAGGCTATCCGAAGCCTGTTCCAGTTTTAGTGAACTTAGTACGGTATTTTTTATCTTTAATATTTTATTTCTATTGCGAAACGAGATTGTTTATGCCATCTAACTTCTTTTCATGGTGGGTTAAAGAACAATATTTCAAAACATTGTGGGATAAATAAGCGTTTTTGTTGGTGCAAAGTACTTTCTTTTTAGCCCCCACCCAAATTATAAATAACAACCGGTCCCTTAAGGGCGAATTTGGTGAGAATCAGTTCCGTTTTGGTAGATCTGATAGACTGCATTTTGCATTTGCATTTTCGTGTTTTTTAGCTATCTTTCGGAGAACCGTAGGTTAAGCAGGCTCTAAAGGCCTTTTGATCTTCTACTCAAACTGGCAGAAGAGGCAGTAGACTTAATGCATATTGAAGACTATATACACTAATTTTCCTACTTTTCTTTGGTATTTCAGATTCTGGAAATATTTCCCGAAAGCAGCTTGGAACGCGTTCAAAGACAGAACGGTTAGATGAATCAGTAGATCTTAATGGCCAAGAGGAACTCAAATTTGTACAATTGTTGGTTGAAATATTTGGATGTGAGGGTAGGAATTTCAGATGATATTTTGTTTAAAGTGCGTTGCTTGAAACCAGACTCAAGCCGCGGCTACACTTGCGACATGCTTGCTTGAAATGGCGACAGAACAGGCTCATACTGTCCCCGCGACCGGAAAAAACTAAGAGTCGCACGTATAGCCAGGGATAGATTTTCGAACACAATGTTCTGCGACCTTAGAAAATATGGTCGCAGAACATTGATTTGGTTGATTTGGTTGATGTTTTTGCGACATGTTTTGCTTGTCGCCAGTAATGTCGCAGCGTGTAGCCGTTTTTTTCTTAATTGACGACGCAACACATTGCATTGTTTTCGCACCTTTCCCTGGAAATTTTCTAGGAGCCATTCTTCTTGTCAAGCAAATTAATTGTCGCAGAATTTCTTCGTCGCTCCATTTTTGTCGCAGTTTGTAGCCACCTAAGGATTTTTCATGACAACACATTCTCAGGTGTGTCGCGTCACCATTTCAATGAAGAATTCACACGTGTCGACTTGTAGACTCGTGTAGACAGGGAAAACTTGGCCAAAATTCGCCTTCATTTGAAAATTCAATGTTCTATTGAATGCTACGTTTCGCAGTGATTTGGAACTAAATTCCCATCCTGAGAACCCATGGAAGAACTTTAGATATTCCAGAAATCCAATAAATTTCTAATTCTATTCCCTTCCATTTTAGATGTGGCTAGATCAATCAATAACCATGCACAAGTAACTGTCCTTCTTGATATCATCAATGCTCTATCTGCTTGCTGTTTATCAGCGTACCTCTCGTCGCAACATCGGCAATGGGCAGCAGTACAGATTTCAAATATCCTTGCTGTTGCTGTGAACAAGGCACAGGCCCGCCATACAGTGGCGGACTTTGATGGTAAGTAGCCTACGCATAATGGCACATTTGGATGTTACGCGAAGAATCGACTACTGCTTGTATACTTGGCGTTTTAACGAATTAGGCCAATCTTAAGCCAGGCTTACGTCGACATTGCGCACAGTCAGAACTATTTGCTGACTACTAATCGAAGATTTTTAAACTAATTTATGGCAACTGACCTGTCGACATAAGCACTGTGGAAACTAGTTGGCAATGAGTCTCTTTTTGACGGCAACTAGCCAGCCCACAGTTGCAGAGAGTTGGGCATGTTCTATTTCGTCGATTAGTTGACAACTGATTCCTGTCAGTCGCAGTGGACATGCGCGCTCCAGCGACCACGATCAACTGTATCCTATAAGTTCTGGCTAGCTGCTGATATGTGGACATAAGTTAGCAGTTACAACTAGCTGGCTGAACTAAGGCGTTAAATCTATCGTATCGTAGGTCCACTTAAGCCTAGCTTTATGGGGCTGATTTAAAAATGAATCCGTCTAAGCATGTGATGAAACAATTTAAAGCCAAATTTCTTTAAGACATTAAAGTTGCTAATGCTTTGTTAAATTAAGAGTTTTAGTGATTCAATTAACTGACTTTCATTCTTTAAAGGTGATCTTCCAAAATGTGCTGTATCAAACTTCAGCAATGATGAAGAAGAGGTAGGTGAAATCCCAGATTATTAGTGAAGAGTTAAAGCCAGACTCATTAAAGCAAACGTGGACCTATGGATAATGTTTTCCTAGTTATTTGAGAAATGCATTTGTAGCAAATCAAACACAGAAAACCATATCTTGCCAAGACAGCAAGTGTATGTACCTATAAATCTATATCTATCTGCGTGGCTTTCTTTTAAAGGTTGTTTGCTGTCAGTGGAATAGCCCGAAAAGTCTTCTTTTGACAAGGTAATTAATAACTTTTATAACATTGTGACATAATCTTAAGCTAACCAGCAAGCTATCTACTGTCATTGATCTAGAAGTCTTGCCTTAAGGCTCAATTTCCCAGAAAAAAAGGTTTTCAGAATCCAGAGGTTTGAGATTTCTAAAGGAGTAATCTTGTGGCAAGAGATATGAAATGACTAAACTAAATAAAAATGTTCAATCGAACACTTTATTTGTTTTCAGCGGTGAAGATGCTGTATTAATCTGGAAGTTTGGTAGCAAAGGTAGAAGCATGATGCAACAGAAACTAGAGTTTTACTGGACGCCAGATTATACCCATGGTCGTAGAGACTGGACCGAACATGACATTCGAGTGAACAATTTACACTGTAACGTAAGTCATGCAGCCTAATTCATATGGCCATCACATTGACTTTACTGGTTGAATTTTTTAGTCTCTAAGTTCCACTATCATTCTCTTTTTGAAGGCTTTGGGGATCTTAGTGGCTGCATCAAAAGGCAATCTTATCAACATTTGGCCGACTTCAGGTAGGTATTTTCTGTTCTATGAAAGTAATGAATTGAATTTTAGCTAAACACGTACATTTATTTTAGGAAACTCTCTTACTAAAAGAAACTCACAGCCTCACATCAGCAAGACATTTAGGATACTGACATGCTGAAGATATGTATACAAATTTAAAGCTATACAAATTTGATCAATAATTTGGTCTATAAACTATTATTATAACTATAAATATAAATGTAACTAACTTTAACTGTTACTAAAACTATAACTGTAGCTATAACTATTGCTAACCATTACTATGAAACCATTGATATAACTATGAGAGACCATTCCTATAGGCGCAACTCTAGGCAAAAATCCACTCTAAAACATTATTCTGCCATAGGACAACATTTACTAGATCACCGAGAGTGCACGGAAAATTACAAGAAGGATTGTTTTCGAATAATTGGCCGGGCTAGATCCTCGTTTCATCTCAGCGTTGGAATCTGTCCACGTCAAACCAAAAAGCCGGTTCTGTGTAGACAGAAAGAGTTCGCTTTCTCACTTGGACTCTTCAATTAGTTTTCATTGTTCTTCCCGCTGAATGCTGATTGGTGTTTAAAACACAATGCCCATTCAGCGTTTCTTTCTGATTGGTGCATTTCGAGCCGCATCTGGGTATAAATTCCACCTTAGTTTATTGTTTCAGTTTGTTTCCGACGTTCATACACTGAGGAGTCTTGAAGAAACTTTCAAGTATGCCCCAAAATGTTTCCGCTGTTTATCGCAATTCATTGCTATAACTATAAATATTATTATAACTACAGTACTATATATAAGTATAATTTAACTATAACTATAGCTATGCTTATAAATGTAACTATCTATAACTATAGAAACAACTTTATAGCTATAACACCATGACTATAACTATAACTGTATCTATAACTGTAGATATAACTATAATATAACTAAAGCTATTACCTATTAATATAATCATAACTATGACTATTAATAATACTTTAACTGTAACTATACCTAGAAATATATTGACAACTATAACTAGCTATAAGTATTACTATAACTATAACTCTATCTATTGCTGTGACTATATCTATAGCTATTAAACTTTTGCTTTAACTACAACTATAAAGCAACAACCCCAGCTAAAACTCTCACTATTGCCATAATTGTTTTTTCGATAGCAATAGTTATGTTGAAAAATATATTTTTCCATCTAATTTTATAGCTGTACTTAAGCGTTTCATCGTATCCGTATTTCTACAGGTGGTTCACCCCATGTAGACACAAGTCAAAGCCAAATAATGTGCATAACTTGGCCTACAATTGCCGAGTCTACATTAAAACAGGCAAGAACAAAAGATGCCTTGTTACTTGGAAGGCTCGATGGATCTGTTGCCGTTATAGATGTCAAGCATTATATGAACTTCAATCGGGTAGAGATGGATCAATGCAAACGAGATAGTAAGATCTGAACGTTTTTTCTTAGTCTTCGTAACCAATACTAATCTATGGGTATCATAAAAATCTCATCGATGCCTTTACTTCATATTCCCGTAACTCTGCTCTGCTATCCCGTCAGCCTAAGTTTATCAATGTGATGCCCAATAAGAACCCAATTTAAAAGTAGCATTTCAACTTTGACTTGGAGAGAGTCACTCGAAGATTTCATTCGGCTCTTTAGCTCAGTGGAAATTGTCGCTGGCTCTCTGATCATGCAGTCTAGTTTTGATTTCCATCTTTTGTGTTATGCCACTATTCCCCGAGAAATCTATCTGTGTTGTGCCGTCCATGAAAAATATAAACAAGTATGGAACTGAAAAGTTAAAAGAATGGATTCTCTAACTTTCCTTATAAAATAATCTATCTTAAGTTTAAGCTTTTCTCACCCTACACACCACAGTGTGTTAGATTATATTGTGTCCTGTTCCTGTCGTCTATTCATCGTCCGTTGCTTATCAGATTTTACTCTAGCATTTCTTCTACTGTCTAAACTTAACCTTAACGAGTTTTGTTATCTGTTAAATTACAGTTCCTGTATGTGGATTAGCTTGGCATAGTATGAAGAGTTCATTCCTGGTCGCATTTATCGATGGTGTTGTCACAATTGCTTCCAGAGAGAGTGAAACTGTCAAAATTGTCCAGGCACACGAGGTACTGTGCATTCCTTTATCTTTATCGCTAATTCTACTAAAATCTGCAACGGTACGGTCACCCACTTTTAAACAGTTTTGAAGCTCTGAAATGAGTTGTTTGGGGCATGGTTGTGGAGGAGGGCGTGCAAAGAGCGGAAGCAAGGGGGAGCATTGCTGTAAAATAAATGGACCTGGAGAGCTGAGAGAATCTATCCAAGTCCCAAAGTTCAAATTTTAAGGGACCCTGTTTCTTCTCTAAGGAGGTGCATTTTCAGTCTCTTAACTTGATCATCTATAGTATTGTCTATATAACCGCGGCTACACGTGAGAGTTTTCACCTATTCCGGCGATACGACACTCCTGAAAATGCCCAGAAATCCTGAGACGGCTACATGCTGTGACAGAAGTTCTGCGACAATCAACTTGTGCTGTTAGCAGAATAAGTCCTGGAAAATTTCTAAGAAAACTCGCGAAAACTATGCAATGGGAAAAAACTTGCGTTGCGTCGCCAATGCGAAAAAACTGGCTGCATTCTATCACATTATTGGCTACCGTAACGTATTGGCAACAAGCCAGACATCCTGAAAAGTTCAATCAAATCAATGTTCTGCGACCGTGTTTCCTTTGGTTGCAGAACATTTCGTTGGAAAAACTATCCTATGCGGTCGCCGCGACAATTTTTTGTAATGTGCTGTCGCCATTTCCAGCAAAACGTCGCGCGTGTAGCCGCGTAAGTCCGGTAGACGAAAAACACAATCATAGCCAATTCTATCTTCTGGTCTAAGTTAGAAACCGTACGTTCTCTTCATTGTAGGAAGTGGTTACCATGGTTAGTTACGATCCAACTGGAAGCTGCTTTGCGACATTAGGAGAAAGTCAACATGTCAAGGTAAACGAATGTAAAATATTGATTAACATTGCAATCGGGTAAATTGATCATGAGAACAGATCTATGTACCTAATCTCTTGTCTATGGCTCATATCCCTGATCAGTGTAACTTAGTAATAAGTCTTTGTCTGTATGACTTGGAGAGTCACTCGATGATTTTATTGGGCTTTTTAGCTCAGTGGAAGTTGCCGTTGTCTCTCTGATCATGCAGTCCAGGTTCGAATTCCATCTTTTGTGCTATGCCACTATTCATTTAGAAATGTTTCTAAGTGCTTGCCATTCATGAAAAATATACACAAATTTGGTATTTAAGAGGGCTCACCGTAGCCGGAACCAAATCCGAATGGGAGAAAAGCCTTTGGCTGTACGTATTTTTAGCTCAGTGGAATTGTCGTTGGCCCTCTGATCTTGCAGTCCAGGTTTGAATTCCAGCATTTGTGGTATGCTAATCGTGGAAAAAACTATCCTATAGTGTTTGCCATTCATGAAATATGTATATGAAATATCGACCTATGTGTAACAAATGTTTAATAGATATAATATTAATTCTAAGAATAAAATATGCATATAAACGTAAACCTAGTGCCATTCCAGATATTCGCTCTGAAAGATATAGATGTCTGAGTAACCAAGGAATTAAGAACAGATTACGAACATTTCAGGCTCAAAAACGGCAAAACGCTAAGAACAGCCAGCTTTGATCAAATTTCCTTGTTCTTATAAGAAAAGAGTGTATTAACGTAAACAAATATTAATGCAAATTTTATACAATAATGATGGTACAATACAAAATCAGATTCACAATCATTCTGGAATAAAAATACATTATTAAAGTTTCTCTTGAGCAGCTAACCTGTCTGATTACTAGTGTATAAAAGCACGATAATTCATTTTCTATGCAGATATGGGAGGAAGTTGAAGAAGGAGTTGTTTTACTGTATTCTTTAAAACATGTTTCATGCAGTCCTACTGTGTTCTCCTGGCAACCATCTAACACGAGTAAACAAGCACTTCAATTAGCCACGTACGTATAAACTATTGCTCTTATTCTATTACCGAGTCATAGAAGACACTATAGCCATTAAGCAGAGCTCCTTACTATTTCTAGAGCTTCAATACGTTTGATTTAAAACAATTTGTTTGTTTGAAACTTTAACCTTTTATCTAAAGAGTGCTTCGTGGCCATTCATTTTTTCTAGGCTACATTGTTCTTCTCTGACTGCTCTCTGTAATTCAAGATAGAGAAAATATGGTGTGTGAATGTAATGACATATTTGACTGGAAAACCATTCTGAACTTACTAAAGGTTTCGCCCAAAGTTTTTCTATTGACTCGGTTTCCAGCCCTTTCAATATAACATGTATGCGAAAAAAGAACGAACAACGTAGCAATATAGTACCAGGCAGAGAAAGCATGTCTAGAGGTCTTAAGCCTACTTTAAGCCTACTTTGTGCGTTTATTGCGATCGTTTTACCAAAAAAACCCAAGATACCGAATGAAATGTAGAAATAATGTTCCACTATGGTTGGATGAATTTATCAATTATCCCAAGTGCAAAGCCAATAAACAATGAAAATCATTACCGTTGAATGGTGCAATGACCTTGCCAGGCTGGGAGTCACCTTCATAAACACAACCTGAAAATCACCCCAACTCAATGGGCCATCCAACATCAGCAGGCTTTCGGGGGATTTCCCATGTCGTATTAACAAGCCTTAAAGGGTTTTTCGGCCAGTATATCCAATGAATGAAGCACTTTTTGCTGGAGTTTTACTTTGGTTTAATCGCATTTGTTTATTGTTGTTTTTCTCTAGTGGCTGCAGTTGTGGTGACATACACTTTTGGAATCTCTCAAGAGAACATTTTACAAACTTACAAAAAGAGGACAAGGAAAGGGAGTTATCCGATTCAGTTGTTGAACTCGACGGAGTTGAAGAAACAGCCGACACGCAGCAACATGTTTCTGCTGTTTTTACGAATTTATGTGTTGAACAAGAAAAGCCAGCATTTAGTCTTACCGGGCATGAAAGTATCATTGTTTGCTTGAAATATAACCAATCTGGTACAACGCTTGCCTCTGGATGTAAAAATGGAACAGTCAATATATGGAGTCCCATGGTGAGTGCTCTTAGGTGCCTAATTGCCGTCCTCCTCGGTAATTGATTTTTTGAAAAATGCCCAACCCCCTGCTCTTATAAGGACCCCCCGCTTATCAGGTTTGCATTAATATTGATGTCGATATTTCTTATTAAACTTACTTTGACGTTCTTGGTGTGAAATTTCACTTGTATACTCAATTTGTTGGTTAGAACTATGGATTTCCTTAGCCTATAATCACTATAGGGCCTCTCGCTTTGCGTTTCAGCAGTTTCCAGACAAAGTTTGTCAAACAATGTTCGACGCCCCGTTTATTCCGACCCCCGTCAATTAAATCCTGACGGTATTTCCAACCCCCCCCCCTGCCTATTCCGACCGTGGATAGGACTTGCGTTGGATAGGACTTGCGTTTAAACGCCAGATAAGTTCCACTTTGTGTTCTATTTACATAAAAATTAAACACATTGTCGTCCTATTTTTTAAGAAGCGGATCCAAATGAATGAGACAGATTTCCATAGGCTTTCGCAAAATAGTATGGATAGCCTGGGGTGCAATTTAGGGGGTCTTGGGATTGTGACAACCCTATAATTCCATGCACCCTATCCCAAATAGCTTAGTACTTGAGATTATTCGTTCGCGGAAGCATGACTTTTTTCTGATTCTCCTCGGTGTATCTATAAACGTCAGAAACAGACCGAAACAATTTACTGAAGCTGATTGGTGTTGAAAACACAACACCGATTCGGTTTCATTTTTCTGATTGCTGCATTTCAATCCGCATTTGGGTATAAACTCTGCCTTAGTAAATTTGTTATGTTTGTTCCTGACGTTATTACTCTAAGGAGATTCAGACGAAAAAAGCTCTTAAGTATGCCCTGCGATATTTCACCTCTTTACCTCAATTTGAATCATTAATGCTTGTTATCGTTTTCTTTGCAGGATGGCATTGTGATCCAAACAAAACAATCCAAGGGAGCTATTAGTAATTTGATATGGATGGGAGAAAATGGTTTAGGGGTCTCTTCTAAAGGGAGTCAGGTATGTTCTTGCTTTCTTCACTTTGCGTTGCTTTTTTAATCATATTATAGCAATACACTTTTTTTTAATAAGCAACTTGACTTTTGTTCAGCCCTCGAAGTTGCTTAAAATTTTAGATATTTCAGCCCTCAAAGTTGCTTGAAAGTTGCTTAATCTTTTTTACTTAACAACCACTCCTGACTTTGCGGGTCAAAATCGTCAACTGTAAGGCCTATAACACGACGTTTTGGAGACAGTGAGTTGAAAAGCGTTAGCTAAAGAACTTCAACATGCAAAACAAACAATTTCCTAACAACAAGAAAGCGTATAAGCTTGGTTGTTTGACTTCTTAGTTGCTTACAGAATTCAATTGAGCCCTGAAGTTGCTTAATGTTAAGGTCAGTTCAGCCCTAGTTGCTTATTGAGCGGTTGCTTATTAAAAAAAGTGTATTGATTGGATTCGCATGCTGTGGAATCGTGGCCTAATACACCTTGCTCGTGATGTCAGAAGCTCAGAAGCGAGGTAAGGGTTCGAGCCGCAACTACGGTGGCGTCACAGCCAGGGCCGAGGTCTCGATTTGTTACCTACTACTGAGATCCTAGCGACTGGCGTTGAAAACACCATTTGGTTTTCACCTTTCATCGACTGTACTTTTTTGATGAAAATCCTTTATTCTATTTGTAGGATGTTATCTTGATACAACTGAACAAAGAGCAGAGGAGCCAGCTTCGACTGATTTCACACTGCAGAAAGAAGCTGCAAGAAAATTGTGTCACTGGATTGGGTGGAAATCTGTACTTTCGATCTTTTCTCGAAAGTTTACCTGTTATGCTGCAAGATCAATATGCATATGAAGAGGTATGAAATGTTCGGTATTTTCTAATATCAAATTCACGCTGCAAGAAATACCAGTTAAGAAGTTAATCAATTGTCGCAATCTGACGGAAGGGCATTTTAGGGGCATAGAATTTCGGCTTAATTTTGGGACAATTTAAAGACGACCTTCACTTGTCTTTAGGGACGATTTAGGGATGTAGTCGAAAACTGAGCCCAAATCAATTAGTTAGAACGCAGCTTGTCCCGGAATTTCAAAGACAGTTTAGGGAACGGATAAGATCAGTTTGTGGTCAGATTGAGGAAAAAATTGGTTTAGGGACGATTTTTTTTACAGGGCAGCAAACCAAATTCATTCATTGTAGATCCCGTTCAAACAAAAAAACTAGATAGGTTCTACTTCGATCCAGAGGCAGTCCTTGTTGTTTTGCAATGCGTTTAAGCCCGCTGTACCCTAGAGCTGTCTGCTGAGCAAAATGCCATTCGTGGCAGTTTGCGTAAGCAGATAGCTCTAGTGTGCGCCTACATTTTGCGAAGAATTCGTCACTCGTGCCCGTGGCAATAATGTTAAACATGTTTGATAATTTTTTTCATGAATGAAGATTTCCTCTGTGTGTGCGCTGAACTGGAGCAGAAGCTTACGAAGTCTCTTTAAACTGATAGGCGCTCAGATGACTTTACCTGTCAACTCCAAACCTATCTATAGATAATTATTGCTTACATGGGAGGGAGCAGTAGAACTTAAAGAATACACTATTTTTGAAGTGTCACATACGCTACTATACCCTTCATTACATGCCATAAAAAGTCTATCTGCCAGATCGATTCCGTATCCCATCATGTAAATGGAACCTTCAATTCCCAGTCCATGCGTTGTTTTATTTCCTTAACGAAAGGCAAACTGGTAAAGATCGAGACCTTTTCTAATATCTAATCTTCTCTCTTTCAGTCACAAGTGCAAATGTTCAACCAGATAGTTCACAGTCAGATATAGTGAAACCCTCCTTCCTTAGTCTGCCGCGCCTTAGAGTAACACCATAAAAGAAAGTCGTGTAAAACAAACAAGAACAAATAAAAAATATTTAAGAATAGCAAAACAGTTAAAAGTCATACGAAGTCTCTTTAATTCTTTAATGCCATCATCGTCCTAAAAGGCCATCTTGATCATCGAAAAACTCGTCCCTTTCCTCCACGTGCTCTCCTACTTCATGTAAAATTGCCCCAAGAGCGCTCCTTCACAGCGTTCTTAACACTCCCTAAAATTATCAGGAGAGATAATTTTAATCGGGTTATAGTAAACATATTGTCCTAGAATTCTTCATCTTCTAATAAGTTATTAATCCTTTCTCGGCAGCAACTCTTGCTGATCTTTGTGGTCTTTCTTCAGGTTTTGAATTTTCTTTTTCCAATGCCTTGTTTGCTGTGGCGATTCTTTTGTTCAATTCCTCGGTGCTCATATTAGATCTTATTTCGAGTGGGCAGATTAGCTGGATTGGACGCTCTCGTATCTTGTTTCGAACGATCATGCGAACTCCCCGTATAACTCCATCTTTTCCTTTCAAATGATCACACACAAGGCCATGATGCCAATCATGTTTATTTTTACTTTCGCCAACAACTAGCACCACCTCTCCAAGATCCGGGTAGTATGCTTTCCTTTTGGTGACATCGTGTTTCTCCTTAATGCTCTTACGTATTCTGTTCGCCATTTTTTCCACATTTCTTCTTTTGCTTTCCGCAATCTCTTTTCCATCTTACTTGGGCTGTCCTGTTCATCTTGCTCTTCTAATGTATATATTTCTCGTCCGTGAATTATACTGTTTGGTGTAAGCACTCTAGCTCCAATTTCGTCTTCAACATATTGCAGAGGTCTGTTATTAAAAACAATTTCAATATCTTTGATGACTCTTGAAAAACCTTCGAAGGACAAATGGCATCTTCCCAACTTCTGGTAAATCATACTTTTGAGGTCTCTGTTCAACCTTTCGTAGAACCCTCCTCTCCATGGACTCTTGGCTAATATGAAATCCCATTTAATATGCTGGTCTGCTAAATAATCATGAAACTGCTCGCTCTTGCGTAGTCTCTCTATAAACTTTGCAGCAGCCTTAGACGTCATGGCATTGTCACTGATTATCTCCTGAGGTCGAGAATGAACTGATATGAACTCGTTAAGTTTATCTATAAACTCCTCTGTTTCCATGGTCCTAGTCACTGTAAAGTACACTGCTCTGGATGTAGCACAAGAAAAAACGATCACATAAGCCTTTGTCTCATCTAATCCCTTTTTAAGCTGAAAAGGGCCCACAAAGTCTATTCCAACTACTGCAAACGGATATCTCGCTGTTACTCTTTTCTCTGGCAATGCTCCTACTGTTGGTACAGGATAAGGCCTCGCGGCCATCACTTTACACTTTTCGCATTTGTTCCTGACCTTCTTTAGGATGGTCCTCAATCTTGGAACCCAGTAGATCTCTCTGATTCTTCCCATTGCAATGTTTACACCTTTGTGGCCAACGTCTCTGTGGGTTTCTTCACATAGTTTTCTGGCATATATGGATTCTCTTGGAATGAAGACTGGCACTTCACCTTCAATTCTACCAGCACAGCGAACAATGTTGTCTTTAAACAGTGTCAGACCTAGTTTCTGTGACTCTATTTCATTTAACTTTGTACCCTCTTGTGCTCTCTTGATCAAAATTTCGTTAGCTTTGCGTAACTCGTCACTAGTCAGAGGACCTTTCTGCCGTTTTCCCTTGTCTTTAGCATTCATAGCAAATCTTGAACACCAACCTATTACTCTTTTAGCTCTTTTAAAGTTCCTTTCTCCAAAATCTTGTCTAATAAATGCTTTTCTGTACTTGTAGTGAACACTTCCTCCTCTGTATGCTTCAGCTCTTCCGTAACATCTTTATCAGAGTTCTCAAAAACTTGAACTTCATCAGGCCAATTTTCACCTTTAAGCAGCCATGCTGGCCCTCTCCACCAGTCAATTTTCTCTAAATGGCTGTAGGATACACCTCTACTACCAGCATCTGCATGGTTTAGCTTTGTTGGCACATATCTCCAGTTGATATCAAGAGCCTTTGTTATCTCATCTATCCTTCTGACTCGGTTGGACACAAATGTCTTCCAGTTCTTGTACGGCTTCTTTATCCAACAAAGAGCAACTTGGCTATCTGCCCAACAATAGTTTCCTACGATTGGCAATTTCCTCAGAGCCGTGTTTGTGTTTAAGGCTAAATTAGCTCCCATTTGACAGGCAACTAATTCTTGTCTTGCAATACTAAGTCCTCTTTAGTAATCCTTGATTTTGCGGTTAGGAGTCTCATAGTTGTTCCGTTAGGCTGTGTAAAGTCTTAAGCATTGATCTCTTGGTTACTTCTTTTACTTCTTTTATCTCTACATTTACCATATATGTGTCCTCATCTTTATCCCAAAGTATTCCTAACAGTTTTGTCTTAACTCTTTCCTTATCATCATTAAGCTCTTTAATATTTGATTCCCATTTTCCAAGGGAAACTTTCCTTTCAACATCATATCAGCAGCTTGATCTTGAAATCCTTGGCATCTTTTTCGTTGGTTACAAGTCCCATAACATTATCGACATATGTATTTTCTTTCAGTGAATCAATAACAGACTTCTTCCTTCAGTATTCTCCAAGTGGAACTGAATAACTCCTCCAAGCATAAAGGGAACTTTCTCCCCAAATGGTACTCTGCAGAATCTATAATGCTTTTCCACACCATCGCAGCCTTTAAATATGAATCAAATGCATCTCTATCTGTCTCATCTAATTGTACTTGTAAAATGCTTTCTCTACATCTCCCACTAGACAGACTGGTGACATTCTTGACCTGATAAGAATATCCCACAAAAGAGGCTGGGTTGCAGGACCAGGGTTCATACACTCGTTGATTGAATACTCTTCTGGTGATGGTTTTGCACTTGCATCAAAGACCATACGCACCTTTGTACTCACAGACTCTTCTCTAATCACAGGTTTATGGGGCATGTAGAACACCCTTTTTCCTGTGGGTATATCTGGGGCTTCTTCTATAATTCCTGTCTTAAGTTGCTCAGTCACTATTGATTCATATTTCTCTCTTACATCATCTGTCATCTTTGTCATCAAATTTCTCAATCTAGCTCTGCTTTGCATTTCATTTGTATTACTTGGTATTCTTTCCTCAATCCAGGGTACTTTCACCACATATCTGCCATCCCCCAATTGCCTTATGTTTTCCAAAAACTCATTTTTTACATCTTCTTGGTCGAATTCCTTCCTGTCTTGTACTCCTAATACATCTAGGCTGTACAGTTTTTCATATTCTTCATTGGTTGTCTGTGTGAAATAGTTAAACTCTTTTCCTGCTCTTTCTCCATGCACTGTCCAGCCAAATATTGTCTCATCAGCTATAGGCTCACCTTTGTTACCCTTCCTACAGTTCCCAGTCCTGAAATCTGTAAAAGTTGGATCTCCAATCAGCAAGTGGACTTCATATGTATCATTACTACCTTCTGGAATAAATAGACCTCTCAAATGGTTATACTTCATTTTGAGCTCTTTACTTGATGTTCTCTCTCCTTTGGCAAAGTTTGGTTGGTCTAACCCCACAGCTTCAAATACAAATTCTTCACCTTTCAATGTATGTGCCTTTATCTCATAGACTGCTCTTTTTGTCAATTTCCCTTTTCCTTCAGCTGTTCTTAAACTGCTTGTCTCCCACTTTAATGGCTTTAGCTTCAGCATTTCAACAGCTTTTCTACTGATATAGTTCTTAGCTGACCCAGTGTCTAATATTGCCCATACCTGGTCACCTTTTAGCTCAATAGGAATGAGTGGCATGGTGCATTCTTCACTAGGGGTATAAACATTTAGGGTCTCCTCCTCTCTTTTTGGCTTGTCTTCATGTAGGCTTGAGTGGTGGCTTCCCTTGCATATAAAACAGCCCTTTTTCTACAATCTTTGACTAAATGATTCTCTCCACACTTAAAACACATGCCTTTTCTTCTCATAAACTCTTTCCTTTCCTTAGTATCCTTAACAATATCACATTTGTCTGGCCAGTGTTTATTTGGGCAA
>JACTAT010000145.1:168260-205000 GCA_014526335.1 Chrysaora quinquecirrha
TTCAGCTCACGTTCAGCCTGCAACCACTGCACATTCAGCTCACATTCAGCATTCAACCACTGCACATTCAGCTCACATTCAGCCTTCAACCACTGCACATTCAGCTCACGTTCAGCCTGCAACCACTGCACATTCAGCTCACGTTCAGCCTGCAACCACTGCACATTCAGCTCACATTCAGCATTCAACCACTGCACATTCAGCTCACATTCAGCATTCAACCACTGCACATTCAGCTCACATTCAGCATTCAACCACTGCACATTCAGCTCACGTTCAGCCTGCAACCACTGCACATTCAGCTCACATTCAGCCTTCAACCACTGCACATTCAGCTCACATTCAGCATTCAACCACTGCACATTCAGCTCACATTCAGCCTTCAACCACTGCACATTCAGCTCACGTTCAGCCTGCAACCACTGCACATTCAGCTCACATTCAGCCTTTGTCCACTGCCAAAACACAGTCAGACAACTTCTGGTTGATAAAACGCTGTGTCAAACTCACAAGCGGTACAGTGATGATTTGTCTCTGGTACAGTTTGACGATAATGCCATTTACTGTTTGCGTGATTCTTACAAGTATTAAAGGTGGAGTTTCTGATGCCAATGCAGTAAAGATCCAGAGATGGTGCAGTATTTTTATTTGTTTGCAAGCAATAATCGACCCAGTCATCTACATTTTATCAACAAAAGAAATCAGAAAAGGCTTCAAAAAAGAATGGAAGTGCTTAAAGGAATACATAGTCAATTGTTTTGCTACGCAAGAGCCTTGAGATTGTTACTTGATCATTACGAGCAAGACTGCAACAACTAAGCATCTAAATACTAAAACAATAGAACTCTGAATAGATGTCAATACATGAGTTAAAGGTGTTTTCGCCCATTCTTTGATGTGTACAGTAGCTCTACTGCTCTACTGATAATACTTGTACAATAAAATACTAAAGAAACATAATCGTTAACTTTAGTAAATTTGGACATGGATTAGTTTGGGTAGTTTTTTTTTTCTGTACTACACAGTTTCATCATAGAAATGACTTAATCAGAAAGCGTGTACTCTAGCGACGTGGACACTATATATGGTTTTTTTAATAACGTCAGAGTATGTAAAATAAAGTATACTTAATATGTATAATGCGCTACAAGCACATGCTCTTATTATGATTCATGGGAAATATAGCTTCTGTTGCGCGTTTCGTTTTAATCTTTTCGCTCTCCGCCAAACGTAGCGCTTGACTCCTGAGTTTCATTGGATCCATATGTAAAGTGAACGATCAAGCAAAGTTCAAAAAACTTGCGCGCAAATAAGGCGCACAAACCGAATAGATACGCCTTAAAGATCCATGGGCAGACGCGTGCGAGTAAGTGAGAGGGGCTAGAAACTTCTTTGTTATCGAAAGAAGCACCGTCCCTATCTCAGATACTTCTTAGAATAATTGGCCATCTGCATAATCTCAGCTATATACTGTAGATACCGAAACTTCGTGAGAATGTTGAATAAGTCAAATGGTTGCGCAGCTGCATAGTATACGAAAATCAAGTGTCGGTAAAAGTTTTCAAAGAAACTGCTCTTCCAATTATTAAGCAACTGGGATGGCAAACAGTGAATGATTTCACTGAAAAATATGTAACCAAGGAATTAGGAACAGATTAAGAATGAAGGCTCATAAAGGCGAAAACTTAAAGTGCTTATGACACCAAACTTTAAACAATTTTTAAGTGAAGTCACAGTTTCAGCAAAATCACACCAAAATTGGCCGAAAACTATGTGGAAAACATGAATAAAATCCAAAAAATTATACTACATGCCATATTATATCTTGCTTGATAGTTATCAATGAAATTCTTTGCATTTCCTTGCTAAGAACATCTGCTTTCGCAATCTACATCTTGTTTTTATGCCTAGGTCAAAATTGCAAGTATTTTGGCAGATTTTTGTGGTAGATACCACGGTCCAAACCGATTTGACGTTTGAGATAACTCCCTTAGATCTGGATCTCATACCAAATATTATTCATTTTTTTCACCTGCAGCGAAAGTTCGTAATTCTAACATTTTGAATTTCAAGGCCACAGAACATTTTGTTCGAAAATATATCCCTGGCTACACGTGCGACGCTTAGTTTTTCCGGTCTTGGCGGCAATTTTTGAACATGCCTGACGTCATTTCAAGCAAAAAGTCGCACGTTTAGCTGCGGCTTTATTCATTTTTTCTCCTCTGCAACGAAAGTTCTTAATTCTAACCTTTTAAAATTATTTTCAGGCTACGTTGTAGTTCAGCTTGCGACGTCTTTAGGTTCAGATGGACACTGCCTGGCTTTAACCGATTCTGGTGAAGTATTTAGCTGGGGTGATGGAGACTACGGTAAACTCGGCCATGGAACAAGTGAGAGACAGAGAAGACCAAAACAGATTATGGCTTTGCAAGGGGAAGAGGTTATTCAGGTGTGTAATACCCTTCTAAGAATTTACCTTATGCCAAGAAGGGCCCCCTGAAAAACTCTCCGGGACTTACACTCTTTTTCTTTTATAAGAACAATTTTATAAGAACACGAGCCTGAATTTTGCGCAGATTTTAAGAACAAAATAAGAACAAGTGAATATGAAAGTAAGACAGTCAGACTGAACGTAAAAAGCAAGCAAACAAAGAAATAGACAAGAATGCTGCAGTTTCGCAAACCTAGTACCACCCAAGGCAATCATTGAAAAGTATAGATGTCTAACTAACCAGGGAGTTAAGAACAGATTAAGAGCATTTCCGGCTCAAAACGGCAAAAATTTAAGAACAGCCAGCCTCGATCAAAATTTCCTGGTTCTTATAAAAAAAAAAGGGTGTAACTTCCCCATAAACCTTGAGGGTTTTTCCGCTTTTTATTTAAAGATCGATCTCTATTGAAATGAATCCTGGCGATCGCAAGCGAACCAAGGTCTTTTCCTTTGAAGACACTTAAGGCCCATTCCCACTTCGTTCGCATTCGCTGTTACAATTTTGATTTCCGCTGCAAGCCAAGCTCAAGATTTCGAAAAGTTTTACTTTGCTTGTCGCCTAAAATTGATCACGGCTGTATTGTCTTCGCAAGCAAGCGGCGAACTGCAAATTGCTTGCGAAGTGGAAATGGGCCAGTAGAGTATATTATACAAATACGATTGCCTGTTCAAGAAATATAGTATGCCAATTCTCTCACCATCACCTGCCTAAGTTTTAATACCTCTCTTACACCTTCAGATATACCAGCTTTAATTATGCTTGTTCTTTTAATAACTTTGTTCTCAATTCCCTCTTAGGTTGCCTGTGGACACAAGAGCTCCGCTGTTGTCACCTCAGATGGAAAACTTTTCACGTTCGGAAACGGAGATTTCGGCAAGCTTGGAGATGGAAGCTCGCAGAACAAAAATAAACCGCAGAGAATAAAATTCGGGGAAGAAAAAATTGGCCAGGTAGCTTACACGTTTCTTTATAAGGAACACCTTTGTAAAGGAACTTGAGGCTGAAAATTCCGTAAAAATTAAGAAATATTAAGGAATTATCGAGGCTCGGATGAAAACTAAGAAAAAATTTTCTCAAGAGCAAGACGGTTTATACCAAGAGGCATTTCACTCTTCTAAAAGGTGTATGAGATTTCTGATGGAACAAAAGGATTTCCAAGGGATTTCCTTGGAATCAATGGAAATTACAGCAAGGATTTACGAGATTCCCAAGGAGTGCATTTCACCTCGATTTATACAACTAAATCACCGAATAACCGTCGTTTTATACGCATTTGCAACATATTTAGCCATATCCTACCTCCCTCCATAAGACTTTCTTACCAACAAGTTTTACTGAGTTTGCTGAAAAAAATCTATAGTATTGAAATAGATTTCCATCAAGGAACAATATAAGGAACTTAAGCCTTTGATTGAGAAATTACGAAACCCAAGCCTCAACTCAGATCACGGGTTCCTTACAAAACACGTGTATTTATTACACTTTTTTAATAAAGTAAGCGGGAACGGCCTAAATAGTTTTGCTATTATCTATTGATCCCCCCTTCTCCCCCGTTACAATGTTGTTTCATATAAAAGTTTTCTTGCTCTACTACCAACATTGTTTTGGGGGGTAAAAGGGGGAAGAATTGGAGTTATGGAAGTAGAAAATCAATGGTATAGGCCATATTCTTTGGAGAAAATGCGTTGTTGCAAATATTTTGTCCAAGATTGTAGGTCTGAGATTTTGGTAAACTTTTTCGTAAAGATACATCATTGCAAACTTGTCAATTACATTGAAAGCAAGAATAGAGCAAAAAAAGAGTTTTATGGAGCACCAGTCATTGTGTGAGGGCTGAAATACCAGATATGTTAAGCAACTTTGAGGGCTGGACTAAAAGTCAAGTTGCTTATTTAAAAAAAGTGTACATAATTTTCACGATATTTTGCTCATTTCGTCTATTGGAATGCCGTATGAGCATTTTCTATTTGTTTTAGGTTGCATGTGGTCCAAACCATACTTTAGCACTTTCAGCAGATGGTAACACGTTATATGCCTTTGGTGAGGGTGAATTTGGCCAGCTTGGTATTGGACGATGCTCTCATAAGGCACTTCCAGCAGTGGTTACTCATCTCATCAAATCAGATATAAAAAAGATCTGTTGTGGAGCTCAATTTTCTGTCGCATTAACCAAGTCTGGACGTGTTTACTTTTTCGGACACTGTAAGTAAAATATCTTATAAAATCTTGATTTTGATTTAAATACGCTTTTTTTAATAAGCAACCGCTCAATAAGCAACTAGGGCTGAACTGACCTTAACATTAAGCAACTTGAGGGCTCAATTGATTTACTGTAAGCAACTAAGAAGTCAAACAACCAAGCTTATTCTCTTTCTTGTGTTAGGAAATTGTTCTTCATTCTTATGCTTTGCATGTTGAAGTTCGTTAGCTAACGTTTTTCCACTTACTGTCTCCCAAAAGTCATGTTGTAGGCCTAACAGATGACGATTTTGACGAAGTCAGGGGTGGTTAGTAGGTACAAAAAATGTTAAGCAACGTTTAAGCAACTTTGAGGGCTGAAATGTCTAAAAGTTTAAGCAACTTTGAGGGCTGGACGAAAGTCAAGTTGCTTATTTAAAAAAAAGTGTAAACCTTGTTATTTCCCCGTCAGGGCTGTTGTAAAATGCAGACTGCACTACAGCACAAACCCACAAATAGAAACCAAAAATCAAGAGCCAGTATCTTTTGTGCTTCTTAAATTTTCTTCAAATATGCAAGGGATGATGCATACCAAAGCCCAGAAAGTGGACATGCATGATAAGTGAACATGCAGGAAGTAATTTCCAGCAATCTCCAAGTCATTATAAACAAGGTTTGGTCATTTTAAGTTTCTAGGTCAAGAATTGTTGACTGTCTTGGTTCTTTAACCGCTGGTTCTTGTTTGTGTATTCGCACTGTACCATTGTGGCTTACCATGGGTCTCCAATAGGCGCTAAAATGCCGAGTCGAAGCGATTGCTACTTTCGTCCGGTGACATTTTCGATATTTCTACATAAAATTTTTCCGTTTCCCCATTTGTTGATAACACGTCTATGCCAGCCATATATAAACTGTCGTTATACTGGCAAATATTAAAATTTGATTCTTTTGGGACTTTAAATCTGCTCTGAATTTTGAAAACTCTTGTTAGTGGGAGGCGATTATTCAGATATACAAGGAGTCCATTCTGATTCTCTTCTGACGCCAAAAGAATTCGCACTTTTGACTTGAACAAGAGAATGCTTTAGAGAAGTTGATTTGAAAACACTTTCTCCCCAGAGTCTGTGAAATCTTCCAGCTTAGAGTAAAGGAGTTTGGGGCCTTCAAAGTCTCCGATTTTCTTAAATCTTGTCCAAAAGACCGGACTTGCAGTCGCTCGGAAGTTCCCAGGAATAGGAAGACGAAGTAACAGGTCCCACAAATTGTGACGTCATTCGGAGATACTGTTATATGGGACATTTCTGTTAGCGTTGAGTTTATCCTTGCTTTGGATTCAACTGGTGACGTGTGGGGATGGGGTAACAACCGTCAAGGACAGCTGGGGCTGGGTCACTGTGATTCTCAGCCGGTTCCAATAAAGTTACCTCTTTTAAAAGGAAAAGGAGTTGCTCAGATTTCTGCAGGTAATAGATTTTTGCAATTGTATATTTTTTTATGTTATACCGCATTCACACTGTAATTTAAACCAGTTTAAATTAAACCAGTTTAATAAATGTTGCATTCTGATTGGTCAATCCAGTGAATGAAATTGATCTGATTGGTTGAAGTGTGAACTGGTTTAAACAAAGCCGGTTTAAATCTGTCAATGTGAAAGCAGTATTCGTAGAAATTTAGAACCCGTTAAGGTGAAGGTGAAATGGTGTTTTAGCGCCAGTCGCTAGGATCTCAGTAGTATGTTTACTAATCGAAACCTTGACCCTGGCTGTGACGCTACCGTGGCTGAGCTCGAACCATGACCACGCTGAGCTTTTGACACCACGAGTCAGCTGGATTACACGGGAGCGGGTCCGAGCTGTTCCGTTCCCATAAAAGGTCACGATAGACTTCGTTTACACGGCTGCGCAAGGATCCCTTCCTTTCTGGGAAAGGGATCGTATCTTTTTTGGTACGCTAGAAAAGTGCATCAATTTGGATCCGTCTCCGGTCCGTTCCCGTGTAAACGCAGTGAAACCGTACCCATATCGTACCCGACAGATACGGATATTTTGGATCTTGTTCTCTTGCGTAAACGGGGTTGTTGTTGTTGTTGTCAAGTTATTTTAATTCGAAATAATAATTTCTAGTTTCTTAAATTATATATTAATATAAGAAACTAATCTAATTCGAATGTTTACAATGAATTTATTACATACACTACATACACTACAATACATAGTTACATTAAATAAACTAAGTGGGGTCTTACAATAGTGAAGAAACACTAATTTACTTTAGCATGTTTTAATTAAGCTTTGAAACTCTTTGTTGTTTGGGCCTGACTTAATTTCAGCTGGAAGAAAGTTCCAGGTTGTTCTTATTGCTTTTCAATCATTTCCAAAAAACCTTCATCCCCAACCAGGCAGGCCGTCTTCTTTGTAGTATCATCTCAAAGAATCGAACCCTAACATGGCAGAACTGAAAATTTTTTCTTTAGTGCGAGAAGGTGCAGTTAAAATTCTAGACTAAAAAATGGCTTTCAAACGAAACCTCAGCCCAAAAATATTGTACGCCAACCCCTGTTTCAAAAAGTGATCACTACCCCTCTGGTGTTTTATGCCGAGGTCTTATTCCTTCGTTCTAAGGTTCTAAGTTTGCTCGGCTTGCAAGTTCTACTAGAAAAGGAAACGCCAAGCTCCAGTTTGAATCTAAAAGATTTATCTTTAACAATTTTAGGAAAATCGCATGCTGCTGCCTGGCTCGCATCTCCTATTCCAACAAAGAGATCTGGAAATCAAAATGAAATTGAATTAGGAATACCGATGAATATTCCACCTGAATATTCTGCCATATCCGATTGCAGAATAGTCGACATTCAACAAAGACTAAAAGTCCTTCATAAATATTCTGACTTAGTATCGAAGTCTTGGAGACTTATAGATTTCAACAAAAAGAGGTTAGGCGACTAATATTTTCATCTTTTGAGTTTAATGTTGCCTAATATCATCTTTATGTTGTTGGAAAGTCTTTGAGTGGAACAAAATTTCACAATTGCGAGAAACAGCGGAAATATCTTCGGACTGCGTAGCTACCATAAGATGTAAAAGAAGGAACTTTCAACGTCTACCTTCACCCACAAGAACCTCAAACTGTCCCTATCATCTTCTGACATTTCAATCTGATGAAAAGCTTTCTGTACGTCATAAACAACTGCAACTGGATGCATTCTGTAACGCAACATCACATCAAATAACAAAGGCATTAGAGATGGTCCCTTTCTAAGACACTCATTAAATGATGGTCGGCTTTTCGTTCTTTTGCAGATGCATCAAACACAATTCTTACGTTTGTTGACTCAGCCTCTTGTCTTTCGTTCTTTTGCATGATGTGGAATATAATGTGATGTTCCCTTTGGCTTTTCGTCTGGCACAGTTTCAACAATTCCTGTGCCTAGCATCCTGTGCCTAGCATTCAATTCACCGGCACGATAATTCATTTCTGAATTCTCGTGCCGGTGTATGCCAGGTAATCTGGTCGCACTTCCCAGGCATTAGGAGATAGGATAAAATGACACGTCCCTACCAATATCTTTCAGCACAATTTTCGACAAAGAGAGCAACCACCCTGCCTGTCCAAACATCAACATGGCTCTAAACATTATTCTTCAATAGGGCATCACTTACTTGACAACCAAAACGGTGCAGAAAAAAACAGTGAGGATTGCTCTCAAATAATAATCAAAGCAAGATCCTTGTTCTATTTTGGAGTTTTAGAATCTGTCCATGTCAAAACCAAAAGGCCTTTCTCGCAGTTTATGTTACTTTGGTCAATGAAGACAGCGGGGCTGATTTAAGCTATAGTGTGCCAAAATCTCGGAATCCCGATAAAGAATGAATGATTTTTTGTCCTAATCAAATCTTTATTTATTTTTAAATTACATTTTCCTAGGGTTTCGTATCGTCCTGCGTAGAAGGGCTGCGTAGCGGAACACTTCGTCCTGTACTCCTTCCTCGAGTTTATTCTCTTCCGATGGTTAGAGCTATTAACCGGACCATGATAAGTCACAAGAATACTGGACCGCAGATTAAAGTGAAAAGATTCGACAAAAAGTAAGTAGAATATTGTCGAAGTTATGTATGCTCCCTCAACACTATATCGGTACGACAACGGCATGATTTGACATCGGTACGGTACGAAACCATGTCGGCATGGGTTTTTATCATTCAGATTGCACAGGCGTGGATATTGACTTGGGCTTTACAATTTTTTTATGCACGTATGATGTGATACTGATGTTGTGTATGCCGCTGGTCAAAAAATAAAATATCTCACACTGGTGTCATCATACCGGTGTGGTACCGGCATCGTGCGAACGGGGTCTGTTAGTCTGTTAGTAATTCAAAGTCTGTTAACCCCCCCCGGGGCCTGTTAAGCTTTGAAGCTTTTTGACTGGGGGCTTCTAAGAGGGGGGCTTTAGTAAAAGCTTGAGCATAGCCTGCTTGCGCAAGTCAAGAAGGATATTACAGACGTAAACAAGAATAAGATAAGAAAGTTCTTGAGCTTGAAAGACAAATTGTCACCTTCATCTTAAGACATATAACTGAGATATCGATACATTATATACTAGATTAACGTAACGTTTACCATTTTATTTTGTGTGTTCACGCCTGTAGAAGTCAGTGATTGTAATATAAAGAGGGGGGCCTACTTCAAATCTGTGCACTTTCAAGGGGTCTTAATTGAAAAGGTGCCAAATAGAAGCCAAATTTTGAGAGGGACTTGAAAATTCGTTCACTTTATTTGTATTCATTTTTCATATTGATTTTGCCTCACGTGGAAGTTAACTTGTCTAGCTTCATTGTCTGCCAAATGCCTTGGAACACTTGTTCTGTTTTCTCTATAGAAAGAGCAGCAGTTCCCCCTCCCCCTCTGCAAACAATGTTGGTAAACGGGGAGTACGTCTACCTCACGCGCATCAATTCTGCGCTTTGTCAAAGTAACGACTGTAAAGACTGCCTGTCAGCAAATAACATTGTTTCTGACTTGGGGGAGGGGTTAACTCGCTGTATTTTGCAGCGAAGAAGGAACGGAAGTCATATTTCGCAAAAAAGGCGTTCCACGTTCCAACGACTTTTGCAGAGATTTTATTACTGAAGTCTGTTACCTTTCTTTAAGTAATGCTAGGTTCGTGTTGATAGGAAGCTTAACTATGTTACTTTTGCATAAGGGGCAGAAAGTCTTGCTCAGTTTATAAGCAAGACTGTGACAGGCATTCTAGCTTCGTGTTGAAATCAAACTCAATTCTGTTGCTTTTTCCAAAGGGGCAGAAAGTTTGGCTCAGTTTATAAGCAAGTCGCAAAACATGTTTTGAAATGCAAACCAAAAGACCTGTGTTTTCCATCACGAGCATGGAAAATTCGATTAGTAGATGAGGCTGCAGATGATGCCGGTGGAGTATTTGATGAAGTGATGACAGAAATGTGCCAGGTTAGTATGGATTTATTACGTGTGCCTGGCCGCAGTGCTGTAAATTTCGAAAGAACCAGAACTGGCCCTCGATCGGACCAGAGCCAATCTAGTTTCTCTCTTGTAAACAGGATCTTAAGCTTACCATCCATTTAGACGCTAAGAAGGGGTTTTTTATAACTATATTATTATATTTAAGACTACTCCAAAGGTTATTTGATTCTTCTTTAGGACGAGCTTGCTCGGACGCCTCTGACAATGTTCCTCCATCTATCTCTATCTGCCATTGCTCCCGCCATTTGTTCTGAGCTTAGGTTTGTGTCGTTATTTGATAAGTTGGTGTTTTTTTATCTAGGAAGTTGAAGCAGCAGATTCTGATCTCAACTTGTTAATTCCAACTCCAAATGCACTTGCTGACCATGGTTTTAACAGAGACAGGTAATTTCTTTTTCTTCCAATTCTTTCTCTCTACTTGTAGCTTTTCCTTCGCATACGGATAAGTGTGTGCTTATATAAACATGACCTCTTCACAGAGATACCTTATTCAAATGACCCTATCTAGGAACATCTGACTTACACGAAAGACTTTACTCACCCATTGCATGTGTCTAGTTCAGAGCAGTTGATCACTTGCAAGTTCTTGTGTGCCTCGCAGTGCCCTGCAAATAAAAGCTCTTACAACGTTGACCTGAAACTGCAGAAATATCAGAGAAAGGGTTTTCCACTGTATCATCTTTTGCATTGGCATTGGTCACCTTTTCCTTCATCGTCCTTTCACGTGCTTTCCTCAGCCTCCTATCTTCATTTATAGATTCATCTCAGATTCATTTAAAGCTCACCTAAATTCGGTGTCATTCTGAGTCATTTGGCTCTTGAAGTATCAAGTTTATCTCTCTTCTCAGGTTCATACTAAATCCAAATGCGAATTCTACAGAGGACTTTGAGAACTTACGATTTCTTGGCATCTTAATGTCTATTGCAATAAGAACAAAGAAGCCACTAAATCTTCATTTGGCTCCAACTGTTTGGAAACAGCTTGCAGATATTCCTTTGAATTTGGACGATGTGGAAGAGGTACTGTTTATAATGTTCTTTAATGTAAACTTGCTTGAATAAGTTTTATTTGCATATATCAAGGGACTGTAGCTGTACCTCAAGGATCCAATTAGGGTCCTCCATTGTTTAATATGTGATTTGTCCCCATAACTCCATTTTCACACCTAGATTCTTTTATATTCAGCTTTAAATATTCAACCACAGATTCAGTGGAGAAAATTCATTAAATTTTGAATTTTTTAGGTGAAGATGAAAAGCAAAAATTAATGCAATTCATGTATTATTTATGTATTGCTTCTGTACTCAGTCGATTCCAATTTCGTATAGTCTATATCCATTCAATATCCATTCAATTATATTCTGATAAACCTACCTCAAGGATTCGATTTGTGTTTCTTCTTTATTGCTGGCACACTCTTTCTTATTCCAGTTTATATCAACCTTGTAAACCGTGCCATTTTATTTTCTCTACAATACTTTGCAGATTGATGTGCTTTTTCTTCGCAATATAAAAGGCATCAGAGATATTGAGAAAAGTGGTATTGATGAAGAGTCATTTTCTGAGGTAAGCAATTTAATGCACATCGTGTCATGTGGCGTAAAACCAAAACTATGCAGAGTTCTTCTTCCGTCATTTGATTTTCTTTGCTTTTTTGTTCACTACTCACTAGGCATACAGGGCATCTTTTAAGCATTTGCGACTGGTGGGGCAAAGTTCCAAGAGGCCCGGATCCTATGAATATGTGCCTGCATGGAACGTGCACTAACCTCTTGACACATCCTTTTCTACTGACAGCGCCTTTAGCGTGATGCACATTTTTTGTCCACTCAAGGAATACCTGTCTTCTAGTTGTTGTTAACCAATGGCGCAATGTTGTACCTAGCTGCACCAAGGAACTACAATGCACCATTCTAGGGGGTCCCGGGGCATGCTGCCCAGGAAAATTATTTTCATATCCATACCTCTACATTGGTTTTCTTGCATGCAAACAACCATCGATAATATTGTGTCTCACAGCTGACACAGCTCTGTCCTTCAAATTGTGAGATGAAGTCTTTGACACTTTGCCACAGCAGCTTAATTGCAATGTTGTATAGTGGACAGCCGAATCACCGAGGAGCAATTATTCTAGCACGTAGAAGGCTCCTTGAATGAGACTTTTTAACTAAAATACAGCACACAAAAAGAATATTGTTTCGCAAAGCCCTAACCAAATAGAGGCCCGTCACTAATGGGTCAAAACCAGGTTCTTGCAGAGGAGTACTGGGGCAGTCAGAAGGGCAATTGCCCCACCACTCAGTACGTTAAAAGATGCTTTGCTAGGCAATAAATAATGATCTCAACAGGCGTTTTTTAAATAGGTGGGAGACTTCATTGATATTTACTACAGATAGTCCGTGAGCTAGTTTATTGTGCATTGTTATTAATATGCTTAAGGACAAACTTGTGCGCCTGTTTCTATATCGCTGGCTCAATAGTAATGTCTGACTGTGATTGGTAGTTTGCAGATATCTTTGTTACAAATTTGTGTGTAGAGAACCGAGCTTTAGCCTCGTTGCCTGCGTACAACCATAAACTTTTCTTCCGTAAAGAGACTTTACGAATGAAGAGTTTACGGCTGCACTCAGACTATAACCTCTTACTTTTCATTGGCTCGTGTAATTCAATCCTGAACAAGTTGTATTTTGTGAAACTCTTTTTTACTCGTCTTTTCAATTTCCACAGACAATTCCTCTTGACTCTTTTGAAAGCCAAGGTTCAGATGGTAAATTTGTGCCGGTTATTCCTGGCGGTCAGAGTAAACCGTTAACCTTCGATAACCGTATTGAATATGTTGATCATGCTATACGTCATCGTCTTGAAGAATCGTCACTGCAAATAGCTGCAGTTCAAGAAGGAATGCGTGGAATAATACCCTTACCTGTGTTGCATCTCATGACTGCCAGAAAACTTGAGGAATTGGTATGTGGTGCAAGTTCTATTGATGTAGAAGCTTTGAAAAAAATCGTCAGGTATGTCAAGTATTCGCTTGTTTATTTCTGTATTTGGTTTTCATTTATTCTTCACCACATCTTTCGGCAAAGGGAGCAACCACCCCGCAACTCTAGGCAACAACCCACCCTTAAACATTGTTCTGCCGTAGGACAACATTAAAACCAGGAAAATTAAAACGAGGATTGTTTTCGAATAATTGGCTAGGCTAGATCCTCTTTTCATCTCAGCATTTTGGAATGTGTGTGTCCACATCAAAACCTAAATGCCGGTTCTGTGCATACAGAAAGAGTTCGTTTTCTCACTTGGACTCTTCAATTAATTTTCATCCTTCCCGCTGAAAGCTGATTGGTGTTTAAACCACAATTCAGCTTTTCATTGTGATTGGTGCATTTCGAGCCACATCTGGGTAGAAATTCCGCCTTAATTCATTGTTTCGGTCTGTTTCTGACGTTCATACTCTGAGAAGTGTCAGACGAGAGAAGCTTTGAAGTATGCCCGAGAATGTGTCAATTCTAAACTTGTATTTTTGTATTTTGCATTTTTATTTATTTATTATACTGCGTTTATGTTAGCTTTTGCTTTCATGTTTTTTCTAGCTGTACCCATATTTATGCTTTTATTTATATTCATTTTTATTTTTGTGTTTATGTTCATGTCACGTCTTTAATTGTGCTTATGACTGAGTTTTTTTCGTCTTTATTCATACGTTTATGTTTATGTTTATGTTTCTTTATCAACAGTATCTATATTAATGTTTATATTTATGTTTAGATCTATTATACCTTTGTGTTGATTTTATTGTTTGATATTTGTTGTGATTTAGTTTATGTTTATATTGGTATTTTTATTTATGTATATGCTAATACTTATGTTTATGTTTAGATTTGTGTTTACAGCTTTGTTTATGTTGACGTTACGTTTATGTTCATGTTTATATATGTTCATATCTATGTCTGTGTTCATGCTTATGTTTACGCTTAGTTAATGTCAATGTTTACGTTGTGTTTATACTTATGTTTATGTTTATGTATGTTTTTGTTTATTTTCATGCTTAATATTATGTTTGTTGTTGAATTTATTATTATGTTAATGTTTATGTTTTCAGTTCTGATGTATGTACGTAATCGTTTATGCTGTTAGATTTAAGTTTATTGATGGCTATGTTTTGATAATCTGATTCATTTCAGGATAACATGAGCAGTAAACTCTTGCCAAGTTTATAAAAATGTTTTATCATCCTGTGAACACCATCTTGTTGCCTTGATTTAAATACCCACAGATATTTTTTCATACTTCAGGTATTATGCCAGACAATATAATGAACGTATGCTTATTCACACAATCAAAGTGATGTGTATTTTCTTGTAGGTATCGTGAGACGAGGCCGACTCATCCCTCAGTTGTTTGGTTGTGGGAAATATTAGAATCCTTCAATCAAGATGAAAGAGTCTTGTTTTTGCGGTTTGTTTCTGGAAGATCAAGACTACCTTCGAATATCGCTGACTTTCCTCAAAAACTACAGATTGTTGGAGTTGATAACGTAAGTGTTTTGATCTCAGCCAGTGACTTTTCAGTTCTTATTAATCTCCGTCCAAATATAGCCAACATTTCTGCCATTGTGGGCCAGTATTCATGTTGGGAGAAGTGTTGGCAGCGTTTGGCACCTAGTTTAGTGAGCCAACATCATGTTGGGTGATGCTTGTGATGTTTGATCATGGTTAAAAATTCACCCAACATTGCAGAATGTTGTCTACCTTCGGCCACCCCTGCTCTTCTCAACAGCAGCCTGCATGCAAAAAGAAGTTCGGCGAAATGTTTAGTGTGATGTTGGCGACGCTTGGCCAAGGCCTAAGTTAAAGTACAGGTCTTTGTTCTTTTGTTAGGGGGTTTTAATGGTAACACTTGAAGGAGGCGATTCCATCAGTGCTGCCCGGGGGAGGTACTTAGTATAATTTGGGTACGGGTATGTGCCGCCTATATGGGTGGGTTTTGGGCACTGAAATTCTCTAAACATGGGTATGATTTTAACCAAAACCCAAAAATGTGGGTGGCAAATTGAAGAAAAGTCGAAAGTTTAACTTTAATTCGGTCAGAAAAGTGGCAAAATCGCGTCAAAGATGTTCGTAGTACAATATCAAGCAATAAATAGGTCTAGAAAGTCTTGTTATTCTCATATTCCTCTTATTTTTACTCATAAAATTGGGTCTGTTTCTGCAAAGGTTTACATTATAAGTGGGTGGGTTTCCGAAATCTGGGCGGCACATCCCCGTTCATTCATAAGTGAAGTACCCCCCCCCCCCCGGGCAGTGCGCTGTCCAGTTTGAGTTCAGTCGAAAAGAACGTTTAACATTCACGGACGAACAAGGTTCAGTAATGATTGACCCACTATGATTAGCGAAAAAGTAGGGAGCCACTTTCGCTTGATGTTACTCTACTCTCACATATTACTCGTTTGTCTCCAATATTGGTCCTCGCCAATTAATTTCGCACCTATGACATTCTTATTCCAAAAAACAGCAAATAATTGTAAGGAATCCTGTCTTAACCATTCTTGATGAACAAGCTCTAAACTTAAAAAAAACAAAGAAAACATTTGAAAATATAGAAATTGGAATAGTGCGTACGTGGTATTGGTTTTCATGGGTTTTCATGTTGTATCTTTGTCCCTGTATTGTGTAAGTCATTCTTTTTGCCCGACGTCTTATCCGAAATGTTTTCAAGAAGCCTCATCTATTCTAACCCTCAACACTATTAGCCTCTAGGTATTCCACCAACCCCCTTACTATTCCATTCCAATTCCCCTATATTTTTAGAGCATTGACTACACGTTTTTTATAAGAAACCTGGCTCGGGGCATAGTTCTAAAAGTTTCTTAATTTTTGGCCCAATTTAAGTTCTAAAAAATTCTCAACAGTTTCTTAATTAAATGGAAATAAAGTGCAGTAAAAAGGACAAAAAACCTTCTGTGGGATTCAGTATTGCTGACTCGAATCGCACGGAATTAGCAACACTGGTGCGAGAAATGGCACGGGAATGCTTGAGAATTAATTACTACCTCCACAAATGTGAAATCAGTATGTTAGAACAGAAAAATTTCTAAAGTTTCCTAACTCCTTCCTCGTAGTCCTAAAAGTTTCTTAACTTTTTAGGTTTCTAGTTCTAGGTTTCTTATAAACCAGTTTCTTATAAAAAAAACCGTGTACACCAGTATTTACCATATTTCTTGTCTTACTCGTAGCCGATCGACGGTTTACCAACTGCCCAAACGTGCTTTCTCGTTCTACGATTGCCAACTTACACTTCAAAAAGCATCATGACTGAACGAATCAGATATGCCATTCATAACTGCAGATCCATTGATATGGATAACTATATGCTAGAAAGAAATCAACAGAACGAAGAGGTCGAAAATGAATATTCAAATTAGAAAAATTTATGAAATAAATCTTTTCGAAGATAGTCTGCCAGAAATGTACCCTGGGTGCCAGACTCTCGAAATTAAAAAACGATCCCAGAACTGAAATGTCCCAAAACTCGAATTTCGACGCTAAAATCATACAAAGCATAAAAATCTTAGGCCTAGTTTAGACAGCGCATTATGGGCGCGGCGAATTAAATTCAGCTTGCATCACGAATGATGCACTGTTAGAGCGCTCTAAACTACATGATGGCTTTAAACAGCGAATTTAATTCAGAGCGCATTAAAGGAAAAGATATAATTCGCTTGTAATTCGCTTGGAGCAGCGCATTATGAGCGCATTTAATAATTTAAGTCGCTTCAAAAAGTGGTTGGTTTATACAGCGCATTATGAGCGAATGAAATCGACACTTAGACAGATTTTTAGGCACTAACTTAATTCGCTGCGCCAATAATGCGCTGTCTAAACTGGGCCTTAGCCTAGGTACAAAGTTTCATTGTCCTAGTGTTTGTAATATTGATTTTAGGAGCGTTCAAAGTTCTCAATTCTATAAGGGCTTTGACTGTGAAAAGGCTTGGGTGAAACTTTTCACCCCCATCGGTCTGAGCCCTTGTAAAATCGCAAATTTGAACGCTCATAAAATGAATAATACAATCGCTATGATAGTAAAACTTTGCTCCTAGACTAAATTTTGCTGCTTAATACGAATAATCCTGTGACGTTATTTTTCTAGTATTGGTCTCTTTAGTTGAGATTTTAAACTATTTTCCTGTTGTTTTTAAGAAATTTGTTGAATTTATGTTTATTTTCTGTTTCAACTTTATCTTTCTCATACTCTTCTTGTAGCTAGTTGTTTAAAGTGTCAACTATAAGAGCCTTTTGGTAAACTTCCGAAGTTTTGCACTCTGCAGAGTGTCTGACGAGAAATCTTCATCCATTTTCAAGAATGTTTCCCTCTTTTTGCCGCAATGTTCAAGTTTTACAAAACTCAAAGAATTAGCTAACTTTCTCTTGTCAGTTTTGGGAAATTTATGCTTACGATCAGAAACATCAGCTAATTGTGAAAAGTTTGCGAAAAATCTTTGAGCGAGATGTAATAAGTCTGTATGCTAATAATGAAACACGCGCGAGAAAGACGATTACGCACGCTGCCCCTGGATTTTAGAACAAGGAGCGTCCGGGGGATAGCATTGCGAAGGGTGAAAGGGACGATTCTATGCGTAACCAAACGAAGGACAAAACATTGCTGATAAACATGTGCAAAAGTATCGAACAGCTTAAAATTTCTTTCAATTTAGTCGATACCGTACCTTTAGCTGCCGTGTCCTCTCTTTTTCTTAACCCCCCCCAAAAAAAATTTCCTTTGGACAACCAATGAAGCGCAGAATATCTTCACGGTGGCAACAACAAAAAATCACACATTTGTAGAACAACATTAGGAAATAAAGATATTGCATAACCTCTCTGGCACAATTCTCTATTTTTCAAACATGAATTCAGTTCAGTTCAACCTTTAAAAAGGAATTCAAATCAAAACATAGATATCTTTGATCACATATCGTGGAGTTCCACAGGACGTACCTGTTTCAAGCCCAGCATTTGCAGCGTTTTTCTTTCGTCTTAGGATCACTGTTGCTTGTCTTTCGCCGTCTCCATTGTTTCCATGCCAGAAGTTATCTCCCGTGTTATCACATCGCATAGATTTTCCATCGAATATATCAACTAAAAGCGAAAATAAATTTTTATTCTACTTTGACATTATGATTTTTGCTTCACTGTTTTGCAGCTTTGCTTGCCATCAGAATTATTTCAGTTCATATGGTGTTCAAACAATAGTAAAATGTAGTCTGATTTCAGTCGACAGCTTTTGATTGCATGGAACGCCATTTAAAGCTTCTAAAACACTGTGCAATTTTGCTTTGTAGCTTCACGCTAGCGAATCTATACGCACTACTGTGGTAAATACGCACTACTTTTGTTGCATATTTTGCGTACTGTTGTGGTATTTTTCGCGGACTGTGGTGGATAAGCACTACTGTGGTGGGTTATTATGCTTGATGTGGTGGGTTATTATGCTTGATGTGGTGGTTTTTTTGCGTACTGTGGTGGATACGAAATCAAAGCAAAATGTATAGATCAAGCAAGAAAAAACCAAAAAAATCCACCACATCAAGCATAATAACCCACCACAGCAGTGCTTATCCACCACAGTAGTGCTTATCCGTCACAGTACGCAAAAAAACTCCACCACATCAAGCATAATAACCCACCACATCAAGCACAATAACCCACCACATCAAACATAATAACCCATCACAGTAGTGCTTATCAACTACATTACGCAAAGAACACCAACACTGTACGCCAAATATACCACCACAGTAGTACGTATCCTCCACAGTAGTGCGTAGGCCTATTCGCTAGCTTGAGCTTGTCTTGGAATGGTAGCTTTAAGAAATCAAAGGTTTTTTTATTGACGTAACACACATTGCAATAATTTTTGCAACTCGTAGCTACAGAGGAGAACGGTGGACACGTCTTTGTCGCAGAGAAATGACATTTTAAATGAGGTGACTGGAAATTGGTTCCTAGTACATCAGCTTAACGACACAAGTTGCTTGAACAAGTGCATCGTTTGACATTGTTATGCAGCAGATCACATAGCTGTTGTGCAGATCACATAGCTTTGGTTTAAACAGGTCTGTCGCAAAGAGGCCAACGAGAGCCTCAAGCCACCTACCTGAGCTTGATTTCATCTTTTTCTGTCCGAAAATGATGTCCCCAAAACTTTGGTTGAAAACCTCCAAACCAGCGTCTTCGTTCAGACTATTCTCGTCATATCTATGAAAAATTACACGTTCCAGATTCTCAAACACGGTTTGATATTAAAAAGTTTTAAATTATCCTGCAGTCCGAAATCGCCTGAACAAGGCACTTATAACTTTGGCAGAAATTGGACTAGAATGGGGCCATTATTAAATGTGTTGCTGCTGAAGGCGGCTGAGTGCGCAAGGTCTTAACAGTCAGCACTGGAGTTTAAGGTCTTAAGGTGTATGTGGACCTGTGTAGAACCCCCACAAAGACCGGAAGTGACTTGACTTGAATATTTGATTTTGACTGAATATTGAATATTGTGAGAACGTGCTGAAATAATAGATCTTTCAAAGCCATCATCGTCACACTTGTAGTTGATTGACTATTGGTATCATAACTTGTTGTTGTATTTATAAATTACGATTTTGTGGAGAAACGTTTGATTTCTTCTCGTGTCTCAATTTATGTGCTGCCTTGGACCGGGCAGGACAGTTACATAATCTGGCGCCCAACGTGTTTTCTCGATGACTGGCCTAGATGCGTTGTTTACTTGGTTCAGTTTGAGTCCATGCTGAGTTTGTCCTGTGATTTATCGAATGAAGTTTAATGCTGCCTACTTGGCCTGCTGATTTGAAGGGACGTGAGTCTATGTTTTTGTTTATTTTGTTGTCTGTCATCCATTTGATACTCCTGTTTGACAAATTTTCTCGCGTGTTCGATATCGAAATAATTTGAATCAATTTGATCACTTGTCTTGCTCGAAAATGGTCGAGAAAACGTATGAAGCCCTTGATCTATTGCTTTTGAATGCTAGTCAACAGGCTTTGCGTGATTTTGCTGACTATTTGGGCATTGCTAAGGATGAGATAGAGGATTTGAACAAACGAAAATTACTCAAAAAACTGCGGGATCTCATCGATGTTGCGTTAGACAAAAATTCCGATGTGGACAATGTGCGGAATTTGACTGACTGGCTTGGTTTCTTGCGACGGGGACCACCCTGAAAATGAGAATGAAAGAAGGATGACACTAATTTGCGGACCAGCGTGGACCCTTCGGACTCTGGACCTGACAACTCTGGACATACCCAGACCGGACCCCAAGTATTGAATAGCAATCCGGCTTCTGATAACTCAGCTTCTGGACCTCAAAACCAGCCAGCTGAAGATATGAATGCCAAAATTGCTGCAATTAAACAGAAATATGAATCCATGCTAGCAAATCAACTAAGTGAGATACAAGGGATTCTCAGTGCCTCAGGAGGGGAGGTGTCACAACAACCTACCAACAAAAAGCCTTCGATACAGACAAGCAGAGATCATCAGTGGCCATTAAGTGGTCCACAGTCCATGAATTCCTTGTTTCAAGAGAATTAAAATTCATGGCCAGATCAATGAGCAAGAGAAAGGGGATCAGCTTAGCTTTGTTTCATTATCCAGACAGATTGAAAGTGCCATAGAGAAAGGCTATACTGCAAAGGAAGTTGTTGAAGCTGTGCTTAAAGCTATGAAACCTGGAATGAAACTGAGGAGCTATTTGGAAACTCTTCATGACCTAACTCTTCCAAGACTTCGTCAAATATTGCGTTCACATTATAAAGAAAAAAGTGGAACCCTGCTTTATCAGGAATTAGCCACAATCTTTCAAGCACAGAAAGAGAGCCCCGAGTCTTTCCTGCTAAGAGCTTTAGATCTACGCCAGAAAATATTATTTGCTAGCCAAGAAGCAGATGCTAACCTTAAATATGACCCAAAACTGGTGCAAGGAATGTTTCTAAGATCCCTGGAAACCGGACTGCGTGATGATAACATACTGGCTAAATTACGACCAATCTTACATAAAGAAAAGATATCTGATGAAGAGTTGATACAGCAGATGAATCTGATTTCGTCCTCTGAGCAAGAAAGGCAAGCAAGAATTGGGAAGAAAAGCACAAGTATTCAAGCCAATTCAGTCACAGCGAAGGACGCAAGGCATGATGGAACTTCCAAAGGTGATGTAAAGATCACCACAAGAGGGGCAGAAGCAAATATTCTTGCTGCTGTTGAAGCCATGCAAGTTCAAATCAACTCTTTACAAGAGAAGCTAACAAACACAACCAGAAAGAATGACAATTTCACCATACACCCAAAGCAGATACAAGACAGTCAACAACAGCAGACAACTATGCAACAGAATGAAAATAGAGCAACCCTGCGTGCTTGTAAAAACTGTGTTGAGAGAAAAATTGAGGCATCATGCAGACATTGCAACTATTGCATGGGAGAAAACCATTTTGCTCGAGATTGTCTGAAACGCCAAGCTGACAATAAACAGAGACAGGGAAACGGGAGAGGGCTGCGTCAGGGGGACAAGGCGTAGACCCTGAAGACACTGTTCAGTCCCAATTATGTACATACTGTAGACAAAGAAAGAGAACTTTATTGGCTTGCTCATCATGTCATGCAACTAGATACTGTGGGAAAACATGTCAGTCAAAACATTGGCCCGAACATCAAGTAATTTGCAATGCCATTAGGGATTTGTCAATAAAGCAAAGAAACTTAAATGATCAAAGCATGTACATTTCTCATCTGACTCCACAACAGCATAATCGCATAGCAAAACTTGTTGGTGATAGATGCACTGTCAATTTTAAGCTTGAAGGCAAAGACATGACTGGTCTGTGGGACACTGGAGCCCAAGTATCTGTAATATCTATGGAACAAGTAAAAAGACATTTTCCTTCCAAACCTGTTAAGAAAATTGCAGATCTGTTGCAGTTACAAGGTGATATCAAATTAGTTGCTGCAAATGGAACATCGATACCATATGAAGGTTGGATTGAACTAAAACTTGAATTTTTACCAGAGACATCATCACAGAAAAATATCACAGTACCCTTTTTGGTGTCAAAAGGGCCGATTGATTGTCCCATAATTGGCTTTAATGTTATACGAGAACTTACTTGCACTGAAGATGGACATATTGAAGCCAGTGAAAGTGTACTACAGCAAATAGAAACAAGTTTCCCCAATCTGAGAGGTGGACAGAAAAGTGAAGTGTTTGTTAATCTCATAAAAGAATGTATTGAAGATGACTGTATCTGTACAGTTAAGACCATAAAACGAGATATCACAGTCCCAAAACAAAGCACTATTTCAGTCCCATGCAGAGGTAACAGTAGCTTTCTACCAAAATCAATGCTCGCAATGTTTGAAATGGATATAACTCAACATCTACCTGATGGAATTCGCCCAACAGAAACACTTGTTTTGTTGAAGAATGGCACAACTCAGCTACTTCAGATTAATGTTGAAAACACCACCGATCACGACATAAAATTAAGGAATAGAACAGTTCTAGGTAGTGTTCAGTTGATACAGTCTGTAACGCCAATAGAAATGAAAGACAACAACTCACCCGAAGCTGAAAATGTGACAAACAAAGGTGACAGTGAAAGCAGCTTTATTCCAAAACTGAATCTGGGAAACTTGTCACAGGAACAGAAAGATATTGTTGTCAATATGCTAAAAGAAGAGTCTAGCTCATTTGCTAAAAATAGTGCAGACATTGGTTGTGCAAGAGGACTTGAACTTGAAATCAATGTTTCTGACTCAAGACCAGTTCAAAAGAATTATATTGCTGTTTCTAGACCTTTATATGGAGAAGTCAAAGCCTACATTGAGGACCTCCTCAATAAAGAGTTCATAAAACATTCCAAGTCTGCTTGGTCTTCACCAGTTGTGTGCGTGCGAAAGAAGGATGGAAGTCTTCGTCTCTGTGTTGATTATAGAGGTCTAAACAGTAAAACTATCAAGGATCGCCATCCTTTACCCAGAATTCAAGAGACGCTTGATAACCTTGGTGGTAGTCAGTGGTTTACAGTTCTTGATCAGGGCAAAGCATATCACCAAGGATTCGTCAAAATGGAACACAGGGACCGTACTGCTTTCATCACTCCATGGGGTCTCTTTGAATGGAATCGGATCCCATTTGGTCTAATGAATGCTCCAGCAGCATTTCAGCGTCACATGGAGGATATACTTCGTGATTTACGAGATCAGATAGTCATACCATACTTAGATGATCTGATTATTTTCAGCAAAACCTTCGATGAACATGTAATACATGTTAGAACGGTGTTAAGAAGACTACGAGAACATGGGATCAAACTGAAAGGTCAAAAATGTGAAATGTTCAAAAAGAAGTGAAATTTCTTGGCGAATCGTCAGTGAAGATGGCTACAGAATGGATGATAACAATGTTAATGCAGTAAAAGCTTATTGAATCAGACCCCAGAACTGTTGGTGATGTACGAAAATTACTTGGTCTTTTGTCATATTATCGTCAGTAGTATCCCATCTTTTGCACAGAAGGCAAAGCCTATTTATGATTTACTTGTGGCATCAACTGTAAGTAATAACTACATGAAGAATAGCAATGGGCAACTACATTCTAATGTTGAAGTAAAATGGTCAGCAGAATGTCAGACAGCTTTTGCAACCATCGAGAATCATTAACTCAACCACCACTACTCGCCTATCCGGAACCAAATCAGCCATACATTCTCCATACTGATGCGTCACAACAGGGACTAGGTGCAGTTCTTTATCAGCGACAAAAGGGAAAATTAAGAGTAATTGCATATGCATCTAGAGCCTTATCTTCTTCGGAGAAGAAATATCATCTCCATTCTGGTAAGCTTGAGTTCCTGGCTCTGAAATGGGCGGTAACGGAACACTTCAAGGACTACCTATATTATGCACAATCATTCCGTATCTACACTGATAACAACCCACTGACTTACGTGATGTCGACTGCCAAACTTAATGCTACTAGTATCCGTTGGGTTGGAGAACTTGCTGAATATAACTTTACCATACATTACCGCCCTGGTAGAAAGAATGGAGATGCTGATGGGTTGAGTAGAATGCCACAAAGTATTGATGAACTGATCAATGAATGCACTGAAGAAGCAGATCATAATGTAATTCATGCTACAGTTCAGCCAATTCAATGTAATGAAAATGAAGTGAACTGGATGAGAATTATGGGAAAGAATGTGAATACCATGAAACAGGTTCAAAACTACAGTTCTTCTAGAATATCTGATCAGAGAAATGTAAACATCTTGGAACATCAAATGAAAGATCCTGATATTGCACCAATCATAAAGTGGAAAAAGGACAATGCTAAACCATCTACTGAGTCTTTGCGACTTGAAAGTCACTTGACAAAGAGATTAGCCTACGACTGGTCAAAGTTATTCCTTGATGATGATGGAGCCTTGAGACGACAGATTGCAAATAGATCGCAAATTGTGCTTCCAAAGAATCTCAAAGGACTTGTCCTGAAAGAGCTTCATGATGAGATGGGCCATGTTGGAGCTGACAAAGTACTAATGCTTACAAGACAAAGATTTTTCTGGCCCCATATGCAAAGAGATATTGAATTTTATGTCAACAAGAAGTGCTATTGCATCAAACAGAAGAAGCCAGTTGTTCAACAACGGGAGCAGTTAAAACCTATCATCACCTCAGCTCCTTTTGAACTTATATCTATTGACTTCTTGCACCTGGAAAAGAGCTCGGGTGGTTACGAGTATATCTTAGTAGTTGTTGACCACTTCACCAGATATGCCCAGGCATATCCAACGAGAGACAAGTCAGCAAAGACAGCTGCCGAAAGATTATTCAATGATTTCTTCATGCGATATGGATTTCCAGAGAGAATACACCATGACCAAGGAGGTGAATTTCAGAACAAGTTGTTTAATCAGCTAGAAAGACTATGCCGAATGGACAAATCAAGAACTACACCATATCATCCCCAGGGAAATGGCAAGGCAGAAAGATTCAATCGAACATTGTTAGGTATGCTCAGAACACTACCAGAGGGATTCAAATCCAGATGGAAAGATCATCTACCCAAAGTAGTTCACGCCTATAACTGTACACCACATGAAGCTACAGGCTATCCACCATTTCAACTGTTGTTTGGTCGCAGTCCTAGACTACCAGTTGACTTAATTTTCCAAACTGCTAAATCTACTGAAACAAAGAATTATGCAGCATATGTTGACCAATGGAAGTCAGCCATGCAAGAAGCATATGACACTGTCAGGAAAAATAATGAGAGAGCAGCAGGATTAAACAAGAAGCAACATGATAAAAAGATCAAAACGTCAACACTCGCTGAAGGAGACCGTGTACTAGTTAAAAACTTAACTGAACGAGGAGGACCCGGAAAAATTCGCTCGTACTGGGAGGACAGAATACATAAAGTGGTCCGACGGATAAATGAAAGTAGCCCTGTCTATGAGGTCAAACCAGAAAAAGGGGAAGGAAGATCAAGAGTCTTACATCGAACACTCTTATTACCTTGTGATTATCTTGAGATAGAGGAGGAGTCGCTACAATCGAAGCCTAGCTTTGGTATTCGTAATCAGAACAGAAATGGTCGACAAAGTCAACAACAAGAGCACTTACAGTCGCTAAATGAAAGTGATGACGAATCGGAAGAAAAACTCCCTCAATTCTATCCCAACGAAATAGAAAGGATCAACCGGAACTCTGAAGTTGAATTCAATGAGTCCACACAACTCTTGCAGGGACAAAATGAAACTGAGGCTGGAGAAGCAAACAACGTCGATCGAAATACTGATCAACAACAAAATGAGCAACCCTTAATCGAAGAGGAGAGCTCATCTGAGAACAACAGTCCAACCACGGATCAACATTATCAAGATGACTACAGGCAGAGGCCAGTGAGAAGTCGTCAGCCACCTGTTCGCCTCGTCTATAACCAACTAGGTAATCCGCAGCCACAGCAGTTATTTTCCGTAAACCAGGTTCTTCCAGCGCCGAATTTTGCGATGACTTCCAGAGATTATAAATTGAATCCACATGCAAATGCATTTGTACCGCAATGGAATATGAGATATCCAATGTTCTGTCCGACAATGCCATATCCAATATACTTAAACAGGCAAGGATATGCCAGACCAATGGGTTATTGATTGCTTTCAGAAAGAATATTTGTTACGTTTACTGTTTGTTGAGAAAAGACTCTATTACCCAAAGACTGAATAAAAAAAAAAAAAAAAAAAAAAAAAAAAAGGAAAACCCAAGATCGTATACAGATTGGAACTTATTGCCATGTTACGCAAAGAAAAAAAGTTGCGGAAAGCATTGATTGTTTTATACTCTGCATAATGAACTGGACTGGATATTGCGCGCTAATCCAGTTGGTATTCGTTGGAACTGATATTGTGTATTCGTTGGAACTGATATTGTATAATGGTAACACTGAACTGATAAACCTTTGTTTAAGATTTCAAAATGTTGAGGACAACATTACTTCAAATGGGGGAGAGTGTGGACCTGTGTAGAACCCCCCGACCGGAAGTGACTTGACTTGAATATTTGGTTTTGACTGAATATTGAATATTGTGAGAACGTGTGCTTGCTTACACTTGTAGTTGATTGACTATTGGTATCATAACTTGTTGTTGTATTTATAAATTACGATTTTGTGGAGAAACGTTTGATTTCTTCTCGTGTCCCAATCTATGTGCTGCCTTGGACCGGGCAGGACAGTTACACATAATCATCATGATCATCATCGTCAGCATCATTATCATCATCACCATCATTATCACTACGATCATTATCATCATCATCATCATCATCATCGTCGTCGTCTTCATCATCATCATCATCATCATCATCATCATCATCATCATCATCATCATCAATCATTGACTTAAGGCTTAAAAAAGTCAAGCTTCAAGTCACAAAAGCTTTCTTTTACCAAAAGCCAAGATAAAACGTGATCAGAATTTATGTTTTGTTGCATGTACCTTGCATTTTGTATTTACTTTCTGCTTCTTTAATGTTGATATTCAGCTCAAAGTTTCTGTCATTGACGCAGTTTGTTACAGTTTTCAGGGCATCTTTGCATGTGATACCGGTCGTGCTATAGAAATGTAAAATATTGACAATCAATATTTTGCAAGAAAAACCAAAATGAGGGCAGCAGGAGGATGAGGAAACTAGGCGCATTTCTATCTCTCTTTTAGCCGGCAATGTTGTGACAGTCTGTGTTCCCTTCAGTCTGGGCTGTGGCACAATTTACCTGTTGGAGTCGGGGTAGATTTGATCTAATGATTTACATTTTTATTTGAGAATAACCTATGCTAGCTATCTCATATATGAAACTACAAAATGGAGTAGTAATAATAAGTAAAGCAAAGTCTTCAGGGGTAAAGCCCCTGCCCCGAAATGCATTAAAAACGTATTTTTAAAAGAGTAAGGACTGATTATGTACCAAAAAAATCGTTCCTGAAATAAGAAACATGCAAAACGGATTGATTTGAAAAGAAACCAAGAACTCTCAAGAAAAAGCTTGGATGATTTTTCGCTAGCCAACCTGCAGGATAGAACTCAAACTTTTATTTGACTAAAGCAGTACACAGTCTGAGGAATTAATTAATGTGTTCTTCATATTCTTACCTTCCTGTTTGGCTCGATTGGTCAGAAGCAGCGCCAGAATAAGCGCAGACTGCAAAAGCTAGAAATATCAAAGCAGAAACTTTCATCCTCGCCCTTCCTTCCTGCCAAAAATCGGCAACGTTGGAATGATGAAACAGGACTCTCTCGGGTCGTTTGTCGTTTTGTAACATGATAATTCAAGTTTTGTTTCCACAGCCACATCTGTGCTTATATATCTAAAACCTGACCAAACAAAGAAACACGCGCTCGAACGTTTAATTTTAAGGAACTGTTGAGGGTCGGATGCAAAACTAAAAATCTTTTTTTTTCAAGAACAAGAAAGTTTGTACAAGTAAATAACAGAATAACAAACAATATATTTCTCATCGTTCCTCCCCAAAAAGACTCCATTATATTAAAAGTTAGAAAATGAAGCAAGTTTACATGACTTTGCTGTAAAAAAATTAGTGTTCGAACCATGACTATGTTCGAACATACAGTATCTCACAACAAGGAACAGTAAAAGCAACTTTCAGCCTCATTTTGTTGAAAAATTACGAAACTCCAGCCTCAACTCACACAAAAGGTTCCTTATAAAAAAAACGTGTATTTTCTAAACTTGTGAAACAGTTTTTGCTAAAGCTGCTGCGGGTAGCGGGAGTACGCATGGTGCCCATGGTCACTTACAAACGTCATGTCGATTTGAATAACACTGCTTTAACAAGTAGACAAAGAAATTTCAGATGTTCAAAGTCAGAAAGAGTCCTTTCTCGTTTGGCCCGCTTGAAAATGGCTAATACAAAGAGCTGTAACAAAATCATTTCTAGAACCCGGAATACAAAGGGGCAAAAGATTGGTTTCCGCACAACACCCTGTTTTTCCCATTCTTGCTGATTAGATTCAAACCCAGGCCCCTAATTGCTCGTTCGAAACGCGGTTCCGCCTTTCACATGGTTGCCTTCTTGAAAGAACATTCTAGCAAAAACATATATTTCAGCTGCGGCAAGTTGAGCAAAAAAGCACTTGGAAGTACATTTTCTGCAGCCATATAATACCCTTTTCACGAAGTTCCTAAAATAATTATGATGAGAGCACCGGTCCTAGTATTAAGTAAGTAGCCGATTATTCTTTTTGAGAAAGAAATTTTCAAATGGCCTAGGCACCTCCTTTCTGCCTAGGCCTGCGTCTGGCCTACTCCCACAGAAAGCACCTTTAGATAGATAGTCACGGTGTTACGAATTTACTGTATATGATATTGCAATTATACACAACCTGAGGCATGCACACGTGAAAAATCGTTGGAAAAACTGCTGATCAGCAGTGACAATTTACGATCTGCACCTTTTTTTGCTTTGTGGTACCTACTGCCGGCCTGCCTACTACGCTGGGCATCATCGGGAGTTTATGGGATTGCAAAGTCAAGCCACACCTATTTTGTTAAAAGTTAGAAAACTCTTCATTTCATTCATGTCTTTAATAGGGGCCTAGTTGAACAAAATTTAAAAACAATGTAACAAAACTTTGCAAGGCCCTGCCAACTGTAGGTATTTATTGAAATTTTGAAAAATAAAACAACACAATACGTGTGGCTTGTCCCTAGAACTCTCCCTACAATAGATCATTTCGATAGAAAAAAATTTTTCAAATTTGCACGATGTCAATTTTTCGATGCAAAAATCGTATAAAGCACCCAAAAATTAGTCTAGGTGCAAAGTTTTACTATTTCAGCGCTTGTATAATTGATTTTACGAGTGTTCAAAGTTCACGATTTTATAAGGGCTTTGTATGTGTGGGGTAAAAAGTTTCACCAATTTCCTTTTTTTGTGGTCAAAGCCTTTATGAAGTCGGGAACTCTGAATGCTCATAAAATCAAGAACACAAGCGCCAGGACAGTGAAACTTTGTACCTATACTAAGTTTTGGCTGCTTTATAAGATTTTCATATCAAAAACTCGATATCATGTTATTTTGAAAAATTTTAATGCCGTCTGACGTCATACCGAAATTATCTATTGACTGTTTTAGTGACAAAACAAGTAATATAGCAACTTAGGCAGGCAGACAAAAGGATTGAGAATTTTTGGCCAAAAACCAGCTTGTGCAAAAAGGAAGTTGGGGAAACACAGGCTGCGAGAATCAACCATTCATCTTACTAAGGTTGTCTTCTTTTGTACAGTACACTCTTTTTTTTGTAAGAACAATTTTATAAGAACACGAGCCTGGATTTTGCCCAGATTGTAAGAACAAATTAAGAACAAGCTGAGGCTGGCCTTTTCAAAAGCCCTAAGAATATCAGCTAAATATGTAAGCAAGACAGTCAGACTGAACGTAAAAAGCAAGCAAACAAAGAAATAGACAAGAATGCTGCATTTTCACACAAACCTAGTACCACCCTAGACATTCATTGAAAATATAGATATCTAAGTAACCAAGGAATTAAGAACAGATTAAGAACTTTTCATACTCAAAAACTGCAAAAATTTAAGAACAGCCAGCCTTAATAAAAATTTCCTGGTTCTTATAAAACAAGAGTGTATTTGGTTTTATCTTGCAACATACATGTTTCAAAGTGTTTTGGTACTTGCGGTTAGTCTTTTAAGCTCAACTAAGTCAAACTAAATCCTTCCAAAAATTGTTTTCCTCAGCTTACAGACCAGCTATCCAGGCTCCATGGAATAGCACATAGCAGGCTAGCACTTGAACTTATAGGATCTTTACTCATGTATCAAATACACAGTCCCAACTCATCTATCAAAAGCAACTAATTGCACTAAGCGTTGACCCCCCTTGGTACATTGCTTTGCTGAAATTTAGTTCTGGTGCACAGACCCTGGTATAATGTCCAAATTCGCATCATGTTAAAAGCCTATACAGAGGCCCCCAAAGGGGGGTGCATAATCATGCAATCACGGGCAATTTTATGTCCGAAGGACATAATGAGAGGGTGTTTGTGGAACGCATGTATGGATATATGTATGTATAGACGCTTTTTCTTGCCAAAATGTAACAAAAGATAAACCACAAATATGAGGAAGTAACTTTTGAAGTCGCCGTAAATGGATGTTATGCATACCAATTATTTGACAATTAGCAGCAATAACGAATTTGTAAACATCTAGATGAGTCATTGTGGTTGAAGTCTTGGCAGAAGATTCTCGAAGCTCAATTGATTCTCAAAGCTCTGTATTTGCATGTTCCATAATAAAATACTTTAATTAGCCTTTTGCATTGCGCATGTTGTTGTCAATGTCCGAGGTCGTTCACAGATCAGTGCATGTCGATGTCATATTTATTTCGATTGGGTTGTTGTTGTGGGAAGATTCTCGACGTTATGATGCGTGCCAATTTTCGTGTAAAGATGGGGGGTTGATCATGATGATGATGATGATGATGATGATGATGATGATAATGATGATGATAATGATGATCATGATGATCATGATGATTATGATATTCATGATAATGATGGAAATGACATAATGGTGATTCTTGCATTGATGATGATGATGATGATGATGATGATGATGATGATGATGATGATCGCATGATAAAACTTCATTTTTACGTGCACGTGAGCCCAACTTCAGGCGTTTCGGTTCGATTGTTTGAGCAAAGCTGCTTAACTTCATATATCTAGAGGATTGGGTTTGAAAATTTTCTTTCCACGACAACTTTGTAACAGAGAAGACCGAAAATTAAGATTTTACGGGGCTTATTAGCTAATTCATTACAAGTGAGAATAGAAGAAATAGGGCTAGTTGATAATGCTTAATGGGTATAAAAGGGCAAAAATTCATGTATAGGTATTGAAGTAGAACATCTAATGCAAAACAACACACTATTTTTGTGTGGACTTCATAAAAAATCTTTATACATAGACTTTTTGAGGTTCAGATTTGATTAGCTGAAGTTTATTAAAATTTCTGATTTTTGTTATTCATCTTTAGCTGGAGAGATGTTGAATGCAGCTCATCAATTCTTAGAGCAGCAGATGCACCCAACAATCATCATAGCTGCTTATAGACAAGCATTAGATGATATGTTAGAAATTCTGAGAAACCAAGTCAGGTAAACATATTGATATCTTAGATAGCCCAATTATTATAGAATATATGTGAAGATTGATTCCAAATAATTGGTAGGGCAAAGCTATAGTCCTTTGTTTGTTGATTCATTATGTTTAGATTTTCAAGCTCCAGCATAAAATCAACCCTGGTATAGACCTTTTCAAAGAGGCCTGGGTCAGGTGCAACATTTTCTGGAAAATGGTAGACCTTTCTAGTAAGGAATCCTCTCTATGTGCAACCACTGGAATTACGGTCGTTTAAGAAGAGATAGTTCAGCAAATTTTGCCCCAGACTCACAAATAATGGAAGAAAAAGGGAGTTAAGGGATCTACTACAATAAATGTTGAAAATATGTCCAGAAATTCAAAAAACAAGATACAAGCAACTCGCAAACAGGAAAATACTTCATTAAATGTCTCCTTGAGCAGATATGGTGAGATTTGAAGCCTTTCTTCCACTTTTTTTAAATTTAAACATGAATTTGAAGTAAATTTCAAGTAAAATTTCATACACAACAACTCCTGAAATGACCGTAATTCTAGCTGTTGCACTTGGAGGGGACTCCCTTACTGGAAATGCCTACCATTTTCCAGAAAAATGTTGCACCCCACCCAGGCCTCTTTCAAAAGGTCTATTCATTTCATGATCACGTGATGAAGACCACATTGCTTGATTTGCATTTCATTTCTGAAATTTAGATGCACTTGATTTAAAGGAAAGATAATATTACCTCCATCTGTATCATGAATCAGCCACATCAGTCTAGCAATAATCTTTTTTTTCTTTTAGTGTTCCCATTGACGTTGAAAATGACAAAGAAATGCTCAACATAATACAAAGCTGCTTAGGAACAAAACTCATGGGAAACTGGTTGGTACTTCTTCTAGTTCCTCATTTTAACTTTAGCCTTCTTGATTTGAAGCTCTCTTACAGTAAAAGTACATGGTTAAGCATACATAATTGCAGATAATTCTGGACACAATATTTAGGCTAATAAATTTTTTCATGCAAAGACCTTTTTGTTAACTGTTAAGATTACCGAAAGAAGAACAAAACTAACTGGTCCCATGCCCAAAAGGAACAATAAGCCTTGCCTTTAAACTTTAATCTTGGTTCAGTTTTAGTTTAAGCATTGTCTTTTTCTTCTTTTGTTGTACTGAAAGTACACAACTCTTTGTTTCTGTATCCAAAACTTTTTGGTTGGATTCCTTTGCTGAGGTATTAAGCAAGCAAAATATATTGTATCATTGGTAGCATGAACAGAACCCTTCCTACCTAAGAAAGAACAGAACCAAACTGATCCATCCTTTTTGATCAAGTGAAAACGGGGTCAAAGACAACATATAATATACATTACTACATTTCTTGCAAAGAAAATCTTTTCCAGGCAAGAACTAAAATATGAGTTAAGTTTGAATTGTCAAGTTTTTTCTGCCTACTTTGAATTTTTAATCAAAACATCTAAAAGTGAAATTATGAACAGTCAAGACCTAGTATTAGTTTAGAGTGGCTCAAAGCGAGTGGACAAGTTCCTTTTGTTAATCTGAAATAAAATGTTGTCACTAGTGGATTTCTTCTGTTAATAAACCTTTTCAAAGTGGCCTGGGTTGGCACGAAATTTTTCTGGAAAATTTGCTGCACTACCTCCTAAAACGAACGCGATTCCGGTCGGTACACGCAGAGAGGATTCCCCTACTTGAGATGTCTACCATTTTCCAGAAAGATGTCTTGCTGACCCAGACCTCTTTGAAAAGGTCTATTTCTCTATTATCTCTCAATAAAGCCTGCATGCAATGTCAACATTAAGGGGAGTGTAGAGGCAACGTTTGATATATTTGAAGTTGCTGTGGCGTTGTTGCCTAAGCTCGAGGTTGAGCTTGAATCCCGGTTATGGTAGCGTGACAGCCAGTGTTGAGGCCTTGATTAGTTTAGCGACTGGGGCTAAATACATCATTTTCCCGTCAGCATTTCCCCTTATGTTTTGGCTGCATGCAAGCTATCTCAATTCTGTTATCTTTGCTATCAAGAGATACAAGAGATAATCTATTTGTTTTCATTTTAAAGGGGAGAACTTGCTTGCTCAATTGCCCTAAAAGCCGTCAGGACAGTTTTAAAAGATGAAGGTGGCAGAAGGGAGATTGACATAAAGCGATATGCTAAAGTAGAAAAGGTTTGTTAATTACCTATGAATTTTCTGCACATGATCGTAATGTTGGGTTATTACGCGCAGCTGATCGATCCGTTAGTTTTACCTACAATGTGCTATATGCTGTAGAAATGTTTATGAAAAGATACTACAATGAATGAATGAGATCATAAAGAGCAACACCATCAATCACCAAAGCAACATCAAGCAATACTTACGTTAAAATAGCGTAAACAGTCGGCAAAATCTTGGTTAAATACAGAGTCATTGCTTCTTGTTGCTGAAATTTTGAAAATTTGTCACAGGACCTTTATGTTTTGGGCACAATCGCGAAATCATGGCCGTTGTTGACTGAATCAATGGAGAAACAACAGGAAAGATTGGGCAATTTTCAATTTACCCTAAGACCCCCCCCCCTGAATGGCAGTCCCTTGCTACTTCCCTAGTTAAATGTCGTATTTAAATAACCCATTTGCTTGTGCGTCAAGTTCAATTAATAGAATTATTTGTTTCGGTTTTCAAATCACGACTGATGGCATGTTGCTGACAGAGGGAAGTATGTGGGCTAGTGAAATTCCCATTGATTTCCTACTGAACTTTCTATCTGCTTCTAGCTGAATTTAATGTTATCTGAGAAGTTATGGTTGTAGATTTCCATGTGAAGTATTCATTTTACTTTTGCAGATACCAGGCGGCAGTCTTGAAGAATCAAAAGTTCTTGATGGAATTATGCTTAACAAAGATGTGACACATCCAAGAATGAAAAGGTTTATTTTCTCATATTTTTGAAATTTAAAAATTAAAGATTTTCTTATTTTAAGATTTTCTCGCTTGATTTTCTGCTGAATAAGCGAAGCTGATGTCCAGAAGTGCATTGTGCAGAAAAATCTGGTGACTCTTCTCGGGCATTTTGATGATGTGAGAACGCCTAGTCGACGTGTTTTAAGAAAAGAGAAACAAATTTGACTTATTGTTGTAGAAAAGTTAAGGATTTTAACTAGGGCGAGCAGTGAAAACACTTCGTTGCTGCCCTTGTTCCCGCTAGCTGTTATAACTTCAAGCGCAACAGCCACTGTTCCCTTTCCTAAACTATGAATTACCTAAGACAATTTTTCTCTGAGAATCTCTTAAGATTAGTACAAAGTTATGTTCTTTCTATCTTAATAGACGGATCGAAAACCCAAGAATACTGCTTCTAGACTGTACATTAGAATACAAGAAAGGAGAAAGCATGGTTTGTGCAGTTTTGTTTGTTTTAAACTGACTAAATATCCTCTACTGAGAAGTTTGTAAACTAATAAAGTCAACCTCGTGTTGGATTTTTGATGGCATTTTGCAAAAAGATACTGGGGTGACGTGAGCGTAATACGACTTTTGAATAAATCGTATTATGAGTGAAAGGAGAACTGAAAATTTCCTATGAATCAAGCCGAATCGCTTTTTTGATTCTACGAAAACGTGGAACCGAAGAAAAACGAAAAGAACTCTTTGATTCAGTCTTTCATGCAAATTTCAAGTTTCCAAAAATATCTAGCCTCTTTCAAGTAGCTGTCGCAACAAACTATGAAAATCCACGCAATAGTTCAAAATTTAATCCAACAGCTGACAAACTTCGGCAGAAATCTTAAAAATTTGCAGGCTTCGCCTCCTTTCCAGCCATTTTGGCGCGAAAATCAGACTCGATCCGGTGCTAAATTATCACGTTTCCTAAAGATACACCAAGAAACAACAACTAAAACCGAATCAGTTCCAAAAGAGCAAAGAAAGTTTTGTTGCTTCGTTAAGCAGTAAAAGCGAATTGTTACGAGAGCGATTCGCTTTATTCGGTTGAGAAAAGCGATGTAGCTTCGCTTCTGCAATAAAAAAAACGGTACAATGTCGAATCAAACTTTTGTTTCGCTCCGAAATAATGCATCCTGCATTGAACCTGTCGTAGGTTATCATTAGACTTATCGCACTTATTGTTGAATTGTGGACGCTCAAACTACTCTGAGCGATAATCCCTTGTAGATGTTGTTTATGCTGATGTTTGCAAAGAGTAGGACTCATATACTTTGAGTTTCTTGGTTGCTATCCTTATTCTCTTTGATTTTCACGTCTCCTTTTTCCTCGCACTTGTATTTTTCGGCCACTAGCTTTGAATTGCGTGATTACATTACCGAAATGATACGAACTATCTTTTTTTACAGACGAACATAGAAATCTCAAAAGAGGAAGATTTTAAGTAAGTTTGAAAATGTTCTTGTTTTAGTTAAGTTTTGTGTTATTGGAACAGTTTTACTGTCTCTGTTAAAGACTTTTGAAGGAAGTGACATACTTGTTTTGAACTTAAACCTATAAGCAACCTTTGAATATAATAATAGTATGTACAATCTGATCCGGACACAGTCTTGCTTGTGAACACGGCAGAGATTAGACAGTTAAGCGTTAACCGAGCCTAACCCCTGGTAATTTCCATCAGTCATTTCAGTCTCACTTGCTCCATCTAAGGTTCACGTTATAAGGCCGATTTTAGGTCGTGCCGAATTTAATTCATGCAAGGTTTGAATTAAGTTGACCTAAATTCAACCATATAAAGTGGCAATTTTATTAAGTGCTACAGTAGGATTCGCCGAACTTTATTCAAAGTTCGAAATAAATGCAGCGTTCCTTTATGG